>BOLG01001264.1:500000-695000 GCA_016861445.1 Oryzias woworae | reverse complement strand
AACAATAAGTGCAGTTTTAATTAATGCTTTAGGAGGATCTTTATTCAATCAATCTTTATTTAAATAGCACTTTTCATATCAAACATAACACAAAGTGCTTTACACTAAATAAAAATAAATAAAACAAAAATAATAATGATACTAAATAAGCAAATAATAATATAAATATAAGCATAAATTAACATAAAGTCCCCTCCCTCAGATCCATACACAACCCCCACCCCTTTCAGAGCTCCCACCCCCTAACTGATGGAGATTGGTAATGAGAAACAGGCTGAGCATGACAGTTTGTTTTCAGAAACACTAATAGTTGGGACCTCTCTCTCTGTGAATAGCGGCACAAGCAGGGACCCGCCTCACCTGGTCCCCATCCAGAGCCGCCGTGGCTGAACGGCAGCCGACCCAGAGAGAGAGAACCCAACTGAGGAAGCACCGGAAACAAAATAAAATTAATTTAAAAAGTTAACATATTGATAAAAGAAAAAAAAACAACAATAAAACATTATAATGAGGAATGTAAAATAAATTAATAATTCAGTGTAAATTGATAAAACATTATAAAATAGATAAATAGCTAAAAGGATACAAAGTAAAAATTATATGAAATCCAGGTTTAAAAAGGTGGGTCTTGAGCCTTTTCTTAAAAACATCTACGCTCTCTGCAGCTCTTAGATCCTCTCGCAGACCGTTCCATAAACGAGGACCATAATACTGAAAGGATGCCTCTCCGTAAGTTTTGGTTTTCACAGCTGGAATGGTTAGAAGACCAGTGCCAGAGGATCTCAGGGTCCGCGAGGGTTCATATTTAACTAAAAGGTCAGACAGATAAGAAGTTGCAAGACCGTTAAGACATTTAAAAACCATTAAAAGTGTCTTAAAATCAATCCTGAAGCTTAAGGGGAGCCAACGCAGGGATTTTAAAATTGGGGTGATGTAGGCCTGTCGCCTGGTCTTGGTAAGAAGTCTTGCAGCAGAATTCTTAAGGTTAGTCTTTGGAAAACCAGCAAGCAGGGCATTACAATCATCAATTCTACTTGTGATAAAAGCATGCATCAGCATCTCCATGTTAGTGAGAGAGAGTAGTGGGCGGACTCTAGCCAAGTTTCTAAGATGATAAAAACATGTTTTAACCACATGTTTAATATGTGGGAGGAAAGTTAGCTTAGAGTCAAAAATAACGCCAAGGTTTCTTACCGTTTTTGAATAATCTAATGAAAGTTCTTTTAACTTCAAAAACTGTCTTTCTTAGCTTCAGGACCAATAATTAAAATGTCAGTTTTCTCCTGGTTGAGCTGCAGAAAATGATTTGCCATCCATGATTTTACATCTAAAATACAATTAAAAAGTGCTTCTATTGGCCTTGTGTCATCAGGAGACATAGCTACTGTATGTACAGCTGGGTATCATCAGCATAGCTATGAAAGCTGATGTTGTTCTTCCTGATGACATTCCCTAGAGGAAGCATATAGATGTTAAAAAGTAAGGGGCCAAGTATGGAGCCTTGAGGCACACCACATTTAATTTCGTGGACCCTAGAAAAGTATGTGTCCATGTTTACCATAAAGTATCTCTCCATGAAATAGGATTTGAACCACTTGAGAACCGTCCCTGATATGCCAAGACTTTTGAGTCTGTTCAACAGGATCAGGTGATCAACAGTATCAAAAGCAGCACTTAGATCTAGTAGGACTAATACTGAGATCTGACCTGAATCCAAGGCACACCTGATATCATTAACTATCTTTAACAGGGCTGTCTCAGTACTGTGGTTTGTTCTAAATCCAGACTGGTTTATCTCAAAAATGTTGTTTTGTAAGAGAAACTCATTTTTCTAAAACCTTGCTTAAAAATGGCAGGTTAGACACAGGTCTGTAGTTTTTAAAAACTGAGGGGTCCAAGTTAGTTTTCTTAAGTAGTGGTTTTACAACGGCAGTTTTAAAGGCAGCAGGGAAAATACCCGTCTGAAGAGAGTAGTTCATTATATTTAAAATCTCACTCTCAAAAGACCCATAAAATGTTTTAAAAAGGGATGTGGGGATGGGATCTAGAAAGCAGGTTGTTGGGTTAACTTGGGAGAAAACTCGACCAAGTGTTGCAGCTTCAACCAGGTCAAAACTGTCCAGTGCTACCCCGTGTAAGATCCAGCCATCATTTTCAATAAAAAGGCTTTTTTGTTCATTTAAGATACTGGATCTGACAGAATCTATTTTGCTCCTGAAGTGGTCAACAAACTCCTCACACAATGACGCGGTTGCTGATATTGTGTTTGTATTTATGTCGGGGTTGATCAAAGATTCAATTGTGGAGAAGAGGACTCTGGGATTGTTTTCATTCTCAGAGATGGTCTTTGCAAAGTATGCGTTCCTGGTTTGTTTCACTGATTGATTATATAGTTTCAGTTGATTTTGGTATAATTGGTAGTTTATTTCAAGTTTCTGTTTTCTCCAACGTCTTTCTGCGGATCTACATTGTCTCTTCAATTGTTTTATTCCTTCAGTTCTCCAAGGGGGTGTGGGTTTAATTCTTATCTTTTTAGATTTAGGTGGAGCAACTGAATAGAGACTGGATTTTAATTTGCTGTTAAAACTTTCTACGATTAGGTCACGGGGGGCTGGTAAGACAAGTGGAGTGTTAGTACAAACAGTTGTAATAAATTTTCCGACCGCTTCAGGAGGTAAGTAGCGCTTCTTCACCGTTCTCACAGAGGTCTGTTGTTTTATAAAACCAGTGATGTTAAAAAGCACACAGTAATGATCAGAGACAGCCAGATCCACAACAGTGGACACACTTGTCGGCAAACCATGACTGATGACCAGGTCAAGAGTGTGCCCCCTGTTGTGAGTTGGCTGCATGACATGTTGAAAATCCAGAGAAGCAAGTAATTCCATAAACTGAGCAGCGCAATGGTCAGACTCCTTGTCTACATGCAGGATAAAATCACCAGTTATTAAAATCATGTTACAGGAAATGTGGACAGATGCTAAGAACTCAGAAAATTCCTCAATAAAACCAGTGTTTGGTTTCGGTGGTCTGTATACTGTGATGCATAAAACTGGAGGGCTGTTAAAAACAAGGGCATGATGTTCAAAGCTAGGGTACTGATCTAAAGAAATTTGATTTACTGCAAAGGAGTTGGATATAATAGACGCAGGACTACCACCCTTTTTTCCCTCCCTGGTTGAAAAAACTAAACTAAAATTTGGTGGGGAGGCCTCTGTGAGAACAGTGGATGCGTCTGTGCTCAGCCATGTTCCAGTTAAAAAGAGAGCATCAATGTTCTAATCTAAAATAAAATCATTCATAATAAAAGTCTTGTTGGACAAGGACCGAGCGTTAAAAAGTGCCATGTTAAAAGAGGGCGGTGGATTGTTTATTGTTGAAACTGCTTCCTCCTGCTTTGGTGCTTCCTTTAGTGGGCAAAGGCAGCGCATGTTTGGTTTCCTCCCAACACGTCCTCTTGTAGAGGACCTGTCTGTAATAATGGTCTCAATGGTATAGAGTAACGGGACACCAGGTCTTTGACAGGAAGCACCGACACTGAATTTTATTTTGCAAAGGAACTTGTAGGTGCTGCTGTTAGATTAAAATACATCAAAATTATTATACAGCCTATTGAAAAATATAACTTTGTTAGTGGAATTATCTTGACTATTGAAAAGTTACATGTTATAAATAATGGCTGCAAAAAAAAAACATTTTTTTTTATCAGTGGTGTAGTGAGATTTTGTGTTTCTCTTTAGTGTGTTTCTTTAGTAAGAAACTGGACCAAATAGTTCTTTTAGAGGCTGCAACACTCACAAAGAAATGATACCTCTGTCAATGGTTGAAGATTTAAAGATATGATTAAGTAAAACCCGTGTTCATAAAAATATTTCTGCTTACTACTTCAATTGGAAGTTTAGCCAATGATTTAGTGCAGGGATCAGGAACCCTTTCACTTTTTTTGTTCTAGCATTCAGCTTACCTTGGACCTTAGGCTTTGTACATTTCATAAAGTGAAATTGAATTTCATGAACTATACATGGAAATTTTCAATTTCTGTGAATGCAGCATGTGCTGTGCACTTGTGGTAGCATACATGACACAAACCTCCATGGTCGGTACCCACACTATCACCTTTTGGGGGAAAATTCTTACATAAACAATAATCGTTGACTAATTGACTTTTAAAATAATCGTTAGTGACAGGCCTAGTTCACACAGTTAAAAATGGCAATCTACTGACAAAACATTACATTTATTACATGGTATTATTTAACATCGTAAGAATTTAAGCTCCTGTTACTTTCCTTCTTAGAAATGTCATTTGACCTAAAAATGAATGAGCAACTCCTTACTGCCACTTAGCAACCCCAGAAAAAAAAATCTTGGAGCCGCCCCTGCACACACCTGAAGAATAGTCACCAGTTAAGCTATGCAGCATGTTTGCAGACGGTGGGAGGAAGCTGGAGAACCCACACATGCATGAGTAAAACATGCAATCTCCATACAGTAAGAGCCCAGCTGGGATTTGAACCTTCTCACTGAGAGATGACAGTAACCACTACACCACAGCACAAAGCCTCCTTCAGGTTGTTACCAAACCAGAAGCATCACCATACACTGAACCGGAAGTCCAGATGGAGCCATTAAGGTCACAAGGTCAAAGTCAGCACACAGACGTTAAATCCGTCTTATCATACGTTTCAAAGTCCAAACTTCAACAGAAACCGACACGGACTTTTATTGTTGAAGTGTGAACCGGAAGCTCTTTATTACCCTGTTTGTAACGGCGGACTGATGCTAACGGCTTTAGACCGGGCTAGCTGTTAGTATCGATGCTACGGGGCGGTTGGACTGGCTCACCTCTCGGTCCCAGGCCTGTTTCAGGTGCACAGCCGCCACGGTGCTCAAAGTCAGAACCACAGAAACTCCCAGAACCACTTTAGAGGTCACAGACATCACGGAAGCTTCTGCTTATTGCTCCCAAGCAGCAGCAGCAGCAGCCGCCGCGTCCCGCTCTTCTTCGGCGCAGCTCTACGCTGAGCTCCGGCACAGCGCCCCTAGCGGACAGGAGCACAGAGCCGCACAGACTGAAGACGATGGATCAGTTACACGCACTGACACAGAACACATAGGATAGTGGAACAGCGGAACTTAATAACCGGTGGTCTTCCCCGCAGCTGTGGAGCACTTTGTGACATGGAGAAGAAACAAGAAACAGCAGCTGTCAACAAGACAAAGGAGATGGTTGCGGTTTTTGGGAAGTGCAGCTGCATTCCAATAACAGTTACCACCAAGGAGAAGAGGTGGAGCAGCTGAAGATGGTGGAGGAAGTGAAGGAGGTGGAGGAGGTGAAGATGGAGGAAATGAAGGAGGTGGAGGAGGTGAAGATGGAGGAAGTGAAGATGGTGGAGGAAGTGAAGGAGATGGAGGAAGTGAAGGAGGTGGAGGAGGTGAAGATGGTGGAGGAAGTGAAGGAGGTGGAGGAGGTAAAGATGGTGGAGGTCTGTCTAGTTCACACCGTTAAAAAGTGCAATCTATTGACAAAACAATACATTATTCTGGATTCCTGCTTAAAGAAACTAAAGTTGGGAACAAACATTGTTATCCGAACTCAGAAGAGAACTCAGAAGAGAACTCAGAAGAGAACTCAGAAGAGATTGGGTTTTATTAAACATGAACATAAACAGACGGACGTCTCACTGTACAAACAGAGAGTCAAAATAAATAGTGACACAGCAATAACTTAGAGGGGAAACAAACCAATGGACTGAAGCTCAGAGTCCACAAGGGGGCGCTGCATGGCGCCGGTCCCCATGGTGACAGTGCAGCCTGATGGCTATTTACAAGCCTGTGTTTGTCCAGATCTGCTCAGATCTTCTTCAGTCACGAGTTTGACTCCTGAAAATGGTGGCCACTTCACCTCAGTTACTCAGAACAACACCTGACCAGAACCGGGCTCTTGTCTGGCGCCGTTTGGATCTGATCATCTCTGTATTTGTTCAGAGGTTGTTCTGGACTTCCTCCAAGGGTTTCCCCGTCATGTTCTGACGTCAGAACCAGCACCCCTTCAGTTTCATGTCCACGCCATCCGGGCCAAAGGGAACTGCACCAACACAACAGCTGCAGGTTCTCCAGCGTGGAACCATTGGCTCCAGCCTTCATATTCCGGCTTTGTGTCAGTGCACATGCACATAAACACACACATACGCACACAGACACATACACACCCGGACACACACACAAACACACATTGCAGACCAAAACACAACAGCAACAGCTGATGTAAACATTGTTTAAGAAAAAAAACAAACACCTAAATCTCCATGTCGCTAACGAGGATGCTGACTTTAGCCTGCTGAGTTTCCCGTTTCCATGGAAACCTGTGAAGCTGCATGAGGCCGCCTTTTTTCTGTCTGAGTGTGTGCCACATTTGGAGGCAGCAAAGAGTTGGTGTCTGCATCTCAGCTGCTCCACCAGGGGGCAGAAAAGAGTAAAATCAGCAAGATTATCTAAACCGAAATCTTCAGACTGCAGAATGAGTTCTGTCCCCTTCAGCTTTCAGAGGAGCGATTCTCTTTCTAGATACGCCTGTGGATCAAAGGATTCCAATCATGCACCTGACATGTGGTTTTCTTACTAACACTTCCAGATTTGACTAAAAGTCCAGGAAGTCTTCAGGGAGCTCTCCTTAATACAGTGACACAAAGGTATGAGGTGCTGTGCATCCTGACCTTCTTCAGAAAAAAGCAGCATGCTCTCTCTCCAGAGGAACCTTTAGGACCATCAGAACTGATCTTTGCTAGATCTCAAGAATTCTCCTGGTTTAGCTGCAGCCTGTCCCCCATCCCCCCGTTATGGTCTCACAGCAATCTTCAATGTTTTCGGTTTAGCCTGTCGGCGCATCATCTTCAGTTTGGTATTTTCAGATTTAGTTTTTTACCTGGGGGTGGAGGCGTCTGACATCCCAGTTTTGTAGAATTGTTTGTCTTTAACGAAGCTAAACGCTTTTAAGGCCTCAGATCACCAAGACTCTGTCTCAGGTCACAGAGACAACAGTGGGATTCTTCCATCAGGACATTAAAAAATGGACCAAACCATCAGGTCTGTGAGGAACAGGCCTGTGAGAATAAATGAGGACACTGACGGTGACGGTGATGTCTGAAAGAGCTAAACATCCACCCATCCCACCATGAGGAGAGGCGAGCCACCAACCGCAGCAGCAGCCACAGCTCAACTCTGTCTCGAAATTGGAGTGTTTAAACTCAGTGGCGCCTCACATGCCCTGCAGGGCAACTGCACCAATCACTGAAAAGATTGTCCTTTTCTTGAAAGTCCTCAAGCACCAAAAACGAAGCATTTCGACACCGCCTGTGACAAAAATGAACATGCTGGAAATGACACAAAAGCTGGTTATCGGTAAATCCATCATCTGATGCAAACTTAAGGTTTTTGAAAACGTTTTTTACCCCCAAGAAAACGCCCCATTTCCACCTCCAAAAATGTTCAACCTATTGCTGAAGAATCTCTATTTTGTCAAGTTTCTACCGTTGTTTCTGGGGGGGGGGGGGGTTGTCTCGTTTTCGGGCAATTCTTTCATGGTTCCAACAGCAAACTGAACCCTACAGGAGAAACGGATTAGCCCTGAACCTACAGCATTCGTGGATGCAAACACGTGCTAAACACTGGCCCGTCCCAAACAAAGTCAAATGTCGGCGTGAATCTTTTAGAATGTGAGGACATCATAGGACACGACTGCAGGTTCTACTTCTACTGCAGCAGCAAAGGGCCTGCAAGCCAACACACGTGCACACACACACACACACACACACACACACACACACACACACACACACACACACACACACACACACACACACACACACACACTGTCAGTGCACAACCTAAAACAAATCAAAAACATTCTCTTGAGAGTCCTGACAGGCACCTGCAGGTCTACCTGGAGGTCTTCCTGACCTGTAGAGGTGCAGCTGGAAGAGTCTATGTGTCTGAGGAGGTCGGTGTGAAAACTTTCCTGCTTTCCTTTCATTTTCTTTTCTGCGCAAGAGGTTCAGGAGTGAGAGTCAGATGGGTCAGCCCAGCGTCACCAGAGGGTGGTGCTGCAGCAACATGCAGAGAAGCTCAGCAGAGAAACCGCTGTCAGGTGACACAGATGAACTCACAGGATCGGGGGGGGGCTGTGCTAGCGAGGCGTCACCGTGACAGGAAATGGGATTGGCGTGTTGTTTTCATGATTCAATGGCGGCAGTGAGGCCGCTGGGTCCTTTTGAAATAAGACATAAGGTCAAGTTCAGGTGACCCACAGAACACATGAACAAATGAGGTCCAGCCCAGGCACAAATTTAAACCCCGCCCACCCCTGGAAAGAAGGTTTTGGCTTCATAGTCACGTACAAAGACTCTCTCTGGAGGCAGCCCAGCGTCCGTGCCTCCACTATGCACAGGACTGGACCACGGTGACCCGGCGCCAGGGTCCAAAGTCGGGTCAAATCTACTGGCAGAGGGGGCGGAGCTAAATTTCTGCTATTCAGTCTCGAGCCTGCCTAACTGAAAAGCAGGTGTCCCACATTAGCTCCACCTCCTCCCTCAGTCTTGGCCCCAGCTACTGATGGACCTCGTTGGCAATCAGACTGTCCTCCCCCGACTGGAAGTCCGCCTCGTTGATGCTGTTTCCTCCGTTCAGCATCTCCTCGTCCTGCGATGAGCCGCGGTCCTCCTCACTGCTGCCACCTCCTGCCTCGTCTGAAGTGGGGTCCTGGAGCACTTGTGCGATGTACATCTGCTGCTGCTGCACCTGCTTCTGCTGTACACACAAAACACAGCCAGCTGGGTCAGAACCATCAGCAGGTCCCCGCCGCTCTCCCGGTTCTTGACTGTTCTGGGTTTCTGCTGCTGCAGGTCTGCTGGTGGAGTCGCAGGCAGACCTGCAGCAGCAGAAACGTGTGGCTGTGAGACAGAGGGAGAGAAGTTCTGCTCCAACCTACAGGTTGGTGGTTTGATTCCTGGCTACCTCAGGAATAGGTCCAAATCTCTAAGATACTGAACCTTTATTTTGTTCTGATGGATTGTTTGAGTGGCATGGCCACTCCCTCATTGGTGTGTTAGTGAGAATCTCTGCAGTTTGAAACTCCACCCTACGGATTCAAAGCATTATGAGTCCCTGAGACCCCACTGACCCCAGGAGACCTGATGAAAGTGACTCACCTGAGACTTGGTGACTGAAGAGGAGGAGGGCCGAGCAGGGCGTCCGTTTTCCACAGCCTCCAGGTCGGTCTCCTTTGTGTCGATCTGAGGCAGAGCACAGAGTTAGACGTTGAGCACCACAAGTCCAAAACCTTTGGCTGAGCCTTACCTTGTAGTTGTGAGCGCTCAGGTACTTGAAGTGTCCAAAGCAGACGTGTGACAGACAGACCACTATGGTGACGATCAGCACCACCAGGGTGAACATGGAGGTTGGCGTCTCAAAACCTACAGGACATTCAAGGCAGGATGAATGAATGCTGATCCGCCCGTCAGTCTCCACCCCTTCCACAACAACACGCCATGTCTGCCTTCAGGTGAGCTTTACAGGAAAGAGTCTGACCAAACTGAGGATCTAAGGTCTTTATCCCCAACCAAATTTAAAGGCTCAAATCTTTTACTGCTACCATGGCAACAGTATGTGAGGGGTGGAGCCATAATGGTGTAGAGCGGGCAACCCAACCCTGGTCCTCAAGAGACTCAACCCTGCCCGATTTCCAGCTTGCCCTGGACTGCTTGATGCTGACTACCTGGAGGTAAACCAGGTGTGTTCAGTCAATTGGGAGTGGAATCACTTGAGTAAGCCAACCAGCAGAAAGATGGTCAAAGAGAGCAGGAAACCAGGCTGGATTTAGGACCAGGGTTGGGCTGCGACCCTTCAGCCTGAACCGCTTTAGGAAAAAACCTTTACAGGGTTAAGGAAATTGGGGGGCGTTGCCCAAAGATGAGACAACTGTCTGACCTGGGATTTGAACCTTCAATCAACAACATGCCAGAGCCCTTCTTTAGGAACTTGACTACAGCGGATCTGAATCCTTAACTGTGATGTGAAGAAGCAGCACCTGTTCAGCAGGGGGCGGGCTCACCTGTGCGCACAGTGGAGAAGAAGAGCAGCCAGAAGAGGCAGAGGATGGGCGCAGCGACCACCTGGGTGACAGCGCCAGAGTGGATCTTCTTGTCCAGTTTGGAGGGCAGGTATGCGTAGTACATGTTGTACCTGTCCACCAGGTGTTTGAGCAGCATGTACATCAGACCTGGAGGAGAGTTAGATGAATCAAACTGGACTTAAACGGTACTGGACCTAGCGTGTTTGTGAGTGGAGCAGGGACTAACCAAAAGGGACAATGATGGGGCAGGTAATGCTGTAGGCCATCACCACCGTAAAGACATTCATCATCCAAGCGTAGGCGGCGCCAAACTGGAACTCGTAGGCCTGATGCTGTGGAGACAAGAGTTAGTGTCAAAGCAGGACGCTTCAGAAATGAACAGGTGACATCTGAAGGCCCGCCCTCACCCTCTTCACGTTACGGCGATCAGCGGCGGAGCGAGCCAGGCACAGCCGGATCATGTACATCAGCAGACCAGGTATCCTCAGCAGATCCATGGCATTACCAATGAAGGCCGAGGCGATGACGTAGTTCACAAAGAACGCTCCATTATCCGGAAGGAAGACGCACCTGAAGGGAGCACAGACTCTAACCGGCTCAGCCACCAATCTGGTCAACAGTCTCATGAGGAATCACACTTACTCAAATCTGACTTTAGCGTCCGCCAGGAACTTCTTATCGAACAGCCAGCGGAAGAAAACATCCAGACTGGAACACAACACAAACCAGTAAGAAGTGGAATAGGATCCGAGGTGTGCAGAGCTGGCAGAAGAACCACTGAGGTCTCTTCTTACCTGCTGAGGCCGAGTGACGGCAGCAGCAGAACCATGAAGATCAGGAAGGTGTAACACTTATGCATGGTTGTTCGGTTTTCTCCTGACCTGCAAACCCAGACGGACCATCACATTAGGACCTCTGACACTGGACTGGGGTCTGGACTTGGTTCAAACCTGTCCTGGACCGTGGCCCTCAAGGACACCCGTGTGTGACAGCAGATGAAGAGAAGGAGAAAGCAGCAGTACCTGGTCCAGTGGGCCTCAAAGAAGGCAGAGTAGTAGACAATAGTGGGCAGCAGGGCGGAGAAGGCCCAGAGCAGCAGAGTAGGGAAGAACTGAGTGACGATGGGGTTCTGCCAAACAAACAAACCGGGTCAGAGAGAAGAGCTGAAGAGGAGCGGCTGAGAGGCGTGGCAGCGGCTCACGTTCAGGTACTCCACAGGCTTGGTGACGTTGAACTTGTCCATGGTGGAGATGATGATGGCAGGCGTGGTGAGGAAGAAGAGTAAGATGAAGAGGATGCAGTTGATGATAAAGCAGCGGATCCACCAGGAAATACCGCCCAGCGACAGGTGCTCCCTGAGGAGGAACCAGAACAGAAATAATCTGTGATTGTCAGGAGGAGGGGTGTCGAGGTGGGCGGGGCCTGAGCACATACCAGCGCACGTTCTGTGGGTCGGGCGCGTACAGGACACTCCAGTTATGGACATGGAGGACTTCACTGAACTGAGAAGAGCGGGGCTCCTGACGACAGCGGCAGCCCTGAACCTGGCAGGCGTTAAAGTCCTTCAAGATTCTGCAGGGAGGGGCGGGTTTAAAAGACGGGGGTTTAGAAAGTGTTGTATGTGTACACACGTTTGTAAGGGGGGGTTGTGAAAACTTAAGACCCATATTTATTCCAGGGGTGATCTGTTCGTTTCATTGATTTATTAGCTTCTTTTTCGAAGTCAATAAAAGAAGCTGCTCAGAAGCGGGTCTGACCTGTCCAGGTGACAGCTGTTCAGCCCAGATCACCACTAAAAGTCCAGAATCCCCACGTTTTATTTTGAAAATCAAATGGATTCAGCCATTTTGAATGTTATTTCATCTTCCTGTCTGCTCCATCCTGCTTCCAGACCGCCAGGTGTGGCGCTCATGAGCGTTCCAGGTGATGAGCGCCACTGACGTGTAACGAAAAATGGAGTTTTATAAAATGTTTATTTGACTGACTTTGATTTATACTGTAAGATAATAGTTGTTTTTACTGAAGACTACTTTAGTTACTTTTTAGATTAGGCAGTGAGTAATGAAGTGGTCCCAACATAGATGCTGGCTATTGGGGTGGCTCGTTTGGGGGCGGGACTTACATGGCTGTCATGGCCTCATTCTGGAAGGTGACAAAGGCCATGCCCAGAGGTTTGGTGTGGACCTTTTCCTTCTCTTTCCTGTACTCCTCCTTCAGCTTTGCCTCCATCTTGGTATAGTAACTGACTGCCTCCTCCTGTCACAGAAGTTAAAGTCATGAACATAAACAACGTGGGCGGAGCCTGTGACACAAATTTGTTTCAAACCAGGCTGACCTCCTCACAGCCGGCGATGGCGCAGCAGCAGAGGTGTCCGCAGGGTTTGGGGTTGATCATGGTGGGGACATGCTCCTTGGCCATCAGGTCCGTGAAGAACTTCTTACTGCGCTCAGTCTTCTTCCTGTCAGCACCAACGCAGGGATGGGGGGTTCAGAGGACACAAACAGATGAGTGAGTCTGGATCCATGCTGCTTACAGGTGAAAGCACAAACCAACAACACTCTGTCACAGAGCCAACAGCAGGACCACATCCCAGCATGCACCCTGCCTCACCTCTCAGCATTGAGAGCCATTAGTTTGGCCACGTTGTAGCAGATCCGAGCCTCCAGGACTACACAGTTCTCATAGGCCTGCCTGCAGGGGGACACAGCAGCAGTGAAGACACGACCAGGGTGGGAGAGCGACCGCCAATTCATCAGAGGACTTACTCAAAGTGCTGCTTGATCTGACTCTCCTCAGCATATTTAGAGATGCCGTTAATGAATAAAGTGCGTTTCACCTGCAAGACAAATAACTGGGATTCATGTACTGGCCATCACACTCAACAAAGGTTCCTGGTCTAACAGATTTACAAGCAAAGAAACTGAAACAGATCTGATCCTGACGTCTGTTTCAGAGAACCGTTTAGAAATGTTTTCAATATTTTGTTCTTTTCCATCAAACGTCTGGTTCTTCTGTGGAGAACCTCACCACATGTCTCGGTTCTACTGCAGACTGAAAACGATGCATCTTTTTTCTGGTGCCTTTTTGTGTTTTATCCTGACATTTGTGTTTAGTTGGGTGCCGCATACTTCCCACTAGTTGAGGAAACACAGAGACCAGTGGTCCTACCAGATCGTCCTCCTTGTAGTGCATCTTCGATGTGTGTCTCCTCATACTGTAGACCGTCAGCAGCAGGTACATGAAAGCAAACGTGGTGTGGAGCCACAGCAGATTCGTCCTGAAAAACATCCATCATGACGTCACCTTTACAAACCAAACCCAAGCACATCTAATCCAGTCAATCAATCCGGTTGTTCTGCTGGTTTTGTTTAAATTTCTAAACAGACAAATTATCTGAAGTCCACGCCGCCTCCATCCCCAGGTAAGTTAGACGTCCAAACACCAGAGAGCTTTCAGAAGTTCTCACAGGAGCTTCAAAGTTCTGCTTGTGGGAAGTCTAACAGTTTCTGAAAAAACTTCCCATAAAAGCCTTCATTTACTTTTTGGTTCGGTTTGTGGGCGTGCTAGGCTGTTAATACGTTTTGTTAAACAGCAACATATGCTGCTGCTGTCCCTGTCTCAACCATAGATGGTATTTTCCGGATGAAAAGGAGGCTGATGTGTCAGGTTGATGTAAAGAATGTGGTTTAAAGCTTTCTTCTCCTGGGCCTGAGTGTGGGGTTGTGAGTGTGTGTTTGTGAGTGTGGGGTTGTGAGTGTGGGGTTGTGAGTGTGGGGTTGTGAGTGTGTGTTTGTGAGTGTGTGTTTGTGAGTGTGGGGTTGTGAGTGTGGGGTTGTGAGTGTGGGGTTGTGAGTGTGGGGTTGTGAGTGTGTGTTTGTGAGTGTGTGTTTGTGAGTGTGGGGTTGTGGGGGGGTTGTGATTTGGGTGTTGGGAGTGTGGGGTTGTGAGGGGTGTGGTTGTGAGGGTGTGTTTGTGAGTGTGGGGTTGTGAGTGTCGGGGGTTTTGAGTGTGGGTTGTGAGTTTGGGTTGTGGAGTGTGGTGGTGGTGAGTGTGGGGTTGTGAGTGTGTGTTTGTGAGTGTGGGGTTGTGAGTGTGGGGTTGTGAGTGTGGTTTGTGAGTGTGTGTTGTGAGTGGTGGGGTTGTGAGGTGTGGGGTTGTGAGTGTGGGGGGTTGTGAGTGTGGGGTTGGTGTTTGAGGGTTTGTGAGTGTGGGGTTGTGAGTGTGGGGTTGTGAGTGTGTGTTTGTGAGTGTGGGGTTTGTGGTGTGTGGTGGTTGTGAGTGTGTGTTTGTGAGTGTAGGGGTGTGAGGTGGGGGGTGAGGTGTGTGTATTGAGGTGGTGGGGGTTGTGTAAGTGTGTGGTTTGTGATTTGTGAGTGGGTGTTTGTGAGTTTGGGTTTGTGAGTGTTGTGTTTGTGAGTGTGGGGTTGTGAGGTGTGTTTGTGAGTGGGGGTTGTGAGTGTGGGTGTTGTGAGTGTGGGGGTTGTGAGTGTGTGTTTGTGAGTGTGTGTCTGTGGAGTTTGGGTTTGTGAGTGTGTTTGTGGTGTGTGTTTTTGTGAGTGTGGTTTGTGAGTGGGGGTTGTGGAGTGTGTGGTTGTGGTGTGGGGTTGTGAGAGTGTGGGGTGTGAGTGGGTGTTTGTGGGTGTGGGGTTGTGAGTGTGGGGTTGTGCAGTGTGTGTTTGTGAGTGTGTGTGTGTTGTGAGTGTGGGTTGTGAGTGTGTGTTTGTGAGTGTGGGGGTTGGGAGGTGCTTGGGTGGTGTGAGTGTGTGTTTGTGAGTGTGGGGTTGTGAGTGTGGGGTTTGGGGTGTGGTGGTTGTGAGTGTGTGTTTGTGAGTGTGTGTTTGTGAGTGTGTGTTTTGTGAGTGTGGGGGTTGTGAGAGTGTGGGGGTTGTGAGGGTGGGGTTGAGTTTGGGGTTGGAGTGGTGTGTTTGGTGAGTGGTGGGGTGTGTGAGTGTGTGTTTGTGAGTGTGGGGTTGTGGAGTGGGGTTGTGAGTTGTGTTTGTGAGTGTGTGTTTGTGAGTGTGTTGCGTGTGGGTTTTGAGTGTGTGTTTGTGAGTGTGGGGTTTGTGAGTGTGTGTTGTGAGTGTGTGTTGTGAGTGTGGGGTTGTGAGTGTGGTTTGTGAGTGTGTGTTTGTGAGTGTGGGGTTGTGAGGTGTGTTTGTGAGTGTGGGGTTGTGGTGTGTGTTGTGAGTGTGGGGTTGTGGTGGGGGTAGGGTTGGTGAGTGTGGTGGGTGTGGTGGTGTTTGTGAGTGTGGGGTTGTGCGTGTGTGTTTGTGAGTGTGGGTTCGTGAGTGTGGGGTTGTGAGTGTGGGGTTGTGAGTGTGTGGTTATGAGTGTGTGTTTGTGAGTTGGGTTGTGAGTGGGGTTTGTGAGTGTGGGGTTGTGAGTGTGTGTTTGTGAGTGTGGTTTGGGTGAGTGTGTGGGCGTTTGTGAGGGTGGGGTTGTGAGTTGTGGGTTTGTGAGTGGGTGTTTGTGGAGTGTGGGGTTGTGGGTGTGGGGTTGTGAGTGTGTGTTGTGAGTGTGGGTTGTGCGTGTGGGGTTGTGGGAGTGTTGGGTGTTGAGTGTGGGTTTGTGAGTGTGTGTTTGTGAGTGTGGGGTTGTGAGTTGTGTTTGTGAGTGTGGGTTGTGAGTGGGTGGGGTGTTGTGGGTGTGTAGGTGGTTTGTGAGTGTGTGGTTGTGAGGTGTGTTTGTGAGTGGGGGTTGTGGAGTGGGGTTTGTGAGTGTGGGTTGTGAGTGTGGGGTTTGTGAGTGTGTGTTGTTGAGTGTGGGGTGGTGAGTGTGTGTTTGTGTGTGTTGTGGGTTGTGAGTGTGGGGTTTGTGAGTTGTTTTTTGTTCTTGGGGTCCTGCTGGGTGTGTGACTTGCCTTGGTGGGTTATGTGAGTGTGTGTTATGAGTGGGGGGTTGTGAGTGTGTGGTTATGAGTGGTGTTGTGAGTGTGGGGTGTGGGAGTGTGTGTTTGTGAGGTGGGGGTTGTGAGTTTGTGGGGTTGTGGTGAGTGTGGGTTGTGAGTGTGGTGTTGGTGTGAGTGTGTTTTGTGAGTGTGGGTTTGTGAGGGTGTGTTTGTGTTGTGTGTTGTGAGTGGGGGTTGTGAGTGTGTGTTTGTGATGTTTTGATTGTGGGTTCGTGAGTGTGGGGTTGTGAGTGTGTGGTTGTGAGTGTGTGTTTGTGAGTGTGTAGGGTCGTGAGTTTGGGTTGTGAGTGTGTGTTTGTGAGTGTGGGTTTGTGAGTGTGGGGTTGTGAGTGTGTGTTTGTGATTGTGTGTTTGTGAGTGTGTGTTTGTGAGTGTGTAGGGTTCGTGAGTGTGGGTTCGTGAGTGTGGGGTTGTGAGTGTGTGTTTGTGAGTGTGGGTTTGTGAGTGTGGGGTTGTGAGTGTGTGTTTGTGAGTGTGGGGTTGTGAGTGTGTGTTTGTGAGTGTGTGTTTGTGAGTGTGTGTTTGTGAGTGTGGGTTTGTGAGTGTGGGGTTGTGAGTGTGGGTTTGTGAGTGTGTGTCTGTGAGTGTGTGTTTGTGAGTGTGGGGTTGTGAGTGTGTGTTTGTGAGTGTGTGTTTGTGAGTGTGGGGTTGTGATTGTGTGTTTGTGAGTGTGTGTCTGTGTGTTAACATTTCCTGAAAAAGCCGTTTGTTACATAATAATTCCTGATCCAGTTTCTTTCTTTTTCTGGACAGACATCACTTTCTTTCTGCTAAACAAGTTTATAGATTTTTTTCATTATTTCTTTGCTAAGTTCACAGTTCACAGACACATTTAGCTTAACGTTTAGCTTAAGATTTTCTTTGGAACTAAAGTCTTTCTGCAAACAACTGAGCCTGTCTTAGTGTTTGTTTCATTGGATGTGGTGGTTTCTGCAGGAGCAGGTCCAGTTTCTCACAGTCCTCCTTCACTTACCCAGATTTTAGGTTGGCTATGGTGGTGCGTCCAAAGCTGTAGGCGTTGTTTTCTGGAAGAAACGAGAGGAATGTTGTCAGCGGACAAACAGGACCGTCTGTGAGCTCCAGCTTAGCCTTGAAACCAAAAGCAGGAAGACCTCATCACTGGCTTAAACCCCATTTCCTTGGTATTCATGAGAGCTTTTGATGGGGTTTTTGTTGTAAAGACGCTTGCATGACAATGCTCCTGCTGCTGAATGATACTGTTGGCCTACACCCTCTGCAAAGAGCCACCAGACAGGCTCCAAGTCTAGCTAACACCACCGTCTACCATTGGACGCAAACCACAGGTCTATAGGGCGCAGAGTATCTACATCTCTGGTCCATCGTTACCTTCTTTGGAAGGAGGTCCAGGAGCTCCTTGGCTCAGAAGAGCATCTTTACTGATAATCCTGACTAAGAACCAACCAGACACAAAGCAAGAGCAGCATGAGGAGAGTCCACAGACCGCAGGACTCGGCCAAACTCCACTCTTACCCAGCAGATCTCCAGAGAAGTTGATGGGCAGGACGATGCCGACGGACAGGACGCCAACCACCACCAGCAGACCGATGATGTGGCGCTGGAAGGACAGGTAGTGTACAGCATCTTCGCCACACTTCTCCCTAATCTCCTCATCCCTGCAGTAGGACCATTGATCAGATGTCAGAGGAGGCGGATTTTGTTTTCATGATTTCCTACGGGTTCATACTCACTTTATTCTAAAAATGGCCGTGAGCCAGGAGCAGAAACCCTGAAAGACAAAGAATGCATGAGGAACCTTTATGTCTGTTAGAAGGTCAAACTGAAACCTAAAAGCCTCTTCACTAAAGTCCTCATTTTCTTCAACACTGCTCTAGGGTGTAGATCTGTGATAGTGTCTCTGAGCATGGGAGTTTAAGGACATAGATGCTTCTCTACAGCTTTCAGGATGCAGTGGATCAGAAAAGCTGGTTTCTATACAGGTTCTTGTGCCGGTTCCTTACATTGTCCCGCTGTTCAAAGTCCACAGAGCTGGACACAGAGGTGAGCCGTTCGTAGCGATCAGGCGTCTCTGAGTGCATCGCAGACGCCACGCTGAGGACACAAACAGGAAGCTGTTAGCATGCAGATGTACTGACCTTTGACCCGAAGCTCAGCACTTCCTGTAGGCTGAAGGAAGGACACAAAGCTGCTCCAGAGATTCCTCTGATCTTCTGATGATCACCTGACCTGCTGCAGTTTCTTACAGCTGATCCAAAACAAGCCCCCCGCCCTGAAAGCAGGTCACCTGGTGGTGGAGCTCATGAGTTACCAATGTGTAGACTTGTTTGTGAAGACACCTTCTGATGCATGGAGACCACCTCCAGTTACAATGGTATCGGGCTAATGGTTCTCCGGTTTCTATGGCAGGTTTCTGCCGACGGGTTCACGCACCAACAGCAACACGTGCGCGTTTGCAGACTCTGCCCAACTGACTGATGACGGGTGGGTGGAGTCTGCCTCAGCCTGATGTGTAACCGAATCCTTCACAGGAGAAGCTTTTTTTGCAGAGAACCTCCATCCTCTGCAGCTCCTGTTCTGGTTCTGCATGTCATGCAGCAAGGTGCAGTTTCACCACAACGAACACACAAACATTTGGATTTGCTTCAGTTTACTTTGACTTAACTTTGCCCACAAAGGAAACTGAAGAAGACTCTGTAGGTGTGGTGTAGTTACTAACTAGTGTTCTGGCTAACACGCCACAGGGCTCACCACACGCTGAGCTGATAACGTCTTGTTACCTTTTCACCGGCTCATAGTTATCCCGATCACGTCTGCGGCTGTGATCGCATGGAGAGAAGAGCGTTAGGAAGCATTATTGCCACAGTCAGCATGGGTTAGCATGACACGCTCACACTCATGACGGCTGAGAGCACGACTCAGTACCAACAGAACAGAACCAGAGGTACACAGAATCCTTAAATCCAAACATCTGCTGCTCCTGTCCTGCTTTAAAACATCAGGAGAAAGAATGAACAAAAATCTGCAAGTTCTGAAATTCATGTGTTAGAAGGAGAAACTCCCTCTGCCCTGCCTGCAGGGGGCAGTGCAGCTCATACATGAACAAAGCGTTTACTCTGACAGTCCTGCAACCAGACAGAGAAGCACAAACGGAGGAGAAGCAGCAGGTGAGGAGGTGTGTTAGAGCAGAACCCATGACTAAAAGAGGAAGAGGAGGGTGTTAACAGACACAGCGAGTAACATACTATTCCTGCTCCTCCAGGTCGCTGAAACGTTTCCTCAGTCTTTAGGAAGAGAAACAGAAGAACACTGCAGTGAGAACACTCCTTCACTGATGAGAAGAACAGCAGCAGTTCAAGAACAGGCAGGAGTTACTGACCCCCCCCGACCCTGCATTTAAGATGTCTTCCGTCAGATTCTGTGGACCTCAGCAGGTTTGTCTACATGTATCCATGTTCAGCCCCCCATGTGGCGCCCACATCTGAATGTGTCTAAACAGTCTAGGTTGTGGTTCTGCAGGTGAACAAACTCATGCATTAATGCGCCAACATCTGGTCTTTATAGGTCCAGCTGCCACCTTCAGGGGGCGCCACAGTATTTGTCATCTGCCTCCGGTTATTCCCCTGTGGGTATTCCCAACTCTGGAACCAGAACTCTTTTATCTCTTCTGCCTCCTCCTAAACTCCTCCAGACCTCCACAGGTTTGTTCTCAGGACCACCTGTGCTTCCTCTCTTCATCCTCACATGTTTTTCATCCATCAGTTCTTCCAGCCTCTCCTTCCATCTTTCCATCAGTCTTGTAGAACCTCTCATTACATTTCCATACGGTCCTTCATCATCCCAACCTGCTGCTCATCCTTCATCTCAGTTCCTCACTCACTCAAGTTCTTCACTTCTGTCTTTCCTTTTCTCTGCTGAAGAACATGCCTTCCTCCTCCCCTTCCTCCACTAACAGAAGTCCAGTTTCTATTGGTCCACAGCACCGGTCATTGTTAATCCGGGCCAGGACTGCTCCAGTATGGAACTGTTCTGCTTTAAATACCTGTCTGCGTCTGTAACCAGTGCCAGTCGACCATAATCCCACGCCACCTTCCGCAGGATGGAGAAGACGAAGAGGAGCACCTGAAGAAAAGCAGAAGTACAGTCAGATCCCATCACGTCTGCATACGCATTTTTGTTTTCCAACAGTCAGTAAATCTCACGCACCAGCATTCTAGAACGGTTTTAGAGTTTCTCTTCAGTCAGAATGCTTGTGTTTGACTGGATCATCTATAGTTGTTTTGTCTGATGTTTAAAACAGACAGAAACTCACCAGGAAGCACATGAAGTCGAGTGCGAGCACTGTGGGCACACCTCCAAACGGCAGCCCCTGCAGCACCGTGCTACGAATCCTGGCCGAGTAGCAGTACTCCTTGGATTCGCTGTCGGCTGAGCAGTTTTCCTGACCACTGCAGGCCTGGCTGCTACCTAAAATCGCCATGGTAACCACAACCACGAGCATGCTCACTGATGCATCCTTGCAGAATACCTGAAGAGGGGGAAGAGAAAATATATGTACCTTTAGGGAGGAACAGGAAAGGACATTCAGAGAGCATGGAGGCGGGGGGGGCTCATAATCCACCACATCCCCCTAAAGCTGTCATACATAACACTAATGCTCGGAGACTGAATTCAAGCTGACATTTTGTCAGACCACATTTCCCAGCATGCACCACTGCCCCTCCCCATGACCTGATAGTGCTTCCATGGTAACAAGGCAACAGCTCCTGACCCAGTTTCCCCACATGGTCTTCAGGTCTTTAGAGCATTTAGACAGGAAGTGACATAATCCAGACCCCCACCCCCCCCACCCTGTGACCATAGAACATCCAGCCAGCTGTGGAGGGGGCTGGGGGGTCACTCTCCTGTACAGCTTTACTTGTGGAAAGACAGAGTCCTTTATTCTAATCTAATTCATTGTTTTGCTCTGGATTTGAACCTCATCCCTTTTAGATATGGCAACAGCAGTATAACTGATGTGCTGTGCCCCCCCATCAGCGGCAGCAGCCTGACGATAAGACCCTCTGCACCCTTCAGATAAATTTCTGAGCGGGTGCAACTCAGACTCTGATCTTCTGCAGAGTCTGAAGCTCCACTTTTCCAGATGTCATCACAAGAAAAGTCTGTTCTGAACAGACACAGCAGGGCCCACGGGTAGAGCGGTCGACCTTTGACCACAGGTTCTGTTCCTGCCTCTGGCAAAGTGTCCTTGGGCAAGACACTCAACCCCGAATTGTCCCCAGTAGTCTAGTTAGAATCTTAGAAACCACCTATGTGTGTGTAAATGTGTGTGTTAAGTTTGTGTAAATGTGTGTGTAAATGTGTGTTTGTGTAAATGTGTGTTTGTGTAAATGTGTGTTTGTGTAAATGTGTGTGGGTTACTAAACATTAGATCAATTTCCTCTAAGTCCCTTTTAATCAATGAGTTAATGAATGATAACAAACTTAGCCTTAACAGGATGATTATGTTAGGTTGAATGAAGCAGCCCCCCCTAATTATAATAACTATCAGAAATCCAGAATTTCTGGGAAAGGAGGTGGGTTAGCAGTAATATCACAGTCTAGCTTACTTCCTAACACTAAAGACAAACACATTTAAAGTTCCTTTGAAAACATCATATTGTCTATAAATCACTCAAACAGGAAAACTCCAAAATCTGTTTCATTCATAATTATTTATCGTCCTCCTGGCCCATACTCTGAATTTATAACTGAGTTTGCAGACTTTCTATCAACTATTGTTTTAGATTCTGATAACATAATAATAGTAGGAGATTTTAATATTCATGTTGATGATCCCAGTGACTGTCTAGAAAATGCTTTCTCAGCTTTACTAGATAATGTTGGTTTCACACAAAATGTAAAGGAACCCACTCACTGTCACAAGCACACCCTGGACCTTGTTTTAACTCATGGTATAGAGATCAGCTGAGTGTGCTCCCTCATAACCCCACACTCTCAGATCACTTTCTAATCACCTTTCAGTTTGTTTTAGAGAATTCCACCGCTCCAATAAATAAAGAACAGCTCAGAAGAACATTGACTGACCGTTCTGTATCTGAATTTAAACTTACAGTCCAACCAATATTTAGTAACATGCTGAGCAAACACTCTGAGAGCAGCTCCCATAGTTTCAGTCCCAGAAAAAATGATCAGTTTGTTGATGATTCCATGGAGGCCCTCAGGAGAACACTTGATGTTGTTGCTCCTTTGAAACCAAAACTATTTAGACAAAACCGAGTATCACCGTGGTACAACGCTGAAACACGCTGTCTTAAACAAGTAACCCGTAAGTTAGAAAGAGAATGGCGCCGATCCGGCTCAGAGCAGTCCCTCAATAACTGGAAATATAGCCTTTTAAATTATAAAAAATCTCTGCGTAAAGCCAGAACCCAATACTATTCAGCCTTAATATCAAAGAATGGAAATAATTTGAGATTTTTTTTTAGTACTATAGCCATACTGACCAGCAGTCACAGCTCAGTGGAACCACATATTCCTGCTACTCTCAGCTCTGAGGAATTTATTTCATTCTTTGATTGTAAAATCCTAAATATTAGACAAAAGCTGAACAAAGTTCTCCCTACTATCAGCCCAGATCAGGCTAAAACAGTAGAAACAAAGGCATCTATAGAAACCTCTGTAACATTAGACTGCTTCACTGCTGTAGATCAAGCAGAATTAACATCACTTATTACATCCTCCAAAAGCGCAACTTGTCTTTTAGACCCAATCCCCACTAAGCTTTTTAAAGAAACCTTCCCCTTAATTAATGAATCCATTTTAACTATTATAAATACTTCCATAGAAACAGGTTATGTGCCACAGTCTTTTAAATATGCAGTTGTTAAACCTCTTCTAAAAAAGCCCAGTTTAGATCCTGGCATTCTGGCCAATTATAGACCAATATCAAATCTCCCCTTTATCTCAAAGATCTTAGAAAGAGTGGTAGTTAAACAGCTATACTGCCACCTACAGGACAATAGCCTCTTTGAAGATTTCCAGGCAGGGTTCAGACCTCACCATAGCACTGAAACTGCACTAGTTAGAGTCACTAATGACTTGTTACTGGCCACAGAAAAGGGACTAATCTCTATTCTGGTCCTGTTAGATCTTAGTGCAGCCTTTGACACTATAGACCACAGCATCTTACTCCAGAGACTAGAGCATGACATAGGGATCAGAGGATCTGCCCTTCAATGGTTTCAATCCTATTTATCTGGTAGGTACCAGTTTGTTCATGTAAATGGACATTCCTCCCATTATAGTCGAGTTAGCCACGGAGTCCCACAGGGCTCAGTTCTAGGACCTTTCCTGTTTATGCTTTACATGCTGCCTCTAGGGAACATAATCAGGAAACACAGGATTAATGTTCACTGTTATGCAGATGATACACAATTGTATTTATCCATTAAACCCGACCAGAATGACCGCTTAGAGAAACTTAGTGCCTGCATTAGTGACATCAAGATTTGGATGGCAGTTAATGACCTCCTCCTAAACCCAGAAAAAACTGAGGTCATTATACTAGGTCCAAAATACCTCAGAGATGCCCTACCTGTTCAGATGGTCTCCCTGGATGGTGTAAATATAGCCTCCAATTCCACAGTTAGAAACCTGGGAGTTTTATTTGACCAGGATTTATCATTTAAGGCTCACATATCACAGACTTGTAAAACTGCATTTTTTCATCTACGCAATATTTCTAGGATCAGAAACATTATCTAGAAGTGATGCTGAAAAACTCATCCATGCATTTGTTACGTCTAGACTGGATTACTGTAACTCTTTGCTCGCAGCTTGTCCTTAAAGTTCTTTAAAAAGTCTTCAGCTTGTTCAAAATGCAGCAGCTAGATTGTTAGCAGGAACCAGCAGAAGAGAACACATTACTCCTGTGTTAGCTTCACTTCACTGGCTCCCAGTTGAATCTAGAATCCAGTTCAAAATCCTCCTGCTAACCTATAAGGCCTTGAATGGTATGAACCCATCCTATATTAAAGATCTCATAGAGCCTTACCAACCAAACAGAACACTTCACTCACTAAATGCAGGACTGCTTGTGGTTCCTAGAATTTCTAAAAGCACAGTTGGAGGTAGAGCCTTTAGCCACCAAGCACCTGTTTTATGGAATAAACTCCCAGCTCATGTAAGAGAGGCTGACACAGTTTCTACATTCAAAGTTAGACTGAAAACATTCCTCTTTGGACAGGATTATTACCAGACTATCTAGCAATTAAAGAATATTTAACTTACGGCTCCTCTGCCTCACCTGCTGTGATGGGGTTTACCACACTGACTCTACTCGCTCCCACTCACTCTTCGTCTGCCTCCTACACCCTCCCCCCTTCCTCTCTCCCCTACCCTAACCAGGGTCTGTATCCTTCTCCCACCCCCACTCCACCAACCTGCAATCCTCATCGCATCACTTGCCATCTGCCAATGCTTTACTTTATTTGGTTTATCGTGCCTCTGTTTGGTGCAGTGCGATTCACATGTTGTCCCTCTTTCCCACCCCCCTACGGGGGAGCTGGAGAGATTTCTGATTCCAGGTGGATCGTCTGTGCTCCTGTCTTTGGCTGTGACCTCGCCTTTGGCTCTTCCTGCTCCTGTCTTTGGCCGTGACCTCCCCTCGCCTGTACTCCTGTCTTTGACCGTGACCTCGCCTCGCCTGTGCTCCTGTCTTTGGCCGTGACCTCGCCTCGCCTGTGCTCCTGCCTTTGGCCGTGACCTCGCCTGTGCTCCTGTCTTTGGCCGTGACCTCGCCTCGCCTGTACTCCTGTCTTTGACCGTGACCTCGCCTGTCCTCCTGTCTTTGGCCGTGACCTCGCCTCGCCTGTGCTCCTGCCTTTGGCCGTGACCTCGCCTCGCCTGTGCTCCTGCCTTTGGCCGTGACCTCGCCTCGCCTGTGCTCCTGCCTTTGGCCGTGACCTCGCCTCGCCTGTGCTCCTGTCTTTGGCCGTGACCTCGCCTCGCCTGTGCTCCTGCCTTTGGCCGTGACCTCGCCTGTGCTCCTGTCTTTGGCCGTGACCTCGCCTCGCCTGTGCTCCTGCCTTTGGCCGTGACCTCGCCTCGCCTGTGCTCCTGCCTTTGGCCGTGACCTCGCCTCGCCTGTGCTCCTGCCTTTGGCCGTGACCTCGCCTCGCCTGTGCTCCTGTCTTTGGCCGTGACCTCGCCTCGCCTGTGCTCCTGTCTTTGGCCGTGACCTCGCCTCGCCTGTGCTCCTGCCTTTGGCCGTGACCTCGCCTGTGCTCCTGTCTTTGGCCGTGACCCTCGCCTCGCCTGTACTCCTGTCTTTGACCGTGACCTCGCCTGTCCTCCTGTCTTTGGCCGTGACCCTCGCCTCGCCTGTGCTCCTGCCTTTGGCCGTGACCTCGCCTCGCCTGTGCTCCTGCCTTTGGCCGTGACCTCGCCTGTGCTCCTGCCTTTGGCCGTGACCTCGCCTCGCCTGTACTCCTGCCTTTGGCCGTGACCTCGCCTGTGCTCCTGTCTTTGGCCGTGACCTCGCCTCGCCTGTACTCCTGTCTTTGACCGTGACCTCGCCTGTCCTCCTGTCTTTAATCGTGACCTCGCCTCGCCTGTGCTCCTGCCTTTGGCCGTGACCTCGCCTCGCCTGTGCTCCTGCCTTTGGCCGTGACCTCGCCTGTGCTCCTGCCTTTGGCCGTGACCTCGCCTCGCCTGTACTCCTGTCTTTGACCGTGACCTCGCCTGTGCTCCTGTCTTTGCCCGTGACCTTGCCTCTGGCTCATTCAGCAAACCCAGCTGTTTCCACAACTCCTACTGGATGAAGCCCATCTGCTACACTGCTCAAAAATGTCGTTGTTTATTTAAATATTTAGCCGTTATCTTGACTTGTAGCCGTTTATCTTGACGTGTTTGTTTATTAGTCATATACTTGTTATTCAACCATGCAGTTATAGAATGAATTAAGTTCACTTTTCTTTAATAGTTCTAGCACATCACCTGTCCGTCCGGGGTTGAGGATTTCTCCTTCATGTGGGCAACCCTGAGGTTTCTTAGTTTTTTTTCCACCCCCCCAAAAAAAAAAAAAAAAGATTGGGGTTTTTTTTATGTGTTTTTCCTCACCGCGAAGGAGGGTGTAAGGACAGAGATGTTTGTTCAGCTTAGTCTTTTTAACAACCAGCTATTGTTTACTTTTACGTGATTGATTTTTTGGTTGTTTCTTACAATATTCTGACATCAGTCCAATGAGACGGCTGTGGCTGTGATATTGGGCTATATAAATAAAATTGAATTGAAATTAAATGTGTGTGTAAAGTTTGTGTAAATGTGTGTGTGTGTAAAGTTTGTTTAAATGTGTGTGTGTAAATGTATGTGTGTGTAAATGTGTGTGTGTAAATCTCTGTGTAAATATGTGTGTGTAAATGTGTGTGTAAAGTTTGTTTAAATGTGTGTGTGTAAAGTTTGTTTAAATGTGTAGAAATGTGTGTATAAATGTTTGTGTAAATGTGTGTGTAAGTAAATGTGTGTGTGTAAAGTTTGTTTAAATGTGTGTGTAAATGTTTGTGTAAATATGTGTGTGTATAAATGTGTGTGTGTGTGTAAATGTGTGTGTAAAGTTTGTTTAAATGTGTAGAAATGTGTGTATAAATGTTTGTGTAAATCTGTGTGTGTAAATGTGTGTGTAAGTAAATGTGTGTGTAAGTAAATGTGTGTGTAAGTAAATGTGTGTGTGTAAAGTTTGTTTAAATGTGTGTAATAATGTGTGTGTAAATGTGTGTTTAAACGTGTGTGTATAAATGTGTGTGTGTGTCAATGTTTGTGTAAATCTGTGTGTGTAAATGTGTGTTTAGATGTATGTGTAAATGTGTAAAGGCAGATAAAACTGTATTAGTACACTGTACATTTACTTCTGATCCGAAACGTCTGTTTCTGGAACCACTGACACTGCGCTGCAGGTCCTTTTTTGACAAAAAGGACCACATGACCCCCCCCACAGAAGACTGTTCTAAAAATGGCTCTCCACAGTGTAACCTAGGAGTGAGCTGCATCTGTTTGTGTTTGTGCTGTTTTTTGTGTTGGTAAAAACCATAACTGACGACAGAAAGAAAATGCCACCGATGGGGCTCTGACCACGACCTGTCGGCTGGATTGATGCTGGATCGGTCACCGTGAGGGTTATCATCGTGACCAAAGGCTTTGATTGCCATGACTGCTGTTCGCCATCATAAACAGCATCTGCTTCAGAACTTTAAGGTACGAATGGAAGAACTTCAGCGTAATCAAAATTGAAAGAGGATATGGTCAACCTTTGAGAACCTTGGTCAGTTCGGGCCATGTGGGCTGAATCCAAACCTAACATGAACATAAACGCCACCTGCACTGCTGGGCAGCTACGAGCATCATTGATCCTGGATGCTGGACGGGTGGAAATGACCTGGAGGTCATCTTCCTGTGTTGATTTCCACCCGTCAAACCGTCAAACCCATCAGGTGACACTGAGCTTTACAGCAGCTGGGAAAACGTTCTCTGTCTGTCTTTCCCGACCAGAACTTCAAACAGAAAAATCACAAAACCCACATCAGTGCAGATCTGAAGGAATTCTGGTACAGAAGTGGTACCAGGTAACGACAGAACCGGTACCAGGAAACGACAGACCCGGTACCAGGTGACGACAGACCCGGTACCAGGTAACGACAGAACCGGTACCAGGAAACGACAGACCCGGTACCAGGTGACGACAG
The DNA here is from genome assembly GCA_016861445.1 of Oryzias woworae. Lineage (NCBI taxonomy): Eukaryota > Metazoa > Chordata > Actinopteri > Beloniformes > Adrianichthyidae > Oryzias > Oryzias woworae. The sequence continues at coordinate 667,245 of BOLG01001264.1, read as the reverse complement.
ACCCGGTACCAGGTGACGACAGACCCGGAACCAGGTGACGACAGACCCGGTACCAGGTGACGACAGATCCGGAACCAGGTGACGACAGATCAGGTACCAGGTGACGACAGATCCGGAACCAGGTGACGACAGATCCGGTACCAGGTGACGACAGATCAGGTACCAGGTGACGACAGATCCGGTACCAGGTGACGACAGATCAGGTACCAGGTAACGACAGACAACAAATCCATCAAAGTCACAGATCAGTGTCTGAGTTTGATGAGATGGAGCTTCCAGTCGGAACTTTCCCCTGGAGTTGGGTTTCTGTGCAGCGCTGGATCTTCTCGGGACGAAGACGTCTGATCCTTCAGAAATTCAGGAGTTCCTTCACTGTCAGACCGACTCAGGTGAGGCTGAGGAGAGGCGACTTCATCGTCTTCCAGAGGGGCAGGTACAGCAGTAGATGATCAACCAGGCTGGAGGGAATAAATGATTAACAGTAGCTCATCTGCTGCGTGAGGGCGGAGCTTCTCTGCAGGAAACCAACCCATGAACGGATCCTTCCTCTGTCCCTCATCTTCCTCAAGTCTGGGATGCTGTTCCAGGAGGACTCTGACATGCTCCAGGATGTGCTGTGTCTGCTGGGGGGCTCATTGTATGACCTCAGCTTGGGGGCATCCGGGTGTTTTTCTCCTCAGATGTTCAGACCTCTTCAGTGGTTCCTCTTGGTTTAGAGCAGCAGATCTGAGCAGCCTCTCCTACCACCAAAGAGGGCGTCCCCGTCCTCCTGGGGGAGCGAGTCCCCGTCCTCCTGGGGGAGCGAGTCCCCGTCCTCCTGGGGGAGCGAGTCCCCGTCCTCCTGGGGGAGCGAGTCCCCGTCCTCTCCGGGTCCGTCAGCTCATCCTTCTGTGCACTCGCTGGATCCCGTGATCACTGTGGATCAAAGATGGATCAGCCTCCAGCTGATCATCAGCAATGTCGCCCTCTGCTGGTCAACCACTTTTCATTCAAATCTCTTTTATTCTGAGGAGACGTTCGAGACCCCCCCCCCAACACCATGTTGACAAAGTTTAGACAGGATCATCAGCATCAGAAGACTGACAGGAACCACGGTTCAGCTGGATCCTCCGAACCGGGCCTTCCCCACCCCCCCACCCCGCTGGTGTGACGGGGAGAAAGAAGCCTCTGGAAAGATGCTGAGACCCGAACCCTCCGGAGCACCGTGGAGCTCCATCCGTGCTTCACGCATCCATCCCGCCGCTAACGCGGGAGAGGCGCGTGCTGCTTTCTGCGCAGCAGAACCGCGCCAGCAGCAAGGCCCCCCCCTCCCGCAGCGGCCCCGCACAGAGCCCTGGGCCCCGCAGACACACGCATCGGTCACAATAGAAGCAGAACGAGAGGTCACAGCCACGCCATTGGCGCCGCGCGGCCTCTGCGCACCACTTACATAACCCGAGCACGCGCACGCACACGCGCCTCAACGCTCCCTGTAAAACGGCGGCCGGATGGATGCTGTCGGAGCGGCACGAGCCGCGGCGGATGCGGCCTGCGGACGGAATCATGAACACCAAGCCGCGCACGGTCCCGCAAATCCCGCGATTAATGCCGCGCTCAGAACCGAGCCGGTACCTGCAGTAGAACCCCCGCCTGTCCTCTGCTCTGAGCGAACCGCAGATCAGGACGGAGCCGTTAAGTCTCACAAATCCTCCGCCAGCCGAAGCGCAAGCCGCCGTCTGCAGAAAAAGCTCGAGGCCACCGGAAACACCAACCTCCGCCGCCGCGCGTGCGTCCGCCGGCCACAGAGATTTCTCGCGCCGCTGTTCCTCCGCCGGGCGTCGGTGTTAAAATGGAGGTGGTCTCTCCGGGAATAGAAACAGAGCGGAGCCGGTGCAGCGGGAGGAGGAGGGGACGGAGGGGGCGCGCGCCAACGGGCAGCGGCCGGTAGGGGGCAGCATCGCGCCGTCACCCCGGAGCTTTTATTCTGAAGGAACCTTTCACCGTGCAGTCCGCGGGAGGATGCCCCCACAGGAGAGAATGACGCATGTTTGGAGGAGAGCCTCCAAGTCAGTTCTCCAGTTTCTCTTGTTGAGAACTTTCACACGACCCAGGAGAACTCTCACGCATGAACCAGGAGAACTCTCACGCATGAACCAGGAGAACTCTCACGCATGAACCAGGAGAACTCTCACGCATGAACCAGGAGAACTCTCACGCACGAACCAGGAGAACTCTCACGCATGAACCAGGAGAACTCTCACGCATGAACCAGGAGAACTCTCACGCACGAACCAGGAGAACTCTCACGCACGAACCAGGAGAACTCTCTCGCACGAACCAGGAGAACTCTCACGCACGAACCAGGAGAACTCTCTCGCACGAACCAGGAGAACTCTCACGCACGAACCAAGAGAACTCACGCACGAACCAAGAGAACTCACGCATGAACCAGGAGAACTCTCACGCACGAACCAAGAGAACTCTCACGCACGAACTAGGAGAACTCTCACGCACGAACTAGGAGAACTCTCTCGCATGAACCAGGAGAACTCTCGCATGAACCAGGAGAACTCTCACGCATGAACCAGGAGAACTCTCGCATGAACCAGGAGAACTCTCTCGCACGAACCAGGAGAACTCTCTCGCACGAACCAGGAGAACTCTCACGCACGAACCAGGAGAACTCTCACGCACGAACCAGGAGAACTCTCGCACGAACCAGGAGAACTCTCGCATGAACCAGGAGAACTCTCGCATGAACCAAGAGAACTCTAACGCATGAACCAAGAGAACTCTCGCACGAACCAGGAGAACTCTCGCACGAACCAGGAGAACTCTCACATGAACCAAGAGAACTCTCGCACGAACCAGGAGAACTCTCACATGAACCAAGAGAACTCTCGCATGAACCAAGAGAACTCTCGCACGAACCAGGAGAACTCTCGCACGAACCAGGAGAACTCTCGCACGAACCAGGAGAACTCTCGCACGACCCAAGAGAACTCTCGCACGAACCAGGAGAACTCTCACGCACGAACCAAGAGAACTCACGCACGAACCAAGAGAACTCACGCACGAACCAAGAGAACTCACGCACGAACCAAGAGAACTCACGCATGAACCAGGAGAACTCTCACGCACGAACCAAGAGAACTCTCACGCATGAACCAGGAGAACTCTCACACGACCCAAGAGAACTCTCGCACGAACCAGGAGAACTCTCGCACGACCCAAGAGAACTCTCGCACGAACCAGGAGAACTCTCACGCATGAACTAGGAGAACTCTCACGCATGAACCAGGAGAACTCTCGCATGAACCAGGAGAACTCTCGCATGAACCAGGAGAACTCTCACGCATGAACCAAGAGAACTCTCACATGAACCAAGAGAACTCTCGCACGAACCAGGAGAACTCTCGCACGAACCAGGAGAACTCTCACATGAACCAGGAGAACTCTCGCATGAACCAGGAGAACTCTCGCATGAACCAGGAGAACTCTCACGCATGAACCAAGAGAACTCTCACATGAACCAGGAGAACTCTCACATGAACCAGGAGAACTCTCACATGAACCAGGAGAACTCTCGCATGAACCAGGAGAACTCTCACATGAACCAGGAGAACTCTCGCACGAACCAGGAGAACTCTCACATGAACCAGGAGAACTCTCGCATGAACCAGGAGAACTCTCACATGAACCAGGAGAACTCTCACATGAACCAGGAGAACTCTCGCATGAACCAGGAGAACTCTCACGCATGAACCAGGAGAACGTACAAACTCTCCACAGAACGGATTTGAAGAACTGTGGAACACTTTGAACGTGTTCTCTAAACTCTTTTCAGCTGTGCACCTGATCGGAGGGCGGAGTTTATTGTTGGCACTACCACGTGACCAGGGGAAGACTCGCTCTCTCTGTGCGCGGCTTCATCAACTCTGGTCGTCGTGCGCGGCGGGATGACTTCTTGCAGTGACCACGCGGTGTTTTACCTGAGCTGGCTGCTCATCGCGGGGGGCGTGGCTCTGTTTTGGCGTCAGCGCCGCGCGTGCGCGTTGTACGGCCGGTACGCACCGGGACAGGGCCGATGCTGCCCGGCCGGACTCGCCTGGTTTCTGCAGGAGGTCCCGGCCCTGCTGACCCCACTACTGCTGCTATGGACCAAGCGGGCGGATTCCGGGAGCGGGTTCGGGACGCTGCTGTTGCTCTGCACCTTCGTGCTGCACTACAGCTACAGGTGAGACACCGGAACCTTGAGGGGAACTTCTGTTCCGGTTTGGTTTCAGGAAGCAAATGCTCATGCTGCTCCGACCAGAGTTTGGTCTGGTTCTCGTGTTCTCTCTGCCAGCTGTCGCACTGGGGTTCCAGGTCGGAACGACCCGACCTGCAGGTCAGAACCTGAACCTTCAGCTGAGTCAGTAGAACATTCAGAGCTGGTTCTGCTCTGGAGCAGACGTGAAGCTGTTCTTGTGAGTGCCGCTCTCTGAGCTTCATGAACCAGAACGGTTTCATCGTTCAGCAGGTGTCCTCAGAGGGACCGTATGTGGACGGAGATCATGTGACCTGCTAGTTTGATGTCAAAAGCAAAGCAAAGTGATGAGCTTTGAACCAGACAGAGTATGTGGGCAGGACTCAGAAAACAGGAAGTGATGCAAGTCTTTCTGCAGAAGTCTGATCTACGCCTTCTTGACCCGAGGACGGCCGGTACCGCTGCACATCATCATCTTCTCTGCCGCCTTCTGCGGACTCAACGGTTTCCTGCAAGGCCACCACCTGCTGCACTGCGCCCACTTCGACCACACCTGGATGACCAGGACCCGTCTGGCTACAGGTGAGTGCAGAGAGCCTGCCGCTCCAGGAGGAGGCTCCACATGTTCCAAGCAGTGGTTGAATGGTCTGTAAACAGCAAATGATCCTCAGAAGTCAGTGAACCGTGCTGAAGGTGTTGCCAAACAGCCTGTAAACAATATTCATAGAGTAAACAAGCAAACATTAATGGTAAACAGTCAGTAAAGAATTTGTGAATTGCCCCTAATCTTCAAAGCCAGTAAACATTAACTGGTAAACAGTTTGTAAGTGATTCTACAATAAATTAGGAATAAAGAAGAAACTTCAGTAAACACAAATGAGTCGGACTTTCACTGTGGAGGTCAGTGGGAAGATGCTCTCTCCTGAAACCTGCCCCCACTGGTCTTTGGGGAAATTACAGGATTGAGTTCCTCCATGTTTCTGCAGGATCAGAGCTGGCAGGTTGGGGCAGTGGTCCGTGGTGGTCTGTGGACCCGTGAACAGATACCTTAGGGGCTGGTGACTGGGCGTGGCTCTCTGGCTCATGTGGTTCTGGTTCCTCTGAAAAAAATGCAATCACCTTTTAATGTGTGTTCTGAACTAAGTTCTGAATGTCGTTTCTGATTTTGGGTTCTGAATGAGGGTTCTGATTGTTGGTTCTGAATGAGGGTTCTGAATGTCGTTTCTGATTTTGGGTCTTGAATGAAGGTTCTGGTTGTAGGTTCTGAATGGGAGTACTGAATGAGGGTTCTGATTGTGAGTTCCGATTGTGGGTTCTCTTTGGACATCATGTTCTCTGAACCAGCAGGATCTTGCCTTCATGATGATAAAGATCACAGAGACGAAGGTGAGATCAAACTTTATTAACTCCAGTGATAAGACAGAAGGGGGCGTTGAACCAACCACCCCACCCACTCCTCCCTCGCCCTGGTCAAAACGACTCTCCTTGCCAGCTGCAGTTCTGGTCCACACTGCCTGGAGACCACAGAACCTGTCCTGACCGGAGCCCAGTCATCTGGGGCCCACTGAAGATCAGCTGGAACTGCAGTCTGAGCTGGTGGTGGGTGGAGTCAGATCAGCCGTATCTCCAGGTGTGTGTGTGAGGGGGGGTGTGAGCCCGTAGGTAGAAGATGAGGTCGTGGAACACAGAACAATGAACTTTAATGTGGAGTTGTGACAGACGAGTGGCGGTAAATGATTAACAGATTCACACTGGGGGTTATTCTTTGACCCCTTTTTCCAATTTGACAAACCTTGAAGAAGTTATGAAAATGAGCTTTTATCGTTTTAGCTAACGCTTAACCTTCCCTGATTCCCAGTGATCCACTCCATGACCATCTCTCATACTGATTAATGTAACTCTCTGTATTTGGTGTCACTCTGCGATCACGGAACTGCCTGCAATTAGTTCAGAACGACGCTGTAAAACTGTTAAAAAAGACTTGCGCACACAAATCCAAAGTTACACACGAATGAAGACTTGCGCACACAAATCCAAAGTTACACACGAATGAAGACTTGCGCGCACAAATCCAAAGTTACGCACGAATGAAGACTTGCGCGCACAAATCCAAAGTTACGCACGAATGAAGACTTACGCACACAAATCCAAAGTTACACACGAATGAAGACTTGCGCACACAAATCCAAAGTTACGCACGAATGAAGACTTGCGCACACAAATCCAAAGTTACGCACGAATGAAGACTTGCGCGCACAAATCCAAAGTTACGCACGAATGAAGACTTACGCGCACAAATCCAAAGTTACGCACGAATGAAGACTTGCGCACACAAATCCAAAGTTACGCACGAATGAAGACTTACGCGCACAAATCCAAAGTTACGCACGAATTAAGACTTGCGCGCACAAATCCAAAGTTACGCACGAATGAAGACTTGCGCGCACAGATCCAAAGTTACGCACGAATGAAGACTTGCGCACACAGATCCAAAGTTACGCACGAATGAAGACTTGCGCACACAAATCCAAAGTTACGCACGAATGAAGACTTGCGCACACAAATCCAAAGTTACGCACGAATGAAGACTTGCGCACACAAATCCAAAGTTACGCACGAATGAAGACTTGCGCGCACAAATCCAAAGTTACGCACGAATGAAGACTTGCGCACACAAATCCAAAGTTACGCACGAATGAAGACTTACGCACACAAATCCAAAGTTACGCACGAATGAAGACTTACGCACACAAATCCAAAGTTACGCACGAATGAAGACTTGCGCACACAAATCCAAAGTTACGCACGAATGAAGACATGCGCACACAAATCCAAAGTTACGCACGAATGAAGACTTACGCACACAAATCCAAAGTTACACACGAATGAAGACTTGCGCACACAAATCCAAAGTTACGCACGAATGAAGACTTGCGCACACAAATCCAAAGTTACGCACGAATGAAGACTTGCGCGCACAAATCCAAAGTTACGCACGAATGAAGACTTGCGCGCACAAATCCAAAGTTACGCACGAATGAAGACTTGCGCACACAAATCCAAAGTTACGCACGAATGAAGACTTACGCACACAAATCCAAAGTTACGCACGAATGAAGACTTACGCACACAAATCCAAAGTTACGCACGAATGAAGACTTGCGCACACAAATCCAAAGTTACGCACAAATGAAGACATGCGCACACAAATCCAAAGTTACGCACGAATGAAGACTTACGCACACAAATCCAAAGTTACACACGAATGAAGACTTGCGCACACAAATCCAAAGTTACGCACGAATGAAGACTTGCGCGCACAATTCCAAAGTTACGCACGAATGAAGACTTACGCGCACAAATCCAAAGTTACGCACGAATGAAGACTTACGCGCACAAATCCAAAGTTACGCACGAATTAAGACTTGCGCGCACAAATCCAAAGTTACGCACGAATGAAGACTTGCGCACACAGATCCAAAGTTACGCACGAATGAAGACTTGCGCACACAAATCCAAAGTTACGCACGAATGAAGACTTGCGCACACAAATCCAAAGTTACGCACGAATGAAGACTTGCGCACACAAATCCAAAGTTACGCACGAATGAAGACTTGCGCACACAAATCCAAAGTTACGCACGAATGAAGACTTGCGCGCACAAATCCAAAGTTACGCACGAATGAAGACTTGCGCACACAAATCCAAAGTTACGCACGAATGAAGACTTACGCACACAAATCCAAAGTTACGCACGAATGAAGACTTACGCACACAAATCCAAAGTTACGCACGAATGAAGACTTACGCACACAAATCCAAAGTTACACACAAATCCAAACTTACACACAAATGAAGACTTACGCACACAAATCCAAACTTACACACAAATCCAAAATTACGCACACAAATCAAAAGTTACACACAAATCAAAAATTACGCACACAAATCAAAAGTTACACACAAATCCAGAATTACGCACACAAATCCAAAGTTACACACAAATTGAGGTGATACTTATTTCTCTCCATGTGAACGAAGTTGTAACCCAACTGTGACAGAAGTTCTGGTTTGTGCTTAATTGTCTCCATGGCTGACATATTGGTCCAGAACATGAAGCGCTCTACTGGAGTTACAGGAACACAGAGTTCTGTTTTAGATGATGAATGATTGTTTTCAGGGCATCTGAGGGCTTTTCAAAGTTTATCTAAATTCTAAAGCAGTGTGTCAAATGACAAACGTCAGAAGTAAACATTAACTTGCAGAAAAACCTCCAGACAACACAGGAACCCAGAGGTGAACAGCACCTCATCTGTTCATATTAACAGACGAGGGAAGGGGGTCCGTCATAGAGTCAAGGAACGACGACGGGACAGTTGTTATAGGAGAACACTCGGTGGTTGGGGTCCAGAGAACAGGGTGGAGGTGTTTCTAGGGTTTTATGTCTTGTCGGTTATAATTTTCCAGTGTCTTTGGTTTTTTTCCAAACTGTAAAAAGGAACCCCATAGAGAACAGACTCGATGGTGTTCTCAATGTGAGAGCTCTGCCTCTCTGAAGACCTTCTGACGAGCTCTCGGCTTCTCTGGTTTCTTCTCTTAGGATGGTACAGTAGACAGTAAAGGAGGGCAGAGTCGGGCCCTTCAGCCGTCTGTTCTACAGCCAGAACTTTACTTCCAGCCTTCTTCCGTCCTTTGAGCAGTGGCTTTGAAGCTTCTCCTGTCATGCAGGATCTCAGCCAGCAGGAGGCATCCAGGAGCTATATGCTTACTGAGCACTATTTCCATGCATTTGGTTGGTTGGTTCCGTGGGTTCTACGGTCACATTCTGAACTGGGCTTCTCTGTTTCTGTGAAGGCTGGTTCCTGTTCATGGTGGGTCTGAGCATCAATGTCCACAGTGACTACGTCCTCCGCAACCTAAGAAAACCGGGAGAGCATGTCTACCGGATCCCTCGTGGTAAAGGGTCCCAATCCAGTCTGACCACTTCTGCAAATCTACGGGCTGCTCTCCAAAACCGGGTCTGCCTCTGTTTCTGTTTTAGGAGGAATGTTTGAGTTCGTGTCCGGTGCCAACTTCCTGGGAGAGATCCTGGAGTGGTGTGGTTACGCAGTTGCTGCCTGGTCTCTACCCGCCTTTGCCTGGGCGTTCTTTACTGTGTGTTCCATCGGGCCCAGAGCCTGCCATCACCACAGGTACCGGTACCATTCAAGACATCTTCATTCAGATACATTTTCACATTTGTGATGATCTATGCAAAATACTTATTCAGATTCCAAATTGCACAAGAGGTTCTAGAACGTTTCTTCCTGATACAATAACTTTAAGGGTTTATTGGACTGCTTTCATCAGAACCACATGAATTCATCAGAACCACACACAGACCAATCAGAACCACACACATCTGTCAGAATCACAAGGATTCATCAGAGCCACATGTTTTTACCACGTGGTAGCTCTGGCAGGCTGGAGGTGACCCTAACCCAACCAGGAAGTGACAAAATGCTGCAGTACCGCAACTGACCAGAGAGACTGCTGCTGAGCATTTTCCCATTGACTCCAATGTTAAAATCGTCCTTTTCTCCCCTCAAATAAACCTTTAAAGCCTGGTGCTTCAACTTTTGATTTCACCAATGGTTGAATATTTGATTCATGACAACACTGAGGGGAGAGAGTTTTCTCCATATTTGTAGTTAGGAGTTAGGCGGAGTTAACTCCAGCCAATATGGCTGCACCGTTGAGCTGAGAATTGAGGCTTCAAGCAGGGACTGTAGGAGTCAATGGTGACGTCACAGATGATTCCTCTGGTTACATATGTCTGCGGTTTATACTGTACAGAAGAAGAAGGACTTAGATCTTCTGTAGATCCTCCGTTGGTCTTCTGTGGATCTTATTTGGATCGTCTGTAGATCTGTTGATCTTTTGTTGATCCTCTGTTAATGACCTCTTCTCTGACCTTTCTCTGTGTTTCAGAGACTACCATCAGAGGTTTGAGGACTATCCCCCCTCCAGGAAAGCCCTCATCCCCTTCCTTCTGTGAAGACCTGAAACTGCACCAGCAGAGCTGTCGCCTCAGCTGAAAAGTTTTTTTCTTTCTGTCTGTGTTTTAGAAACAATGAAAAATCATTTTAGGAATCATCCTCTTTTATGAAGAAATCATGAAGAGACGCTCACTGAAGGATGATATTTATACCCATCCGGCGACGCATTGAGCCGGTTTCTTTGAAGCTGTCCTGTAGATGGTGGACCCACAGGAAAGTGATCCCACATCGTTCGTTTGAGCTTTACCCAGTCGGAGCCCGGTCACCGGGCACTCGCCTGCCTGCAAGCCAAAAACCCCAGGCCTGACTCCCGGTGACGCCAATCTGGAGCCTTGTCTTCTGCTTCTCCTGAAGAAGTTCTGCTTTACCACAAACAAGTCGATCTGAAAACTAAACAAGAAGAAATCGTGGTATTATAAAATAAAGTTGTATTAATCTCTTTTCTCAGTAAAACATTTGTTTCAAAATTGATCTTTTCATTCGGTGGAGTCGTGTGATCCTTAAACAGGCATGTCTTATGTGTGTTTCTTTGATTACAAAGAGTGAAGGAAAGATTGTCGATTTTGGCTTTTCTCTCTGTTCTTCTGAATGAATCCTTTCATATTAAAAGCTTGTTTTGCTTCTGCACTTCTGACCCTAAGGAAGCTGCAGAACCAGAAAGCTGGACCTGCAGAGGATTGAGCCAATGTCATGTAAAATGCTAAATCCAATGTATTCATATTTTTTTGTGCACAATTTTGTTTTTCTGCACGTTTCTTTTTGACAGTGACCCCATAGAGGACCGTCAGAGAAAGATGAAGAGATAGGAAACCTTCAAAGAAATTAACCACTTTCTCTTTGGAAAACAAAAACCAATTCTCTAATCTGTACAAAGATGGTTTCATTTAATGCCTGGATTATTTCATGTCTCAAAGAGCATTTCCTTACTCTCGTCGTCATAAATCATTTCATCAGCTCAGCACGTTGGTGGGCATCAGGAAGTAGGTGATCGGTCCAGTCCCATGATGTCGTCAAATTCTGAGTTCTGCTCAGAATGGAGGACTTCAAAGGGCATTTCAGAACCGGACCTGTCAGAACAAAATATGAACAAAGTATACACATGAAAAGGAAACTCTAAATTATGAGTATGTATTCCAAAAACCTCAGAAACCTTTGAAGGGGTGGCTCCAGAGAGACCTTTCCATTTGTGGACATATTCGGTTCACTAAAGCAGGAGGTGTCTCTCCGTTGATCTATCCCTCATAAAGTTTATGTTCAATAGATTCAGCAAACAAAGAAATCCGATTCACTTCAAGGACATCTGGAAGAACAAGCTCCATTACTTCAGGAAGAATGATACAGTGAAGCCGTTGGAAGAAGGAGCTTTAAATGGTTTTATCAAACTGCAATCTTTCATTAGGTACTCAGTTTTGGGGTTTATTTCTAGTCATTTTTGACAGGTTTGGTGGCATTGAATTTTTTTGAATGTGATTTTGAATGATCTAAATGACCAATTAGTGAATCTACTTTTCATAAACACATTATCAAGTCATGGAAAATGATTTACAAGCATGTTTCTCCTCAATATGGAACAATAGATGCAAAAACCTGAATATGTTTTATGAGGATTGGATGGAACATGGACAATTCTACATCTTTTAGACAATAACAGAAATCTTTTATCATACAACCAATTCACAGACAGAAATGCTAAATCATGTACTAAAAATGAATGCATTGAAACTGTGAAGGTCATTCCAATAGCTGTGATTCCGAATTCCAAAGCCAGTTTGGAGATTTCTTTGCTTCATTAACAGGGAACCTTCCTTATTAATTGATGGTTGTGAGGTTAAGGAGAAGGTGTGTAGCAATACATTTTTAAGGACAATTTTTACTCAACCTCTTTTTCATCTCAACTAAAAAATACTGGATTTATCTGTGCTTTTCTAAATGCTCAAAGCGCTTCCAATGTATGTCCATCATTCATTCACACACTTGGTGAGCTACCGGTGTAGTCACAGCTGCCCTGGGGCAAACCGACAGGGTTGTAGCTGCCAGTGCGTGCCTGCGACCCCTCTGACCATCACCGGGACATTCATTCACGCACCAGTGGAGCCATGCTGGAGGCAAGGAGGGTTGAGTGCCTTGCCCAAGGACATAATGATGGTTGGCTGGAGGGATCGAGCCGCCAGTCCTTCAATCATTGGCTGACCTGCTCAACCACCTGAGCTGCTGCCGTCCTTAGATATGTTCATAGATTACAATCCAGACTTTTTAACTAAATATATTTTCCAATTCCACCAAAAGAAAATCAGTTCTTAAATGCCATTTATCCGTCTGATGATTACCTTCATAATAAATCCAACAGTTCCCAAACACACGTTCTGCAGCAAAGTTTTCCTCATGTTAAAACCTCTGGTTTGGTTTTCAGCACTGCAAAGCTTGTAATAGGATGAACTGCCTCATTTTTCATCTCCACATTATTAGATTTGGTTCACAAACAAAAAACAAAAGAGCAGAATTTGGTATCAACCATCTGATGAGGTTTTGTTGGATTTCAAAATCAAATAGTTCAGTGGAAGATTTCTTTCAAATGTCAATTCCTAGAAGCCCGTGTGTGTCCTATTTGAATTGTTTTTCTGAACAAGATCATGGATAATGTACACATTTCTTTGTGAAATGTTCCAGCACAAATCCCTGATCACATGTCCGTGTTTTCCTCCTTTTCAAAACGTTTTCGTTGTTCTGACTCGTTTGGATTTGGTGCAGAATTTTTGTTACCTTTTGACATCAAAAGACACGAACAAACTGACAGAAAAGGGGGATCGAACTGCTGACAGGCTGCAAGCAGCACAAAGGGTTTCTCGTTTCCTGTGCAGTAGAAAGTTGAATACTTCGCATAATATTTTATGAACTACCAAATATATCTAGAAAAACTACAAGCCCTCACTTCTCGAGCAAGACGTACGTTTTGATATTAAAAGTAGATGTTTTGGCGGCTCGGCTTTGTGTCACCGATGACACCTATGACCACGTGACTTTCCAAACGCGGCTTCATTTCATCAGTCGCTTATTGTCGACCATTCGCGCCAGTTTTGAATGGTCGACATGCCCGTTCTTATAGAGACGTCACTCATCGTGTGTGGTGTGGGGATGAAACGGCTCTTTTTTCATCTGGGTCAGAAAGCTTTGGTTTCGCCTGAGAATCTGTGTCACGGTGTGAATGTTGAGAGGAAGAGGCTCGTTTCACGGGCTTTTATTTTTGCATACCGGAAGTACCGACGTCCTGACGTAATTCCACAAGACGCTTTACGTACGCAGGAACTCGTGCGTAAGTTTTCACAACAAAGATGTCGGACGGTGAGTTCACTGCGAAGCGTCGGTGCTTGTTTTCGCGCTCGTTTCTGCTCCGCGGTTCTGTTTGATGATTGGCGGGAGACCGCGGTTATATGTTGAGCAGCTCTAATGTTCGGCTCGTTAGAGGAAATGACCGGAAACGGGACGGGAGCTGATGCTAAGCTAACAGCCATCGTTAACCTGCTCCATTCGGCTCCGGTTCCGTTTCTGATCTCGTCAGATCTACGTAGTTACGGTGTAAACGGAAGTGTTTATGTCCGAACTACTCCGGTACCGGGTTCGTGTCGCTCCGAACGGGCTTATTTTTGAAAGATAAAGTGGTTTGAATTCGACTGAACCGGGTCAGCTGCGTCTGTCAGAAGATACAGCCCCATTCTCTGTTGGACCGGAACCCGTCCGTGCTCCTGGTCCGAACAGAACCTCACTGTGTACCCCGCAGGATCTGACCCACAGACTTACTCAGGTCTCCTCTGTTCCTGCAGAACACCCGGATCTGGACCAGTCCATGGAGGGACCCCCTGCTGTGAGTGACGTAGCTTCGCAGCCCCGCCCACCATTGGCCCCCCCTGACCCCCTCTGTGTCCCACAGGTGTCAGAACCCTCCCACGCAGAGTTCGTCCTGAGCGACAGCATCCAGAGGGCGGTGGACGGGGACAAGTCCGGCGCCGACAAGCTGTCCAAGCAGAAGGTGGACCTGCAGGCCCTGCCCACGCGGGCCTACCTGGACCAGACTGTGGTGCCCATCCTGCTGCAGGGCCTGTCTGTGCTTGCCAAGGAGAGGTGCGTGCCCCATCCATGCGGGTCTGCTTGGACCTGCTGGGTTCTGTTCTGAGGTCTGTTTGTTCTGAATGTGTGTGCAGACCCCCCAACCCCATTGAGTTCCTGGCTACGTTCCTGCTGAAGAACAAAGTCCAGTTTGAAGACCGAAGCTAAGTGAGGGTGCTGCTCGCCGCCGGGCTCACAGCAGAACCGCCTCTGATCCGTTTTCTCCTGGAATAATACAAATGTCAGAAATTCAGCTGAGCGACCCAAAAGCTGAGCATCACTGACTCCACCAGAACCAGATCTCCACCTCAGAGTTTTGAAGAACCAGCGAGGAGTCTGGTCAACTTCATGATCAATCAGCAGAACCGTACAGCGGATCCATCCAGAAGCTTTTTGCATGTTTTGGTTCCATCACAGGGAAAGCCTCTCTGCTGCGGCTGGTCAGAACCTCAGAACATTTCTGGAATCCGTTTGTTTCATCAAAATTCAGATTTTTTTTTTTTGCATTAAATAACTGAGGCAGAACCATGATGACCCGTCTCCATGAATGAAGTGTTTGGGTTTAACAGCAGCTGCTTCTGACAGAACTGCAGGTAAAACAGAACCAGACTGGTTCTGTCCATCATCCAGTCCAAACCGCGCCTTAAAAGGAGGATCCAGTTAATCCACGTTAAACAAATCGATCACTGGATGATGATGGCGTCAAATCAGGATCATCTTAAAGAAACAGATTGTAAATGATATTAAACTACAAACTGAAAACTGTTTCCAAATCAACAAATGTTAATCAATCAACTTGAGGTTTTTTGGGTCATTTGGATGCGGGGGCGGGGCTTTGTTCCCATTGGCTACTGGGACATGATTGACATGTGGTGATAGAGGTTTCAGGGACATAATTTCAGCTCCAGAACAGCGTCTGTAGTGGTCGCCGCCTGTCATCCCTCCTCCGGTGTGGCATCCATCAGTCATGTCCTCGTGGTCAATGGAATCAAAGCCCCCACTTAAAATCAGGATGAACTCCAAAAACGAAACATCTGAAACGAAACGGAGGAATGAAAATGAAGACGGAGAGAAACTAAAAACATAAACCAGAAGCTGTTACGCAAAACACTTATTTTCATCAAGTTTTATTCAAGTTTTCAGTTTTTCTTCAAATCTAAGAATTTTTCTAAATTGAAAATCTTTAGAGCAGTGGTCCCCCGGGCCGGTATTGGGCTGTGAACATTCGTCTGGACTTAAACCAGTCCATCGAAGACCACTGCGTGCTCAGGTGGGCGGTCCGGGTTTTGCTGGTGCCAAAGACGAGTGAAGCAGGTGTCATGTGACCAATCCCAGCTTTTAAATGACAAAAAATGCATTTTATGGCGGCATTTTTTTTTTATGGTGGCATTTTTCCTGCATGAAGACTCAAAAGAGCAATAAAAGAACCAGGTGGGACCAGAACCACCGATGGTGGTGTTGCAGCAGATTTAAAGTTGTGGAGTGAAAAAAGGACAGAAGCATGAAGAGGTCATGTTTTATAAACAAACATATCACTTCATTTTCTTTAGTGATGATCAGAAAGTTACAAAGACCTGAGTGAGAGCACCTCTGCACCAGAGGATCATGGGGAATGGAGTTTTTGGTTGCTTTGGGTTTGATGATCATCACTGCCTTCAGTTTGCAAACTTCAGAATAAAAGAGAAAACTACCGATGTCTGAGAGTCAGCTGCTGAGTTTGGCTCCTCCCACAATACTCTGGTGTGACATCACTTCCTGCGCTTCATCCACAAACAGAAATGACACTTAGCAGGCAGCCATATTTGTGCGTTTTATCAGCAGATGGTAGCAGAGAGAAGGAGCAAGTTACGAGGGGCGGGGCTATCAGAGGGCAGGGTTGGGTCAGATGTAGAACTGATGAGCAGCCAGGCTGTCTGTGAAGGGCTGGACCACAAACCCCGTGGAGAAGTAGAAGATGAGGCCGAAGGTGATGGAGATGGGCAGCGCCGGCAGAGCCTTCCTAAAGATGGCCAGCAGCAGCAGCGTCAGGCACAGACCCTGGGGGAGGGGCACAGGTGAGGAGCAGCACACAGAGCGGAGGGGGCGTGGTCAGCGAATCAAAACAGCATGAAGCAGAATCTGATGAGTGGGAACCGGGTCGTTCCACCTCCCTTCATGATGATGCATTTAAAAGAGGCCACTAAAGCAGCCATTTCAAGCTAAGAGTAAATCACAACACACATATACACACACAAACATACACACATCGACACGTATACACACAAACATACACACATCTACAAAAATACACACAAACATACACATATCTACACAAACATGCACACATCGACACGTATACACACAAACATACACATATCTACACAAATACATACACACATCGACACGTATACATACAAACATACACACAAACATACACACATCGACACATATATACACACAAACATACACACATCTACACATATACACACACAAACATACACACATATACACACAAACATACACACATCGACACATATATACACACAAACATACACACATCTACACATATACACACAAACATACACACAAACATACACATATATACACACAAACACACACATCTACACATATACACACACAAACATGCACAAATATACACACACAAACATACACACAAACATACATCGACACATATACACACACAAACATACAAATATCTACACATACACACACACACAAACACACATCGACACGTATACAAAGACACATACACACATCTACACAAATACACACAAACATACACACATCGACACGTATACACACAAACATACACACATCGACACATATACACACACATACACACATCGACACGTATACACACACACATCGACACGTATACTCACACACAAACACACATCTAGACGTATAAACACACACATACACACATCAACACGTATACACACACATACACACATCGACACGTATACACACAAACATATACACATCTACACAAATACACACAAACATACACACATCGACACGTATACACACAAACATACACACATCAACACATATATACACACAAACATACACACATCGACACGTATACACACACATACACACATCGACACATATACACACACAAACATACACACAAACATACACACATCGACACATATACACACACAAACATACACACATCGACACATTTATACACACACAAACATACACACATCGACACATTTATACACACAAACATACACACATCGACACATTTATACACACAAACATACACACATCTACACATATACACACACAAACATACACACAAACATACACACATCGACACATATATACACACAAACATACACACATCTACACATATACACACACAAACATACACACAAACATACACACATCGACACATATATACACACAAACATACACACATCTACACATATACACACACAAACATACACATATCGACACATATATACACACAAACATACACACATCTACACATATACACACACAAACATACACATATCGACACATATACACACACAAACATACACACATCGACACGTATACACACACAGAAACACACATCTAGACGTATATACACACACATACACACATCGACACGTATACACACACAGAAACACACATCTAGACGTATATACACACACATACACACATCGACACGTATACAAACACACATACACACATCGACACCTATACACACACACACATACACACAAACATACACACATCGACACGTATACACACACAAACATACACACTTCAACCCTGGAACAGGTCAATGATCTGTACAAATGTCAGATCTTCCTGAATTATCTGAATTATTACTGAACTGCACCCCCCCTGTAAAGTCTTAATGGATTCATCCCGGGTCTGGTTCTCAATGACAAGGGACAAGGGACCCCCCCCCCCCCCCCCCCCCTAATCTGTTTAGCTTGTTCCAAATGATTAAAAATATTTCTATGACTTTCTAAATCCTTAATGCAAATGACAGTTTCTAGTTTTCTAGACACTGTCTGTTAAATGATGATTCTGTCCCAAACCATGACTCTACCACCTCCTTGCTGACGTCACAGCCTTGTTGGGACACGGTGGGCGTCCACCCCCCACTCCTCCATCCTTCTGGACCATCCAGAGCTGCAGATCACTCATCAGTGAAGAAGACAGTTTGAAATGAGTCTTCATGAATGTCTGGGCCACTGCAGCTGTTTCTGCTTGTGAGTGTTGTTTCGAGGCCAATAGAAGGTTTAGGAGGAACTGCAGCCTCTGGAGGATCCTACAGCTTGATGCTGGAGGGACTCCAGAGACAGCAGCAGCTTCCAACATTTTAGCAGCTGCTCTCTTCATCCCATGTTTCTGTCTGTCAGAAACCTTCCTCATTCTGCCTTTATCTGCACCAACCCGTGTGTGCTCTGAAGCAGACACTAATCTCTGAACAGGACCATGATCACGCTCAAGTTTTCCTGAAATATCCAAGCTTTTCATTCCTCGTCCGAGACGTTCAACTATTTCCTGCTTTCCGGCAGCAGAGATCCTTTTCTTTCCCACGTTGGTTAAAAATGTTGGTCTGCTTGACAATGTGGAACGTCCTTCTTTAGTAGTTTTTCCTTTAACTGAACTCACCTGGAAAACTAATGATCACAGGAGTCTGAAGCCAGAGACTCACTATCATCCATGATTTCATTCAAAAACCAGGAATTTGATCTTTCTGACACTTCAATACTATTTGGAACGCTCTGTGTCTCATATGGAAGTTTGCAGTTTGTATGGAAACCCCCCCAAACCCTATTTTAACCTCCAGGTCACTGCAGGGTTTACCTTTTCACATGGGGCATCATGACCCCGCCCCCTGCAGACATAGAGGCCCCTCAGCCCCCACCCCTAAAAGGAGAGAAATTCTTACGATGAGGATGGCGATGAAGCAGGCGATGGTGGTGTTCCAGTCACCGCCGGTTGCTGCCGCCTTTCCCACCAGAACGCTGTAGAAGATGAAGTCCCCCAGGCCCAGTTTCACCCCCCCTGCACACACGAGACTTTAGCCCACAGAGCGGGGCGGCGCCGGCTGCTTATGCCACACACGTTCAAACTCACGGTCCTCCTCCTGCTCTTCTTCTGCATCCTGCTGTCCACTCGGAGGCTCCGCCCTTTCAGCTCTCTGCTCCACCTCCTCATCTAGAACATGAATTAATGCGTCAGCATGACAGCAGAGATGAACGCCAACAGCCTTCAGAGTGAAAGCAGACCTGTGTCAGAGCTGTGAGCGTCCATCGGACTCGCCATGGCCACGCCCCACATCATGGCTGCTGCAGGCGGACAGGAAGGATGACATCATCAGTGCAGGGAGCCACGCCATGTTTAGAAACAGGTTTTTGTTCTAACTGGTCCAGATTTACAACAGGACACATTACGACCACCCCAGAAGAATCAAAGACTTGCACACGGATCGCGGATCAGCACCAGAGCAGATCCGCGTGTGGGGTATCAGTAACACCCCCCCCCCCCCCCCCCCCCGTGAAGGAGGGACTCACAGGAGTAGATGAGTGCAGGGAAGATGGGCTCGTTGCGCTCCTGAGCCGTTTCCACCAACATCCTGAGCGGCCCCTTAGGACTGAGCACGGCCACCAGGTCTGCAGCAACAGAGCAAAGCATGATGGGAGGACCGTCAGGTGTGCAAACGCCCTGTGATGGCAGCATACCCTGCCACACCCACAACAAAATGGTGGTAACCCCCTCTGCACAACACATTTTAAATTTATTTTTCCCCACATATTTTACACTTGCAGTTACACTCATAAATGAGCACACATTGGTTTGAGTTAAAATATACATTTATTTTTTGCTTATTTGTAACATCTATTTTGTTTGGTTTATTTATCTTGGTTTGTTAATTTCACCTGTTTTGAGTTTTCAGTGCAGAGGGTGTGCTGGTTGCTACAGGTGTGGTTGAGGTTCTGCTCCTGGAGCTGTGATGTGAGACCTGGCCAAAGGGGGAAATGAAGCCACCACAGCTCTTAAATGCTTGAGCCAGGGAATTGGGCAGGCGCCATCTCAGAAGCCTCCAAGGGGGAGAAATCATGGACTCCTTTAATGTTGTTTAACTTTCTTTCAGTTTATTGCTATTTATTTGTTCTAACTTTGTACTTCTGTTTTGTTCTCTTTCCACTGAAGAAAACCAAGTTTTGTGTTTAGTTTTGTCTGTAGTCTTTTGTTAAATGTTGTTAGTTCCCCCCCTCATGTTTTTCTAGTGGTCTGATCACCCACTATATATGTTCCCCTGTTGTGTCTTTGGTTAGGTCAGTTTCTTTCTGTTACTTGGTCTGTTCAGTTGGTTAAGTTAAAGTTCAGTTTGTCTCAGTTAATTCTGTTATTTTGACCTCTTTTATGGGCCTAATTTGTAAATACCATATTTTTGGAGAAAAATTAAAACTTTCATTTTTGATATCTCTTCTGTTGTCCTCTTTGGCCGCTCGATCCCTCACACGCCCTGATATCAATACCTGTACAGAAAGTGCCCTGCTGGGGTTTCTGGAATTGGACTCACCGTACACAGAGATGGCCCCCAAGATAACCCAAGCCGACCACTCTGGCAGGTACTTGATGAAGACGAGCGCCATCAGGGCGCTGATGAGGATCAGGTAGGCCTGCTGCAGCGGCAGGGGACCCTTCCAGTGGATGCAGATCATCCCCACAGCCCCAAAGTTCCAGATAATCATGGCAACCGTCAGGTAGTCCACCGCCAAGTTGTAGGTCTTAAAGACTTCGCTGAAAGACAGAGGAATCCATCCATGAAGGACCGGAACCGCAGAACGTCAGAAGAAGAAACAGCCGCTTACCCAAGATACATGAAGCTGAACCAGAAGAGCAGCATGAGGGAGGAAAGGATGAGCCAGCCATGGATGAACTGCAAGAAACAGCAGGGAGCGTCTCACACACACAGTTCAGCAAAGGAGACCTCTGTGACAGGGTCAGGCAGGGTCAGCGCCACGCAGGCAGGGAAGGGTACCGTTTGGATTTGATCCGGTCCCAACCCGGTACTTTTAAAATGGTTCCGATGCATAAACGGTGCTCAAACCTGCTTCAACAAGTGAAAAGCCATCGTTTTTTCCATAAACATTTCAGCGTGATGAAGCGGCGTGACCAGGTGAAGGAGAATGTCCTTCTTCCTGACAGTCTGCACTGCAGGGCCGCAGACCGGCAGAGCCGCCCACGTACCGGCAGAGCCGCCCACGTACCGGCAGAGCCGCCCACGTACCGGCAGAGCCGCCCACGTACCGGCAGTGCCGCCCACGTACCGGCAGTGCCGCCCACGTACCGGCAGAGCCGCCCACGTACCGGAAGTGCCGCCCACGGACCGGAAGTGCCGCCCACGTACCGGCAGTGCCGCCCACGGACCGGAAGTGCCGCCCACGTACCGGCAGTGCCGCCCACGGACCGGCAGTGCCGCCCACGGACCGGAAGTGCCGCCCACGTACCGGCAGAGCCGCCCACGTACTGGCAGTGCCGCCCACGTACCTGCAGTGCCGCCCACGGACCGGAAGTGCCGCCCACGGACCGGACCCTGGTAGACCCCTCTGCCAGAAAACGAACCCCTTTCTGATTTGAGGTGGTTCGTTTTTAATTTCATGAAAACATCAACAGGCTGAAAAAAATCGGTGTTCTGGATCTTGTCCTGATCTTACTGACAGCAGAGGTTCGGACAGCTAACGTCTAAACTTACTGGGAATTGGCGGCTGGCATGGAAATCCAGGCTTCTGCTGGCAGTCAGTCTGGGTCTTGGGGGGTACTGACCTTATAGCAGCGGTACTTGTAGAGGACGACCAGAAAAATGGTCATGACCACGATGACGCTGATCATAATGATGGTGTTGAGGACAGAGTTTAGGAGGCGGCGGCCGACGGAGGGCGTGTCTTCTGTAAATGGCGTGTAGATCCTGTTGGGGAGGGAAGTGTAAACTGGAATATCGAAGTAGAGCGCATGTTGGCAGGACTGGATACCTACAGCTGCTGGTTGGTCTTCTCCGTGTAGAAGCTGACAGACTTGATGGTCGCAACCACGACCAGCATGCAGAGTGTGACGGGGATGAAGAGCATGATGACGTGCTTTGCGCCATACTTCAATGGCAGCTCCTCGTCTCCCACCTCCACCTCCTGATCGGAGGCGCTGCCACCGCTGTCTGCAGCACCTCCACGTGCATGTCCGTCCACCCTCGTCTGAACAAACATGGGGCGTCAGCGAGCACCAAACATACGCAGCAGAACTGCAATGGAGACAAACTCACGCGTTTGGTGGGCGAGCCATCAGGGGGGCTGCAGTCCGAGCTGGGCTTGTATGACGGCACCGCAGGCTTCTCTGAGGCCACCAATGCCGTCCTTTCGTTGTAAATGTCGTCTTCACTGTCAGACAAGTTCATGGCTGAAGGAGCAGAACCCACAGAACCATTAACGAGGTCTAACCACAGACACATCGGACCGCATAGTCTGTCAGCACCCGGAGGACTCTGAATTCAGAGAGGGAAACCCAAAACGGGACAATGCCCACCTCTATTGCAAAACTGGACAATGGGGGCGTCAATCATGAATGTAAAACCAATTAAAACTGTTTATCAGCAAAAGAGTTCTGACATCAGACTAAAAACAGGTCTCTTTTCGGAGACAAATCTGACTCTTTAATGTGGGCGTCGATGGAGGTTCCAGCCATTAGCCGCGTCTAAATGGACACGAGTAATCCGAGTGAAAGCCTGATCAGAATGAAAGCGCATCATGTAAACACACCCTTCCGAATACTATGTCCCGATCGCACTCATTCGGTTTAAAAATTCTTCCGATCAGATAGGTGGGTAATGCTGATCCGATCGTGGTGCATGTTAACAGTTTATTCAGATTGTGAGTCATTGCTGTGCTGGCTCTTTCCTGGCGGAGTTGGCGGAGGCAGCTTTTGAATGAGGAAATGCCGCTTTACGCCCTGAACAGTCTTGAAAAACGGTGCAAACAATCATGTGAATTCCTGTTTCCAATCATGTCCAGACGAAATAAAGGCCGGTGTTATTTCCATGTGTTTACGTGTGGCTAAGATGCACATTGCTGCATTGCCCACATGGATTTTAAGAGCATCCAAGGCTAAATGTTGTTGGTACGTATTAACCTGACCCTTCTTCCGGGTCCGTGTGGCCAAGAATAAAGAACTGACCGCACAGATTTAGAAAACGTATGAGCGAACAGTCACAAAAAAAAACAATAACAAAAGCAATCTTGGAAGATCATCTCGCTCTATGCCGCAGCTTTGTTTGTTTACGACGAAACTCATTATTTCTTCTTTTAAACCGTTTCTGGTATTTTAGATAGTTCTGTAAACGTTTCAGGGCCCATGTACACAGTTCTATTCTAATCAGAACTTTGATCCAGCTTAAGAATTAAGACTTTTTGCAAATGTAAACGCAGCTATTGACTGTATATAGAACTGGACAGGGCAGCTGTGATGTCACCCACAGACAGCGTCTTACCTCCGGCTGCAGCCTAATGAAGCCCATTCAGTCGACATCTTTCTGCGATACAGACGCTGCCATGTTGTAGCCAGACGACAGCGAATGGTCTGAGTTTCTATGGCAACTACTGTCACCAATCAGAACGAAACCTGATGAAGGCCACACCCCTTTGACTGAAATCGGCCCTGGAGAGGCTGTCAATCAAACTTTGAAGGTGGGGGCCAGCGGGCACCACATGCTATTACTGAGGCATCTGAGGGGTCAGTTGATCGTGAAAAAACATACGAATCATCAAGAAGATGTTAAAAATGTATCTGAGCAAGAATGGTTATTCTAACCAATAGAACGAGAAACAGCTGTTCATTTCTCTGTAGACGTTTAAGGGGTTTTGGCTTCTTGGAGCCAGCAGGTACTTCCTGTTTGGAACGCCAGGGGGGAGTTACTCAGTCCAGGGGTCATATACAGCGGCACCGGGGCGGCACCGGGGCGGATTTTTGTTCTCTGAAGTCGCTAAGTGACTGTATGGAGTTGCTCAAACATTTTTATGTCAAATGACATTCCAAGAAGGAAAGTAACAGGAGCGCATATTCACATGATGATAACTAATACCAAGTAACACACGTTTTGTCCCGTCTATAAATTGTTCTTTTCATCTGTGTGAACTGTCAAAGTGTGAAGAAACAGACATTTATTTAAGAGCAGCTGTTGAGCATCTACAGGGTTACCAGAGTCAAGCGTCTCTTCTTCAAATTTACTGCTGAAAGGAGGACCATCACCATCCAACAAAAAATCCCATTAAAATGTGTTGAAAGGATTTACAAACCAATGAGAGGCCATTCTAGAACCGGAGAACGTTTGCTGTACCATCCATCCTGTTTCACATTCTCCACAAACAGAATGCTAAAACTGGTCGTTTCTGACTACATTTCCATGTCTGCAGACCAAATCTACAGAGACTAAGAGAAAAGAATTCTGAAGAACAATTTAGAAAAGATCAGCCAGGAGTAACCCCTAAAATGACATTTCCCTTAATGTCCCCCTAAAAGTCAAATCAAATTCTAATTAAAAGTTCCAACTAAACTTATATTTTTTATATTTTCTTATTGAAGCTCCTTATTGAGGGAACAACTGTTTTAAAATACAAACATAATAAAATAATTACTATCTATGGAACGTGTCCCACACCATGAACCAACCCGGCTACCGTAACCTTTGTTTTTAGCAGACATTATTAAAACGCACGCGGCAGATGCGGGGCGCTGCGGGGGTGCAGGTTCTGGGGCCCCGCAGGTTCTGGGGCTCCAGAACCCCAAACAGGACGGTCCAGATCCATCACCACCCCTCCAGACTCAGAACAGGTGTGCGTGACCCAAAAGCTGGTCCTGGTTTTGGTCTCTGCTCTGGAACATGAACCGGTTCTTTTCAGAACTCTTGGACCGAAGGCGGAACATCTAGAACTGAATCCAGTAGAACTTGTCCACGCGCGGACATACGCAGTCAGTGCTTCTCCAGAACGAACTGTATTTTGCTGCTGGTAACAAAAGTGACTCACAACCCGAACCTCTGTCAGTGGTCCTGACCCTCACACGTCTAGGACACCCCACGAACCGGGTCAGAAGTATCCAACGCTCCGGTTCGCTTCATGACGTTCCCGTTCTCTCAGGCGGATTATCCGCATCTGGACCGAACCACCGTAGAACCGACGCTTCTCTTCCTGTGAGAATTTGGGTCGGGTCACGTGACCGTCTGAGACCAATATGGGCTCTTTAGGACCAAAACAGGATAAGAGCCGCTGGATCAAAATTTTAAAACCGGAAGTCTTTCAAAGGCGCAGACGGAGACCTGACGTCGGACACGGACCGGTTCCGGTTCGGCAGGAGTAGCGAAAATTAAATTTTACCTGAATTTAAGGTCCGGAAAATCGAAGCAAACAGGCATCCGCAACCCGGCGGCAGTCACGTGACCGGCAGGCGCTGTCACGTGTCGTTTAGGTGACGTCACGTCTGGTTTCTCCGGCGCTGCTCCTGACTGCGGTTGCTGAAGGGAGTTCCCGCCATTCTCAGTGGCGGTTCTGATGACGCAGATGACGCCCTGGGCGAGCCACACCAGTAGCGCCCCTCAGTGACCCCCCAATACACCTCAAATGTACAGTTCAATCCTTTAACAAAGACTCACTACAGAAAGTACAACTAGAAGGTAGTAAATACTCACAGCTTTTAGGACTGAGTGTAACTGTAACTGAGTGACAAAGAGTAACTCTTAACTTCACAGAGGTTTGCTAGAAGTTTAAAATGACCTTCATTCATTAAATTACTTCAAATGAAAAAAGAGCCACTTTTTAGGGATGACATCACACATATGTTTAGGTTCAAAAATACAAAAATCACAAATCAACTGAGAAAACACACTATAACTTCTCTTAGTAGAAACTAAAAATGTGCTACAAATATTTTACAAGTGCATCTAATATGAATAGAAAAATGGAACATTTGACAAAATATTTTGACCAAAGTAGAGCCCAATGAGACGGCTATAGCTGTGATATTGGGCTAAATAAATAAAATTGAATTGAATAGAGAAGATTGAAGCTGTATATTTTAAAATCAATTTCTGACAATAAGCTGAGTGACCTCCACAAAGTCATTTTTAATAATACTGAGAACAAGAGACAAAGAACTGAATATACAGTGGATACGGAAAGTATTCAGACCCCAAAAATGTTTCACTCTTTGTTATATTGCAGCCATTTGCTAAAATAATTTCAGTTCAATTTTCCTCATTAATGTACACACAGCCCCCCATATTGACAAGAAAACACAGAATTTTGCAGATTTACTAAAAAAAAACACCTGAAATATCACATGGTCCTAAGTCAGGGGAGTCAAACTCACAGAGGGCCACATCAGCTGATGGCTGTCCTGAAGGAGCCTGATGTGACTACATGTAACCAAATGCAATGAAAAATAAACGTAACGACTCCTTCATCTGAAATAACTTTGAATTTATGACTTATTTAAGTGACAAACATCACAGTTGCGTAGAAAAAATGTCTGTTTGTTGCTTTGTTACAACATCATTGTTTTAATTTGTCAGCTTATGAAACCCACGTAACTCCATCAAACAAAGGATCAAACTATCTGAGTGAATCAAGAAAATGTACATAAAACACAAATTATGACATTACATTTGTTCTAAACGGTAAAGTTCAAACAGTTGTTAGCTGCTTAGAACATGTAAGAACAGAGGTAGCATTTTACAAACAAAAAGGCTGCATAAAGCCGTGATGGTGTCAGACATCTGTGTGGCGACTTGTTTGTGTCCCTGCAGCTTCTGATTCAATTGGGAAGATGCTCGGTTATGTCGCACAGCAAAGCAAAGTCACAGCCGCTTTGCATGTGACAGTTCACACAATACTTTTGCTTTACTCTGCATAAAAGAGCAATGCCTTTCCTGAGCTCATAAAATCGTTGTAAGACTTTGCTCCTGGACGGCCAGCGCATTCTGTATGGTATGGCACATTTCTGTGCTCTGAGCTCATTTCTGGCAAAAACCGCTGGAACTGAAGGTGATTCAGGCAACGCGCCTAAATGAAGTTCATCGTTTTTATGACGGTGGTCACAATGCCATCCATCCCCAGCACCTTCCCACACAAAGCTTCTTGGTGGATAATGCAATGAGACCTTATCAGAGGTGTGTGACAGTCCATTTTTTGCATTTTCTCCTTCATGAATCCAACCAAGCCCACTTTTTCTCCACACATTGCCGGTGCACTGTCTGTAAATCCCACCATGTTTTTCCAGGGCATTACAGTTTTAGCTAGAGACTTCTCTACTGCATCACAAACAAATATATTTACCAACTCATCTTTCGTAAAACATTCTCCATCTGCATCAACTTTCGTTTTCTGGACATTTTGGAATCATTATGTATTCTTCAACTCAACTTGTTGACATTGATGTGGAAACACTGCCGTCTAGTGGCAGTGAGCTATCACTTTGTGGGTATCATAGTCGACAGGCATTGTGGGAAATGTAGTTTTAGTTTACTTAGACACTATTTTTAGACTTTTTAAACTCTCACAGGCCATATAAATTGACGTGGCGGGCCCCATTTAGCCCGTAGGCCTGGAGTTTGACACGTATGTCCTTAGTATTCAGACCAAGATCTGTGCTTTGCTACAATTCTGTCTCTGAGCTCTTCAGGCAGTTCCTTTGACCTCATGATTCCCATTTACTCCGACATCACTGTGAGCTGGAAGGTCTTATATAGACAGATGTGTGGCTTTCCTAATCAAGTCCAGTCAGTAGAATCAAACACAGCTGGACTCAAATGAAGGTGTAGAACCATCTCAAGGATGGTCAGAAGAAATGGACAGAACCTGAGTTCAATACATGAGTGTCACAGCAAAGGGTCTGAATACTTAGGATCATGTGATATTTCAGTTTTTCTTTTTAAATAAATCTGCAAAAATGTCCAAAATGCTGTGTTTTCTTGTCATAAATGGGGTGGTGTGTACATTAATGAGGAAACAAATGAACTGAAATGATTTTAGTAAATGGCTGCAATATAACAGAGTTAAACGTTTAACAGGGTCTGAATGATACTGTATGTTATTAGAAATATCTAAATTATGTGACAGCAGGTCTTCATGTCATCTTATGCTATTATAATGAAAGCATGAGTGAAGGAACTCATTAAAATCAGTTGGATGTTAGTTAATATAACATTTTCCCATTCCCATTTTCCCTTGTTCCCCTAATAGTGAAAGCAAATTTCAAACAAAAGTTCAAACTAAACTAAGCTCCTTATTGAGGGAACAACTGTTTTAAAACACAAACATTTCCAATAATTACTATCTATGGAACGTGTCCCACACCATGAACCAACCCGGCTACCGTAACCTTTGTTTTTAGCGAGAAATTGATCCTGTTATTGATGAATATGAAGAAAATCAGAGACGTGAAGGTTTACTTTACATAAACTTTGAAACCAAAAAATCACGCCAAGGTGAACGCTACACACACATATACACACACACATACACACACACACATATATACACACATATACACACACATATTCACACATATACACACATACATACATCCACACTGGTCAAACCTTTATGTTTTGAATAAAAGTCCAACTTTGAATCACTTTTTAATCAAATTACATCCACTATTTCTGCAGTCAGTCAAAGCAAAACTTAAAAACGTCTCTTATTGAATAAGAAATGGAGAACAAACTCACAAGCGCCCTCTCTGTTGGGACAGTGCTACTGTATGCCTCACCTACTGTCACATTTTAACACAAAATAAATGATAGACAAACATGAAAAATATTAAATGGAAAGCGAAGAAATACCTTAAAATTGTGCACAAAGAACATTTTTTGTTAAAGTATTAGATTTAGGCCTTTATATATTTGGGGTTGGTATGGTGTTGCTTTGCCAAATCTTGCAGTTGCTATAGCAACCCCTAGCTATTCCCTCGCGTCATCCCATTTTTTATTTATGGATATTTCACTAAAGTAAATGAATTCATAAAAAGCCTGAACATTTCTGTCTGTAAATTGAACTTTAATGACATTTAAAACTAATCTGTTCTTCAAAAATTACGAAAATGATGGATATCTGTAAATCCCTAGGGATCCTTTTTTTCCTTTTATTTCTTAATTTTACTTGTGTTTTTCTTTCAATAGTAAATATTTTGGAGTTGTGTTATGTTCTTACATTGTACTTTTATAAAGTTCTATTGTCATACTGTATTTTTCAAGTGTTAAAAAAATGAAGCGTTAAAACAAATAAAAGCCAGACATTTTTGTAAGCTTGGTTTCTGTCATCCCCGCAGCCCCACCATCAGGGCCAGCCCCAATCTGAACTTTATATGTTTGTGGGTTCAAATCCAGCAGAACTTTCCATCCAGGTCAGAATCACTCATCCAGTCTGTCTGCAGATCAGAAAGGCTGACTGAATGAGACTGAAGAAAACACCTGAGAGAAACCACAAAGCTGACAGGAGTCCTGCTTTGCCTGCCTGTGTGTGTGAGAGAGAGATGGAGCAGTCAGACATCCTCCTGAAAGCAGGAGGCGGAGTCCTGAGGTTCTGATAAAAGTCACAACTTACCACCTAAAACTTTCTACTGGATCACAGGCTGGTGACTTCTTCACTTAAAGCTTCCAAATCTGCTTTTGCTTTGACAAATATCAAAATAAATATGAAATAAAGGAGACTTGATGCTTCAGAAATGCAGGAACGTCTAAGTCTGAAATGAAACTGGGAGCAGAAAAGACCAAAACACAACAGTGAAAAGTGGGCAAGAATATATTTCACAAGAATGATTAAAAAGTAAAAAAACAAGTCATAGATTCCCACCAGTCCACGCCTGGTTTTGGATGAGTAACTGCAGACATGATGTCCAAATGTGGACTGAAGAGCAAACAGAAGTGAAGCAAATGAAAGTCACCTTCAAGAGCACGTCTACTGATGAAGGAAATGCACCGCTGTTTGCATCTGTTCCATGGAGGAACTTGCATGTCGATCCTGAACTTGTTATGTTTGGGTTTTATCTTTCAATCAGCAAACAGAACTTTTCTTCAGGGTCTAGACCCGGTTCTTTAGATGCTGGAGGAGGGTGGACACGAACCACATCCTTGGTAGATTTATTACAGAAACAGAAAGTTTCCACATCACAGAGGGCTGTTGACCAATCAGAGAACACCAGGTGAAAACAACGGATGCATCAGCGTTCTGTATGCTTTAATTTTGAAAGACTAAACTGCGCTCAAACAACAGGCCATAATAACTTTACCCAAACAACCAATGACAATCCAGTCTCCCTTGAGAGCCCCTCCTCCACCTTTACCTACAAAGGACTCTGTCTCAGGTCATCAGATCCTGATATTTCTGTGAAGCGGGACCGACCCGACCAGGTCCTCAGCACTCTGGGACTGCAGCTGTCTGTGTTCCTGCGTGACCATAGACGCAGAAACGGAGCTCTGACGAGAGTCCACCAGAGAAGTCATCAACACTGAGCCACCACAGTAAGGGGGGGTCCTGAGTTTGGAACCCAAAGAACTATTTAAGAAGTAGAACCTCTTCAGCATTTAAAACCAGCCATCATACAAATGTCTGATAGATGACGTGGAGACGAAAACACCCAAACAAAAGCAGAAATTAATGATTTCAAGTTCAGATCAAAACCAACAGATGGTTCCATATCCTAAATCTGGAAGAACGACAAAGTAGAAACGCAGAGTCATTGTCAAGTGGTCTACCTTTATGGGGCAGTAGTGGTGCAGTGCTAAGGCGGCTAACCCCTGATCAGAAGATTGCGGGTTCAATTCCCGCCTTGCCCACCCATGTGTCAAATTGTCTTTTGGCACGACACTGAACCCCACATTGCCTCTGATGGGATGGGATGTGACTGTGACTATAAAACGCTTTGGGCCTTCAAGGAAGGTAGAGAAGCGCTATAGAAGTATCCTTTCTTCAAGAAAAGTTTTATTTTGAAAAGACAAATGAAGTCAAATGTTTCCTTACTGTGATGTCTTTTTAAAACCTGCAGTTTTTCTCAGTTTCACACCCACCATAACACAGCCCTTTCAGCTGGGCGTGGCCATTAGAATAAGTCTTTCCCTTGACTGACCACACCCCCATGTACAGGTGTCGTCCTCTGAAAAGAGCATCCCTTTAGGAGACAGCACCCAAGACAAATAAAGACAAATGCTCTCATCCTGGCTTGAGGTTTTTTACGTCTTCTTTGATCTGATGAACGTCTGCGTCTGTGTCGGTGAAGGTTCTCATTCATCCAGATGACGTTTCCTTGAAGGTGAGTCATGTGTCAATCATCACGGACTGCAGACTTTACATCTCTGATGCGGTTTTTCTGTGACAAAGACAATGGGACTCAAATCCTTGGACTCTGGTTCAGAACAGATCATGAACTGCTGAACAGGATAAAACCGGTTACTGGAGTTGATTACACTGGTAAAAAAAGTTACAAGAACTACACAAAAATCAGCCAAACACTATCTTTATACGACGAAAGCATACGTCCTCAAAACAAAGACCAGAGCCAATGAAAAGCATCCTCTGTCAGCCATTACATCTCAAGGAACCAAAGGAGATTCCATCAGGATCTCATGGGACAACGATGGATCAGAACACCTAAAATCCTTGCACATGGCAGTAGGCCTCAAGGGAGGAGAAGATGATGTACACCAGCCAAAGACTGAAAAACAGGCAAGTGGTGAGCATCTTGGGAACCCGGGGCCCACCAAGCTCTCCACCTATTGAAGGTCGGCGGCGATAGATGAGGACAGAGATGCAAATAAAGGCGAAGATAGTGAAGAGTGTGACAGAGAAGGCCAGCGTGCCCGGGTCCACTTTGAACTCTTCTCCCATGCTGTAGTGGTAGATCGCTGCGATGGACCACGCCACGCCGATTCCAAGAAAAACATTGACAGCATTGCTGCCCGTCACGTTGCCAATAGAGGCGTCTGCGTATTGGTCCTGGATGGCTGCCACCTTACTGGCAAAAGTGTCTGATGGAGAGACAACACAAGGATGAGTGGATGTCGATCATTTGAATGGTTCTTGTATCATGACAGAGGTAGAACCGATAGAACCGACTGAAATACAGGTCGGTGACACACCTGGTACTGAAGTTCCTAGAGCAACAAAAACCACAGCAGTCACAGAGTCTTTGAGACCAATGGTGCAGCCGAAATGTGAGGCCAGGTCCCCGATCACCGCTGTCAGCAGACCAATGACCATGATGGAGATGACGAAGCAGGCCCAACCGTTCCAGTAGTCAGTGGGAGGAACAAAGGCAAACAGAAGCTTCCAGAAGACAGTGAGGAAGTGCATGACGTAATCGAAACCGGAGGGCTGCTTCTCCTCACCGCATTCGTCGTCTTCATCACCTAAAGGGAAGATCATCAGGACTCTGCACTAATTTGTGCGACTGCTTTTGTGAATCTGTTGTGCTTCTACCAGCGCTGACGGTGATTGCTTCCAGAAACTGCTCCCTCCAGCTGTTTGTTCCAATCACCAGAGCCAGGTTGGTCTTCTTAATGAGTTTGTCCACAACACTCTAAACGTAAAGATAATAAAAAGGAAGAAACATATAAGTCATGCCTCTGATGTCCAGAAATATCCTGTTGTTCAGTCACTTCACACTAAAGACAGTT
Source organism: Oryzias woworae (assembly GCA_016861445.1). Taxonomy (NCBI): domain Eukaryota; kingdom Metazoa; phylum Chordata; class Actinopteri; order Beloniformes; family Adrianichthyidae; genus Oryzias; species Oryzias woworae. Next base: position 634,183 of record BOLG01001264.1, on the reverse strand, counting down.
GTAGACATGAAAACTGGACCCTCCCAGAAACACTTCAGGAAGATGTGATGCAGATCAAACCAAAACAAGATCCTGTCCTTTAAGGACAGTTTGTGGTGTGACATTGTTCAGAAAGTTCCACCTTGAATTCGTATGACTCCTCAATGATGACCTCCAGCCTGACGTGTTCACCCAGCATCGGCCTGCCCATCTCTGCGATACGCCTCTCCTCCTCCTCCTTCTTTGTCAAAGCCTCATGACACAGCCCCTCTATGAGAGTGTGGATGGATGGATGGATGGACAGGTTAGTGATTAGAAAGAAAAATGGATGGATGTACAGATGTACAGAGAGATGGAGGTTGAACCTGGGATGGTGATGATGCTAGAGGGGGCAGGGCGGTCTCGTCTTTGGACCTTCCTGTAGAGGTCTTTACCTGAACAGGTGAATCGTTTGGAGAAAGAGCTAACATTTCAGGGCTTCCTCTGACTGAAGAAGTGGACAAACCTGAATGACAGGTTCAAACCTGTGGAGAAGGGCTTCCGTCAAGGCAGACACTTTGATGTGACCAATAGCTGCTACGCAATCAGTGACATCACAAGCGTTAGAACAGAGCATGCTCAGTGATGGTGACCCTGTTTTCTGGTCATTCTGTGAAGAGTGGTCGGTGTGAAGCCATACGGTCTGAACATCCGCTCCTGACCTGCTGACCAACCCTTTATTCTCTAACGGCCCGTCATGTCGATGATCAAATGTCCAATAAAATCAACTTTAAACCAGAACCGTGTTTACTAAGGGACCTGTTTTTGTGAAGGTGTCCCATGATGGAGCACATCAAAGAACTGAAGCTGAGCTGCAACCGTCTGAGCTGCAACCTGGTGTCACGCTCGTTCACAGCGATCTTTACTTTCATTTCTCCTGAAAACAGAAGCTGTCATTTTCCCAACGCATTTATAACAGTAGAATGAAGTTGAGACATGCTGATGTTGGAGCAGAACCACGGCCCAAGCCGGTTTGGACAACTGTTGGTGCTGCCACGCCGCGGTGACGAGCAGCAGGCCACGTCAGACGGCTCGCAGTGACATTAAAGTGAAGCGACGCCATCAGGCTGTTAAATTCAAGTGTCAAGCATTTTAAATCAGGCATCTCCAGGTGTCCTACTGTCCAGACGCTCAGGCAGCGTGCAAACTTTCTTACCTGACTTTACAAATTCACCTGCAGCAAAACATCCAACAGGGAGTCAGAAAACGTGAATATTTTTATCTAAAAATACAGAAAGTCAGTCGCATTTGAGAAGAAAAGACAGGAAGAAAGTAAATGAAGCCGCTTACCGACTTCCTTAAGCAACACAGCTGAGGAGATGGAGGACAGACATGAAACAGAAACATGGAGGTCAAGATGGAGAAAGAAGTGTGTTGACGTCTGCACAAAAAAAACGCACTAGAACTGTCCTGTTGTGAAACCAGCTAACACTCATTAGTTAGTCCAAACTTGTGTTAGTCAAATTGAGGACTCACAACAGTCAGTCGGTCTGTATAACTGATTCTGGATCACAATGTTGTCCCAGTCCGACTTTTCCCTTCCGACCTTTAGGCAGCAGGCCCAAAGGCTTGGGATGCTGTATCACGTCAGTGTCACAAACAAGGAGTTTGGTTGAGTTTGCAATTCAATCTGCATTCTAGAGAGCTGGGCAGCTCCATCTCTGTTTATTCTTTAAAAATGTACAAGGTCACAAGTTTGCCTGAAGAACTAACAATTCTGACCTTTATTTTGAAAATCCTTCAGTTTGTTTTTGTGTCTCTAGCTTCCTTTCTCTAACTTACTCACGCCTTACTAATGACTGAAGTGTGGCGTAAGGACACCGTCCGACAGCATTACTCGTACATCATAAGTGTGTGTAACTTCCATTATTCTTACAAATACTTCACGATGCACCCCACGCACAACAATGGTACGTTCCATTTTATAGTAGTTTAAGCCTCAAGAGAACTGTCTGACACACGTGTGCTCCCCTTACGATGCGGACGCTCCTCTCTATGACCCTCCCTGGACCCGGACGACCCAGAAACCCACAGAACGGTGCAGGAGCATGTGACTAAGGCTAAAGACTTCCTGTCAGATCGGTCATGTCAATAGAATTTGACATGAATGCAGAACAGGTTTACCCCTTAAGACGGTAACCCCCCTCATCCTTCTGCTCACGGCGGTCAGGCCTGCCGCCATGCCAGGTGAGCTTTAATGCAGATTGAGAATAGCTGTTGGAGCCATGAAGTAAGAAGCAGCAAAAATTCAGCAGCAGGTGCAAGAGAACCAGGACAGGTCAGAGGTCAGACAGGTGAAGGTGCCTCATCACACCTGTACAGCTGCTGTTCCAGTACGGCTCCTGCAGCTCCACGCAGAAGCTGGCCTTCTTATTGTACTCCTCACGGTCCATTATTCTTAAAGCTATGGTCTTCCTGTGGGGAGGGGCCACGCATTAGTTCACAAACACACTTAGACACACTGACAGGGGGAGGAGCCAACTTCACCTCGTCTACCTGCACGGGTCAGAGAACAGCTTATTCTCCAAAAATGGGGTTTAAGTTTTCTGATTGGCCCGTTTCCCTGCAAGGCTTTGAGGTGAGGCACCTCCAACACAGGTTAAAGGTTAGCACGGGTGTGGGCGGGGTCAGAGGACAGGAAGGTGACGCCCCCACCTTTCTGTTCACTCATCTCCAGCAGCAGAGGCTCCCCCATCTCTAAGAAGAAGTTCTTGTTTTTCTCGTACTCTTCGTCATCGATTATATTGATTTGAATTGTTTTGCTGAAACAGAAAGAAGAGGAGCGTTGCAGAAGGAGAACGTCAGAACGGAAGTCCTGTGAGGGTGAGGAGATCCAGAGAAACATGGAGAACTTCAGAGCGAGGAACGTCTGAAAGAGAATGGATAGGAAACATCCCAGCGGTGGAGATTTCACAAAAAAGGACGGCGTTCAGACTGCTACCAACAGCTGAGCATGCTCAGTTCTGACCATTGACTGTAAAAGCAATGGACAGAGCAGCCCCTCCCCTTTTGTGTCCCAAACAGGAAGTACCCGCTGGTTTCAAGAGGACTAAAATCCCTTAACTTCTATTGAGAAATAGACAGTTTTTCCTCAGTCTTTTGATTTGTCAGAATAACCGTTCTTGCTCTGATACTTTCTTCTTAACACGGTCTTTATAATCCTAATGTTTTTTAAAGATATTTTTCTTAATCACAAGTTATTCATGTAATAAACGGACCAATCAGACGTCTAATGTCTGAGGCGTTTGATTGACAGATTTTGGGTGGCCAATGGCAGCAGACTTCATCAATGGCATCTGAAAAGGCCTTTTCCAGCTTATTTCATAATTCAATAACATAACAATCATTGCCTGTATAGTTGTTTTCATTGTCAATGGAATTTACCAATGCATCCCTTTTAAGAGAGAAGAAACAGGAAAACGTAATCTATCCTTCATCCTTCATCTGAAGCGAAGGCGTGCAATCATCCCGACATGTTTCTGTGAGAAAGCAGCGACACACTCTCAGGCCTCCTGCCCCTCAGCCACTATGACAACGATTTGATCAGTCGCTGTTTTCTTTGGGCATCAGTAGCTCAAGTGGTGGAGCAGGTCGGCCAGTGATCGAAGGGTTGGCGGTTCGGTCCCCACTCCCACTGGCCAACCGTTGTTATGTCCTTGGGCAAGGCACTTAACCCTCCTTACCTCCATTGTGTGGCTCTGCTGGTGTGTGAATGGTAATGAATGTACCGGTGATGGTCAGAGGGGCCGTTTGGCGGGGACTGGCAGCCCGCCCCAGGGCAGCTGTGGCTGCATCAGGAGCTCAGATCCATCCATTCCACTATGATTATTATTATTAGTTGTAACGTTAAATAAAACAACAGGTTTTTCTGTGTCTCTCAGGCTCAGTGCGGATGAACAAAGAGTGAAAAACACAAAGATTCAGTAGTAAAAAAACACACTTTGTAAACCAAAGAAGTTGAAAGTTAACACAGACGTTCGTTTGAAATGCCAGAGTTTACATTCACTGGTTTCTATATTTAAATACTTGATTCTAACTGGTTTATACATGTTTTTGAAATACGTGTGGCATTACCTGTGTTAGTTAGACAAAATGAGAATAAATGAAAGAAAATGCTGTTCGTAGAATGAAACAATCCAATGGTTCTCCCTTAATGATTTGCACAATTTTCCCGCGTTTTTGAAGGCAACGCTGTTTACATCCCTGGTTTATGTGGTAGAGACGTGGACAGCAATGGGAACTCACAATAAGATCTCTCCTGATTGGACAGTACTTTCCATAGATTCAATGACTCAACTATGACTCACGGCGACTCAGACCAGTCAACGTAGACCGGCGCCAATATGGCGAAAGACCATCAGGAAGTCACAGAGAAGCTCCTGCTTCATTTACTCGAGACGTTTCCTATGGATGACGTCACACCATGTACGTCAGGTGATGAATACAGTCTATGATTCCTACACATGAAACTCCTGTGCTGCATTCAGGTTCTGGTGTTGGGGTTGGATTATAGAATATTCTGTCATCGGCACAAAGAATACTCATGTTTTGGATGTCAGAGGCTACATTTGACCCAGTTCTCCATCTCATTTGATCTGCAGTTTGTGTGTGTGTGAATGTATATATCAGTGTGTGTATGTCAGTGTAACGTTGTGTCAACGTTAACACATGCAATGAAATAAAAACATGAAAGTGTTAATATTTATAACGCAGATTAATTACAGGTCAGAAGCAACCATCTTCCACTTTGTGTCGGACGGTTCAGGCTTCCATGATATGTGTTACTTTCTGAAAACACACTTCGTCAGGCATTATCTCGCTAATAACATGATCACTTACAGAGAAATAAATATTCAATCGATTTTTAGGACTTTATTCTTGTTATTTTGGGGGTTTAAATCACTTTTTCATAAAAGGTCTGATTGGTGGTGCGGCCTGTTAGAACATGCCAGAGCATGGTATGTTGGAAAACATGCAGGAACACGGCTATGGGATATCTAAGTTAACACTTTACAAAAAAATAAAATGAAGGAAAATGTTCCCTCTGACTTTTATTGTTTTTTATTGTTGTATTATATCTAGCTATAAAAATATTGATTCATCTGATTATTTTTTATTTATGTATTATTTTTTATTATTCACAGCACTAATATATATCAGTGTGTCTGTGTGTGTGTGTGTGTATACAGCGAGTACGGAGAGTATTCAGACCCCAAAAGACTCGTGGCTGTAGTAGATCAAAAGGATGCTGCTGCTAAATACTGAGTAAAGGCTCTGAATACTTAGAACCATGTGATATTTCAGTTTTTCTTTTTGAATAAATCTGTGAAAATGTCAAAAGTTTTGTCAATATGGTGTGCTGTTTTTACATCAATGAGGAAAAAAATGAACTGAAATGATTTTAGCAAATGGCTGCAATATAACAAAGAATGAAAAATGTAAGAGGGTCTGAATACTTTCCGTACCAACTGTATCTCTGTGTGTAGGTTTGTGTGTTTGCGTGTCTGTGTGTGTGCATGTGTGTGTGTGTGTTTGCATGTGTGTGTGTATCTCTGTGTGTCTGCATGTGTGTGTGTGTATCTCTGTGTGTTTGCATGTGTGCGTGTGTATCTCTGTGTGTCTGCATGTGTGCGTGTGTATCTCTGTGTGTTTGCATGTGTGTGTGTGTATCTCTGTGTGTTTGCATGTGTGTGTGTTTGCATGTGTGCATGTGTATCTATGTGTGTTTGCATGTGTGTGTGTGTATCTCTGTGTGTTTGCATGTGTGTGTGTGTATCTGCGTGTGTTTGCATGTGTGTGTGTGTATCTCTGTGTGTTTGCATGTGTGTGCGTGTATCTCTGTGTGTTTGCATGTGTGTGCGTGTGTATCTCTATGTGTTTGCATGTGTGTGTGTGTATCTCTGTGTGTTTGCATGTGTGTGCGTGTGTATCTCTGTGTGTTTGCATGTGTGTGTGTGTATCTCTGTGTGTTTGCATGTGTGTGTGTGTATCTCTGTGTGTTTGCATGTGTGTGTGTGTATCTGCGTGTGTTTGCATGTGTGTGTGTGTATCTCTGTGTGTTTGCATGTGTGTGCGTGTGTATCTCTGTGTGTTTGCATGTGTGTGTGTGTATCTCTGTGTGTTTGCATGTGTGTGCGTGTGTATCTCTGTGTGTTTGCATGTGTGCGTGTGTATCTCTGTGTGTTTGCATGTGTGTGTATCTCTGTGTGTTTGCATGTGTGTGTGTGTATCTCTGTGTGTTTGCATGTGTGCGTGTGTGTCTCTGTGTGTTTGCATGTGTGTTTGCATGTGTGTGTGTGTGTGTGTGCATGTGTGCGTGTGTGTTTGCATGTGTGCGTGTGTGTATGCATGTGTGCGTGTGTGTTTGCATGTGTGTGTGTATCTCTGTGTGTTTGCATGTGTGTGTGTGTATCTCTGTGTGTTTGCATGTGTGTTTGCATGTGTGTGTGTATCTCTGTGTGTTTGCATGTGTGTGTGTGTATCTCTGTGTGTTTGCATGTGTGTGTGTGTATCTTTGTGTGTTTGCATGTGTGTTTGCTTGTGTGTGTGTGTGTGTTTGCATGTGTGTGTGTGTGTGTGTGCATGTGTGCGTGTGTGTTTGCATGTGTGTGTGTATCTCTGTGTGTTTGCATGTGTGTGTGTATCTCTGTGTGTTTGCATGAGTGTTTGCTTGTGTGTGTGTGTGTTTGCATGTGTGTTTGCTTGTGTGTGTGTGTGTTTGCATGTGTGTGTGTATCTCTGTGTGTTTGGGTGTGTGTGTGTGTATCTTTGTGTGTTTGCATGTGTGCGTGTGTATCTCTGTGTGTTTGCATGTGTGTGTGTGTATCTCTGTGTGTTTGCATGTGTGTGTGTGTATCTGCGTGTGTTTGCATGTGTGTGTGTGTATCTCTGTGTGTTTGCATGTGTGTGCGTGTGTATCTCTGTGTGTTTGCATGTGTGTGTGTGTATCTCTGTGTGTTTGCATGTGTGTGCGTGTGTATCTCTGTGTGTTTGCATGTGTGCGTGTGTATCTCTGTGTGTTTGCATGTGTGTGCGTGTGTATCTCTGTGTGTTTGCATGTGTGTGTGTGTATCTCTGTGTGTTTGCATGTGTGCGTGTGTATCTCTGTGTGTTTGTGTGTGTGTGCGTGTGTATCTCTGTGTGTCTGCATGTGTGTGTGTGTATCTCTGTGTGTTTGCATGTGTGTGTGTGTATCTCTGTGTGTTTGCATGTGTGTGTGTGTATCTCTGTGTGTTTGCATGTGTGTCTCTGTGTGTTTGCATGTGTGTTTGCATGTGTGTGTGTGTGTGTGTGCATGTGTGCGTGTGTGTTTGCATGTGTGCGTGTGTGTATGCATGTGTGCGTGTGTGTTTGCATGTGTGTGTGTATCTCTGTGTGTTTGCATGTGTGTGTGTGTATCTCTGTGTGTTTGCATGTGTGTTTGCATGTGTGTGTGTATCTCTGTGTGTTTGCATGTGTGTGTGTGTATCTTTGTGTGTTTGCATGTGTGTTTGCTTGTGTGTGTGTGTGTGTTTGCATGTGTGTGTGTGTGTGTGTGCATGTGTGCGTGTGTGTTTGCATGTGTGTGTGTATCTCTGTGTGTTTGCATGTGTGTGTGTATCTCTGTGTGTTTGGGTGTGTGTGTGTGTATCTTTGTGTGTTTGCATGTGTGCGTGTGTATCTCTGTGGGTTTGCATGTGTGTGTGTGTATCTCTGTGTGTTTGCATGTGTGTGTGTGTATCTCTGTGTGTCTGCATGTGTGTGTGTGTATCTCTGTGTGTTTGCATGAGTGTTTGCTTGTGTGTGTGTGTGTTTGCATGTGTGTTTGCTTGTGTGTGTGTGTGTTTGCATGTGTGTTTGCTTGTGTGTGTGTGTGTTTGCATGTGTGTGTGTATCTCTGTGTGTTTGGGTGTGTGTGTGTGTATCTTTGTGTGTTTGCATGTGTGCGTGTGTATCTCTGTGTGTTTGCATGTGTGTGTGTGTATCTCTGTGTGTTTGCATGTGTGTGTGTGTATCTCTGTGTGTCTGCATGTGTGTGTGTGTATCTCTGTGTGTTTGCATGAGTGTTTGCTTGTGTGTGTGTGTGTTTGCATGTGTGTTTGCTTGTGTGTGTGTGTGTTTGCATGTGTGTGTGTATCTCTGTGTGTTTGGGTGTGTGTGTGTGTATCTTTGTGTGTTTGCATGTGTGCGTGTGTATCTCTGTGTGTTTGCATGTGTGTATGTATCTCTGTGTGTTTGCATGTGTGTGTGTGTATCTCTGTGTGTTTGCATGTGTGCGTGTGTATCTCTGTGTGTCTGCATGTGTGTGTGTGTATCTCTGTGTGTTTGCATGTGTGCGTGTGTATCTCTGTGTGTTTGCATGTGTGTGTGTGTATCTGTGTGTGTTTGCATGTGTGTGTGTGTATCTCTGTGTGTTTGCATGTGTGCGTGTGTATCTCTGTGTGTCTGCATGTGTGTGTGTGTATCTGTGTGTGTTTGCATGTGTGTGTGTATATCTCTGTGTGTTTGCATGTGTGTGTGTATCACTGTGTGTTTGCATGTGTGTGTGTGTATCTCTGTGTGTCTGCATGTGTGCGTGTGTATCTCTGTGTGTTTGCATGTGTGCGTGTGTATCTCTGTGTGTTTGCGTGTGTGTGTATCTCTGTGTGTCTGCATGTGTGCGTATGTGCGTGCAGAGGAGACGGTCTCTCTTTAGCGTGGAAACTGTTTCCTGTTTCTCTACAGGACTGATGGTCTGGAGGTTCTGGGATCTTTTTGGTCTCAGATTCAGCAACACCTCCATGTGAGACAGAAGGAGACATTCCCCTGTCAGGGGACTGCAGTCTGTCTGCTTTATTGGAGAGCGACACTCTGCGTGCCGCCGGCCTAATAAGGAAGAGAGATGTCTATGGAGCTTCTTCTGGACTGAACTGAAGGAGCAGAAGATACAGACATTCCAGGAAAATTGCACTGGAAGCAAATGGAAAACGACTGTAAGAGCATGGAAGAAGATCGTTTGAACTCTTCTGAGTTTCTGAAGAAACTGCAGCATCAAACCAGACTGAGCTGGTTTGGAGGCACATTGATATCCGAGTTCAGAGTTGAGAACAAAAATGAAGATTTTGAAAAAGCTGAAAACTGTGGGATGAAATAAGAGGATCTTATTTCAGTTCATTAAACTCACTGACTTCTTCTGAGACCAGAGAAAGATAATTGAATGGTTTCATTTACGCTTTTCATTTGGAATGTAGTTTGTTATACTTGTAAAGTTTTTTTTTCCTCACCGTGAAGGAGAGTGTAAGGACAGAGATGTTTGTTCAGCTTAGTCTGTTTTATAACCAGCTATTGTTTACTTTGACATGTTTAATAATTATTTTCGCTTCTTGCAATATATTGATAATCAATCCAATGACACGGCTATGGCTGTAATTTTGGGCTTTGTAAATAAAATTGAATTGAATTGCGTTAAAGTTGAACAAAAACTATTTTCAGACACCACTTTCACTACAAATGGAGTGGTAGGGGAAGGCAAGCATTTGGAACGGGCCTTAGTCTTTAGTTTTCTTCGTCAGTTTTTGTCTTTAGTTTTAAAGACATTTCTGACATCACTAGTTCTAGTTCCAGGCCTGCATGGCCGAGCAGTTATGTTGCAGCTTCATCCTGATGATGAACATCTTCTGCAGGCGGAGCTCCATACTCGGCAGGAGAAACACCACCCATCAGTGTGCGACTGTTCTGACTCAAACCGAGCCTGACTATTTCCTGAACCTTTGGTGTTATTTTCTGAACTATGCCTTCATCCACAATCAGGGATGGACTTTCACTAAGAAGATTGGTACTTACAGGACTTCATCATTCTCAAACTCCAAGACTCCATGAGTGTCTTCAAAGTCCTCGCCGCCTCCCTTCGCTGTCCCCTCGATGGTTTTGTATGGCACCACCACCAGTCCACGAGCTCCAGCTGTTCGCACTACTTTCACCTCCATCACGCCGACACTCTCACTGACAGTGATCACCGGCTCCTCAAAGGTGAAGATTCCAGCATGGTCATCATCAAAGATGGTAACGGACGCTGAGCAAGGTAAGCCTAACCCTGCAAGAGCATCCACATGGTTGGTGTCCTGGCAGTGTGCCCCCCCTGATATGACCCTCACGTTGGTGAGGTGCACCAGAAAATGCTCATCCTCCTCAAAGATGTCATCATCAATGATGTCGATGCGAATTTCCTTTTCCGTTTCTCCTGGTTTGAACACCAGGGTTCCTTCAGTAAACTTGTAGTCTGACCCCGCATTGGCAGTCCCATCTTCAGTCCGGTAATCCACGGCGACAGCGGAGGTGAAGTCTCCTCCTTTGCGGACCACGTTGAGCGCCACACTGCCGCAGTTCTCCAGACACTGATACGTCCCAGGATCAAAGAAAACCTTGGAGGAGAAGCTGTCGGTGGAAACCTCAGAGCAGATGTTGTGCTGGGCTCTCTTGGCCTGGTCAACAGCGTGCTTCTTCAGGACATTTCCTGCTCCGGTCATGATCCTGGTCGCCTGACACCGATAGAAAGCTCGACTCTTTTGCTGCTGGGTTAAAACTTGGTAGTTGGCGAGTTCCATCAGCTGCTCTGTCTCCTTTTCTGGATGTCTTTGTTTTAGCTCCTTTAGAATCCTGGCGACCTCTCTGTGGGCCTCATCTTCATCAGCTTCCTCCAACCCCAATTCTCCATGCACAAACTTGTCGGCTTGACTGTTGTCGTCCATTTCCACGGCAACTTTTAAGGGTAGCTCCGGTTCCCCCTCGGTTTCAATGATGACTCCTTTCCTCTTCCCTGCTCGATATCGTTTATACACATATTTGTAGAAGAGAAGCCTGCGGTCAGCGACGTATGCTAACCCCACGCAGAACGGGAAGAAGAAGAGCGTCAGAAGCCCCTCCCATATTTCAACAACACCTGGAGAGAATACAGCCAAGATCAGGTAAAGCCACGTGTACGCAAAGACGCTCCAGGAGGCGGTGACGAAGAACACCCGCAGGTGCTTGACCTTCCGGGTTTCCCCATCAGGGATGACGGACACGCAGAGGCCGATGATGACAAACATGTTGAAGGCGGCACTTCCTACGATGGTGTTTGGACCAAGCTCTCCAGCGTGGAAGCCGTGACCACAAACCTCAACGACCGACAGCAGGATTTCTGGCGCAGATGAGCCCAGCGCCATCAGGGTCAGGTTGGAGACGGTTTCGTTCCAGATGCGGACCGTCGTGGTGATCTTCTCACCGTTTGGTTTCTTGATGGTGATCTTTCTTTCTTGAGAAGTGATGACTTCGATGGACGCCATGAAGCGATCAGCGATGATGGAGACTCCCAGGAACATGTAGACCAAGCCCACAAAGTAGATGGTCGCTCTGGCCAGACGCTCGCTGAAGGCGGGGTTGGTGGGTTTCCACACTGGCAGGATCACACCCTGGATGCACTTGGTACTGCCGCCGCATTTGGTTTTGTTGCCCATCGTGTTGTTGGACTCGGTGCTCAGAGTGGAACCTCCTGCAGAAGAACCAGGAAATTCCGTTGAGATGAAGATGAGGAGGAGCAGCAGCTCCTGGATGAAGAACAAAGGTGAGGTCCTGGATGGGCTCATGGTGGCGCTACAGCTCCCTTCAACCTGCGGGGCAGAGAATCAGCTCAGTGTTTGGGTTCCCGTCAAGCCTGCTATAAACAGAAGACTTGATCCTGATGGAATCTCAGCAGAGCTTCTGGTTCTTCACCTTCATCAACAACCTTCCTCCACCTGAAGTTCACTAACACAAATGAACCGGGCTCGAAACAGTGGCCCGGTTCTGAGACAGAGGAGGTCTTTGGAGGAACATGGTGGTGTTGCTGCAGGAGCAGAACCAGAAGCTGTTTGATGGGTTTGTGTATGCTGCCAAGATAGAGAGTCAGTTACTTTAAAAAAGTAACTGATGTCAGGGTTGGCGTGTGGACACAAACGCAGACGGTATTCGAAAATGGAAAAAGTCATTCATTTAATTTCTCGAAGAGAGGTAATCAGTCCAAGTAGTAACCAAAACCACCCGACAACCCGTGCAAGGGAGACGAGGGTATATAACGGAGAGAGAGGATTAATTAATGACACACAGGTGTGTCAGGAGGGAGGGAACACATAAGGAAGGAAGCGACAAGTGACCTGCGAAGAACGGTGAGCACAGGAAGTACAACAAAATAAAACAGGAAATGACTACAACAGAAAACAACAAATCGACCTGGTTCCAAAAACCCTACAACTGATTACTTTACTTTAGTAACTGGATCCAAATAGTAATTAAATTACTTTACTCATTACCTATTTTAAAAGGGAATTCAGTACTCCTTCCTTGACTTTTTTCCACTCAAATTCTGAAGGGAAATACAGTTTAGCACAAACAAGACCCCCTTGTCTTTCATTTTACTTCATTTTTAAAACAATGACCTGCAATATGTGAACCCGGTTCTACACATAACCCGGTTTCAACAGAATTCAGGCAAAAGTGTGAAAAATGGCACAAAAATAATCATAAGTACCCAAACCTACAATTCATCTCAATCACAGCAACCACAGCTCAACATAGCAATGAAAGTGTGCAAAACAAAAAGGTTTTCATTCATTATTGTAAAGGTTCAAAGAGTCTCAGCTTTGTGAAGCTGGTTTCTTCTGTCAAAAGTTCTCAGGTTGGTTCTGGTGCCGGTTCTAGATGAAGCTATTTTCCTGCAGACTCTAAATTCATTTCTCAGAAAAGCAAAATGTCTCTTCTCCTGCTGTTTTCTTGACGTTTCTGTGTCCATGTTGGTTCTTGTTGTGCAGATAGGCTCGGTTGCCGCGCTGCAGCGAACCCCCCCCCCCCGCAGCGTCTCATCTCTGAGCCATCGGACAGTGACTGCAGCAATGCACGTACCGTGTGTCTGCAGCTGTCTGTTTTGCTTCATTTAATCGAGTAAATGTCAGACCCTACAAACCAAAGTAACGAAGTAACGAGGGTTTCTATAGTAATTGTAATTATTTACTGAAATTTGAACTGTACTCGTTACGTCCCTACGCTACTGACAAAAGAAGACATTACAGTAATTCGTTACTTTGTAATCCGTTACCACCAACAATACCAAGAGCGCCCGCGTGTGTGTGTGTGGGTGGGGGTGGGTGGATGTGGGGTGGGGGTCAGGGCTCACTGTCCCGATACAAAACAGAACCCTGCGGAGCTCCTTAAAGAGTCCTTTCCCAAATAAACAAGAATCCTGACAGAACCAGGAAACAGAAGAACCCCAGAAAAACAGAAGAAGCACTGATGACCTTTAGCTCTGAGGTCACGAACTTCCATCTGCTGGAAGGAGAACGGAACCTACCGTCAACCCGGAGAACGGCCGCCATCCAGAGACGCTGCTGTTCTGCAGAGGAGCTCAGCTGCGGAGAAGCAGCCCTGCCAGGGACGGCCCCCTCTGCCAGCTCCAGGGGGCCGTCCTGAACTTAACCGACCTCCTCCTGACAGGTTCATCTGCACAGGTGAGGCTGATCCTGGATGGAACATTCGGAAAGCTTCACAGCTGATTCTGGGCTCCAGAACCCAGAAGTTCGGTCCTGATTCTGGGCTCCAGCAGCAGGTCAGACCCTGATCTTCTCAGAGCGACATGTGGACCACAGGCTGGAGTATGGGGTAAGGAAACTGTCAAAAAGAAACTTATTCTCAAAGAAAAATTTGTTCACAATTTTATATTTTGTGCAGAACTTTGCAGGATAATTCTGAAAACAACCTTTAGTTTTGCGTTTCACATGTCAGTTTTGAATAGATTTGTCTTTGTCTTGAATATGTTAAATCACTGTCAAATAAGTCACGTGGTCACAGGCATAAACATCGAGTCCCGGAGAATCGATTCTTCCAACTGCCCATGCTTGATAAAGTTTATTTTATCAAAATAAAATAAAATAGAACTTTTAGGAATTTCATTGATCCCATAATGAGAAAAGTATCTGGATAGCCATAGCTCTGTAGAAAAGTAGATAAAATAGAAAAAAACTGTGATCTCCAGCCTCATTTTCTGGTTTTTAGGCTCCAACAGGCGATCGTTTAAACAATGCAGTAGGATCAGAAAACCCAACTGTCTTTCTGTTTCTAATTTTTGTAACTATTGTTATGGTCGGCTGCCAGTTAGCCTGCTTTAGCTCTGAATTAGCTTAGCTGTCTTTGTTATTTCCATCCATTTTCTTAACCGCTGGTTATCTCCACGGTGCTGCCAGAGCCTGTGGCGGGTGCAGACGCCCCTCCTGTCCCGGGTTGCTGCCCGGCTAAGCGGGGATCCCCCACGCTAATATGCCGCCGCTGGCCGGTGTTGTGCTGAGGTACGTTTCCCTCTGCTAGAACCATGTCTGAGACTAGAGACACAAATTCTGGCAGAAGAAACGTTTCTATGCAGACAACGGCAGCAGCAGAGAGACAGGGATCCTCTGCCCCCTGTTCAGGCGTTTTTATTTTCTTTAATCATTCTCTTATTAACATCTCTTGTTTTGGCCACCACTTCCGAGTCTGTTTCATTGTTTTATGCTCCACTGATGTCGCCTGGCAAAACATTTAAAAAAAAAGCAGAAGGACTTGGCTGTTTATATCTTTTTTCCAGCAGAGCAACAGTAACAAGATCATTTTCCTACTTAGGGGATCAATAACATTCTATAAAGTTTAATTCTATCAGCTCATTCAGATGAATCGATGCTCCAGGACTTGATGTTTATGCCTGTGACCCCGTGACGTATTTTGACAGTGATTTAACTGGAGAAATTCGTATTCAAGACAAGCAAGAGTCTCCAAGAGTCCAAGAGTCGTATTCAAAACTGACATGTGAAAGGTAAAACTAAAGGTTGTATTCATGTTTTTTATGCAAAGTTGCACACAAAATATAAATTTGTGAACTACTTTGTCTTTATGAATACGTTTCTTTTTGACAGTTTCCTTACCCCATACTGGAGCCACTGCGAATTCAGGAACAGCGTTACCTGCTGCCCCCTACTGGCCATTACCAGCTAATCACTGAACTTTTTGCTCCAACTGCAGATGTTCAAGTTCAGTGAGAATGGCTAAAGCTAGTTCCGAGCTCCTGTTGGAGTTTACAGACAAACCAGCCGTATAGTTTGATGCATCCATTTGTGTGCAGAATGAGGCAGGGCTGGGAGCTTGTGGCCACGCCCAGAGTATTTTCCATGTCACAAATACAATCTTTTTCCAACAGCATTTTTTCATCTCTTGATGATTTACAGTGATTTGTGTAAAGAAATACTCAGAAATACATTTCTGAACCTAATTTTCTTTTTGTACATTCACCAGCCACTTTATTAAGCTGCATTCACACCAGATGCAGCCAGCGTGGCCGGGATGTCAAGTTTCAATGTTAAGTTAATTTAAAGACGCAATCTGAGGTCTTGCAGATTATGGCGCTAAGTGCAGGACACCAACCAATCAAGGACTCAGCTCTGAGCATGTGACGTTTTCAGTGACTAGATCAGGGCTGTCAAACTCAAGGGCCATCCTGCTCTTTTTCCAGAAATCCTACCTTACCTGCTGCTAAATATCTGAATCAGGTGTGTTTAGCCAATAAAGAGGTTCAACGGCAGGTTGGCTGGATAACATGTAGGACACTGGCCCTCGAGGCCTGGAGTTTGATACCCCTGTATGGGATCTAAGGGTAGAAAAAGGAATTCAAAATGGCCACTATTCAAACATGTGGTTGTTGTTCATGTAGTTGTTATTCAAACATGTAGTTGTTGTTCAAACATGTAGTTGTTATTCAAACATGTAGTTGTTATTCAAACATGTAGTTGTTATTCAAACATGTAGTTGTCATTCAAACATGTAGTTGTCATTCAAACATGTAGTTGTTGTTGTTCTAACATGTAGTTGTTATTCAAACATGTTGTTGTTGTTCTAACATGTAGTTGTTATTCAAACATGTAGTTGTTGTTGTTCTAACATGTAGTTGTTGTTGTTCTAACATGTAGTTGTTATTCAAACATGTAGTTGTTGTTGTTCTAACATGTAGTTGTTATTCAAACATGTAGTTGTTGTTGTTCTAACATGTAGTTGTTATTCAAACATGTAGTTGTTTTTGTTCTAACATGTAGTTGTTATTCAAACATGTAGTTGTTGTTGTTCTAACATGTAGTTGTTATTCAAACATATAGTTGTTATTCAAACATGTAGTTGTTATTCAAACATGTAATTGTCATTCAAACATGTAGTTGTCATTCAAACATGTAGTTGTTGTTGTTCTAACATGTAGTTGTTATTCAAACATGTTGTTGTTGTTCTAACATGTAGTTGTTATTCAAACATATAGTTGTTGTTGTTCTAACATGTAGTTGTTGTTGTTCTAACATGTAGTTGTTATTCAAACATGTAGTTGTTGTTGTTCTAACATATAGTTGTTATTCAAACATGTAGTTGTTTTTGTTCTAACATGTAGTTGTTATTCAAACATGTAGTTGTTATTCAAACATGTAGTTGTTGTTGTTCTAACATGTAGTTGTTATTCAAACATATAGTTGTTATTCAAACATGTAGTTGTTATTCAAACATGTAGTTGTCATTCAAACATGTAGTTGTCATTCAAACATGTAGTTGTCATTCAAACATGTAGTTGTTGTTGTTCTAACATGTAGTTGTTATTCAAACATGTTGTTGTTGTTCTAACATGTAGTTGTTATTCAAACATGTAGTTGTTGTTGTTCTAACATGTAGTTGTTGTTGTTCTAACATGTAGTTGTTATTCAAACATGTAGTTGTTGTTGTTCTAACATGTAGTTGTTATTCAAACATGTAGTTGTTGTTGTTCTAACATGTAGTTGTTGTTGTTCTAACATGTAGTTGTTATTCAAACATGTAGTTGTTGTTGTTCTAACATGTAGTTGTTATTCAAACATGTAGTTGTTGTTGTTCTAACATGTAGTTGTTATTCAAACATATAGTTGTTATTCAAACATGTAGTTGTTATTCAAACATGTAGTTGTCATTCAAACATGTAGTTGTCATTCAAACATGTAGTTGTTGTTGTTTCTAACATGTAGTTGTTATTCAAACATGTTGTTGTTGTTCTAACATGTAGTTGTTATTCAAACATGTAGTTGTTGTTGTTCTAACATGTAGTTGTTGTTGTTCTAACATGTAGTTGTTATTCAAACATGTAGTTGTTGTTGTTCTAACATATAGTTGTTATTCAAACATGTAGTTGTTGTTGTTCTAACATGTAGTTGTTATTCAAACATGTAGTTGTTATTCAAACATGTAGTTGTTGTTGTTCTAACATGTAGTTGTTATTCAAACATATAGTTGTTATTCAAACATGTAGTTGTCATTCAAACATGTAGTTGTCATTCAAACATGTAGTTGTTGTTGTTCTAACATGTAGTTGTTATTCAAACATGTAGTTGTTGTTGTTCTAACATGTAGTTGTTGTTGTTCTAACATGTAGTTGTTATTCAAACATGTAGTTGTTGTTGTTCTAACATGTAGTTGTTATTCAAACATGTAGTTGTTGTTGTTCTAACATGTAGTTGTTGTTGTTCTAACATGTAGTTGTTGTTGTTCTAACATGTAGTTGTAGAGTTAGATAAACTAATTCTCCCTCAACAGTTCTAGTACATCACCTGTCCGTCCTGGGAGAGGATCCCTCCTTCATGTCGGCACTTCTGAGGGTTCTTATTTTTGTTTACCAAGATAAGGTTTCTTTATGAGTTTTTCTTCACTGAGAAGGAGGGTCAAAGGTCAGGATTGATAGTTTAGCTTAATTTGTTTAGTTTAGCCACCTGCCATTGTTTCTTTTTTATGACTGACTTTATGTTCTTTGCAGAAATACCGGTGTGAAGCCCAGTGACACGGCTGTGCTTGTGATATTGGGCTGTAGAAATAACATTGAATTGAATTGCCCGTCGACAGCTGGCTGCCCAGCAGATGGAGAGCTGCAACGGGTGCTGTTGTGGAGTGCATGATTGCCCCAGCTCCATGGGCGTGGGATTTTTTTCTTATTTTCATGGAGACAATAATAAAAAGATCCCCCAGTTGTATTTTGATAGTTCTTTCTCAGGTTTGTCGCTCAGTCTGGGCCACAAACACAGATGTCCAGTTATCACATCGGAAGACACTGAAGGATTTGGTGAACCCAGACATGAAGTTTATCAGCGGTTGCTCTGCGGCCGAGACGTCAAGGTGTTGAAAAGACAGGCGGCAGACGGGAAATTTGGTGCTTTATCCAGTGTGAGTCCTTAGGCAAGACCTTTCACGCTACTATCTAACTGTAGCCACAAGGGCCCAGGTCTGGGTCCCCTGTGTCGGTCCCCATCCCACATAAAATACAGGGTTGTGTCAGGAAGGGCATCCGGCATAAAACTCTCTGCCAAACTACCTGAGCAAATTGGTGAAAGTTTACGCTGTGGAGAGCCCTGACAGGATGAATGAAAGGTGAATAACCAGAACTCCCTGCTTCCTCTCGGCAGCGCCACCAGGCGGCGCCTCCATCATGGGCTCTGGTCTCTAATCACAGTGATAGCAGGCAGCGCAGCAGGTCCTTCTGGACCCAGAGAGCAGAGAGGTGCTGCTCTGAGAGGGAGCGATTAGTTCTGGGAAACTTAAAAAAAAGCATTTCAGACTTTTGTTTTAGCCTTACTTACAGAGGCTATATCTGTTTAAGAAACTGAAACAAATGTAACATTTTTACTAGAAATTATTCACATTCTAAATATAAAGTGGCTAAGAAAACTCTGATGACCCAGCATTCTAGCAGCACTTAAATGCATCATCTACGCACAAATCTGGAGATGTAAAAAGGAGTCTCACAACCCCTCATGCACTTGTAACTGTGATCTGTGTGTAGATGTGGTTTGTGTGTATCAGGTGATCGGTGTGTACCATTTGAAGATTTGAATGTGCAGGAGCCGTTTGGATTAGGCTGCTGTCATTTCAAGTTGTGAGCTAATTGCATTTTGTATTTGTGACTTCTGATATTCCCGTGTCTATAATTGCAAGTACACAGAATTATGCACACGTTGGATTGCACGAGTTTCTGATCCAGTATTACACACACTTAAAGAGAGTCTATTTTGTCTCCATAACAGCCTCCCTGAGTGTTGTTGCTGACCATGTCCATCCCTTCATGACCACAGTCTTCTGATGCTGCTTCCAGCAGGAAAAGGCTCCATGTCATAAAGCTGGAATCACCAGACTGGTTTCTTCAACATGACAGTGAGTTCACCGGACTCTAATGACCTCCACAGTCACCAGATCTCAACCCAACAGAACACCTTTGAGATGAGAGATTTTCATCATGGATGCGCAGCCGACAAATCTGCAGAAACGGTGCGATGCTGTCATGTTAATATGGACCAAACTCTGAGGAATGTTTCCAGAACCTTGTTGAATCTCTGCCAGCAAGGATTAAGAAGGTTCTGAAGGCAGAGGGGGGTCCAACCCGGTACCAGTACAGTGGACCTGGTAAAGTGGCCGATGTGTGTATATCTTCCATCATCAAAGATATGATCCATGCCGTCTTGCTAAACCATGAAGCTGAAACAACCTCACCCCCCCACACACCCCAGAGCCCCCACATCTGAAACTATACAAAATGTCCATCATTTCCTCACATTTCTGCACCCCCATGTGTGCACACCTCCCCCCCAGGTCAGAGCTCTGTAGATCAAGTGGATCTGCTGGACCCCCGACTCACCTCTGGACCCCCGACTCCCGTCTCGTCCCGCCGCAGCCGTACAGAAGACTGTGCTCAGAAGGACGAGTGGCGTTTGATATCTGCTCTAAATTTATCAGAAGCGCTGTTTGTTGTGCACGCCTCCACGTGCACGCTGCTTATCTGCCCTCTCCCTGTGGGCCATGGCCATACAAGGCCATGCAGGCCCCGGGGCCATCCAGCAGCCCCTCGACCTGCCAACACACGGGAAGATAATGGCCAGCGCCACGTCCCTGCAGGAATGCTGTTCCAACAGTCCTGACACCCAGACCCCCCCAATGCTGGACAACTCTCAGCTGAGACTTTCCAGAAGAACCAGAACCAGAAGACTCCAGAACCAGCGCTGAGCCAGCTCCATCCAAAAAATGACCAGGGGCTTCTGGGTAATTCCATCACTAAACATCAAAGCAGAAGAAGACTCACAAAAATCAGAAAGAAGTTTCCCCAATCCAGTTCCAATTTAAACTTTCTTAAACGGACATTCTCGCTAATTAATACCAATAAAAATCTAAATGAGCATTTTAAAAGCATTTATCCAGCAGTCTCGGGGATAGCAGGGACTGCTGGACCCTTCAAACAGCCGCAGATCGGAGCGGCCGGTGGGCTGATCAACGCTGTCTGCTCTGTGGATGTGTAGAAGGGCTTCACGCTGCTGCCTGCTGTCGCCACGTTAGCTCCCCGCTCTGGTCTGCGGCTGTTTAGAAGCGCCGCTTCTCCACACGCATCCTAAACGCAGGAATCTTGGAGAGGTGAAAAGAGTCTCGATCAGATTCATGCGTAAATGCAGTTTCGTGTGTGTTTAACAACAGATTTGTGCGTGTTGTTAGTTTCCAGCTGTGCATGTATAAATTGAATTTTGTATCTTTTCATTTTGTAATTTTTGTACTTATACACAAAATGTAATGTATGAGTTACAAATCAAGAATTATGCACGCACAAATCGGGGTGATACTATTTTCTCTCCATAGCGGTAGGACCTCTCTAGATGCTCGCCGTACAGATGTCGCTCTCGGACCACCATCACCGGTGAGCCGTGGTGGAGTCCAGAGCCAGTCCACAGAAACCTGAAGGACACAGTGACCTCCAGAACTTTAAGGTTTTCTCAGATATTCTGGAATAGAAAGAACTCTCACTTCTCAAGGAGATGTTTTTTGTTTTGATCCAGAACTCTTTTTAACACCATAAATACACTTGTATCACCCTCTTCCTCTCAACATCTCATCTTTCCCAATCTGATTGAAGCACTTTTCTTCAGGAGTTCTTGGCTAGGATCTCAGATGTTGGAGTTGACATCTATTCTCTAGCTGGTGCTCAGCCACCAACACCCCCCCCAATAATCACATTCTTGGTCTAATTATTCTCCAGTCACAGTGGATGACATCCATTCTCTGCTCCATAAGATCAGTCCCTCTTCTTGCCCCCTTCTTGCCCTCTCGATATAATTCCAACTCCACTTTTTCTTAATGTGTTTGTGTATTGGTGAGACTGTTGTTGACCTTATAAATCTGTCTTTGATGTTCTGTACCTTTGTTTTATAAGCATGCTGTGATAAATTCTAGTACAACTTTAGACCACTCTGATCCAAATAATTGCTAAAATCTTGGAGGTCGTAGCTGAGAAACTAATGTCATTCCAGAGCAAAACAATATTTGTGATGTTTTCCAATCTGGCTTTAAAAAGAACCCTGAACTGAAACAGCTCTTTGAAAAGTTTCCAACGATGGCAGCAGATTCCGGTCAGTTTACTGTTCTCATTCTTTTAGTCCTGAAATCTGCATTTGATGCTGTAAACCATGACAGAATGATTGAGCGTCTTCACAATGACTGGTTTGTCTGGGTCAGTCCTCAGCTGGTTTGTCTTCTGGTTCAGTGAGAGATCACATAAGGTCACTGTTGGCTCACTGTCCTCAGAAACTAAAACCCTGTCTAGTGGTGTTCCACAAGGTTCTGTTATGGGACTCATTCTATTTATTCCCTATATGATCCCTCTTGGGAGACTCATCAGCAAATTTTCCCACATTTCCTATCATCTATGGGCTGATGACATTCAGCTCTATTGTTCCTTTGATGGAATGAATTACAAAAATCTTTCTTATTTACCAGACTGTTTGGTCAGCATCAAAGTGTGGTTACAGGACAACCATTTACTTCTAAACCCTAATAAGACAGAGACTTTCATTTTTGCTCCTGATGATAAAATACTCCCCATTAGAAGACACCTCGGTTCACAGAGCTCCTCTGTCCAGTCTGGTCTCAGGAATCTCATGTCTGGTTTGACAAATCTGTCTCTGGATTCTCACTCAAAGCTCCTGGTTAAAAGCTGTTTTATGCTTTTATCTCTTCTCGTTTAGACTACTGTAACTCTCTTTTTGTTTTAACAAAAAAGTCTCTGAAACGATTCTACTTTGTCCAAAACTGTGCAGCAAAGCTTTTAACAGTTTTTAGAGCATTGCACAGACAAACCTCAAACTATCTTTCTAACATCTGAACTCCCTACACTCATACACATTCTCCGAGGTCCACTGATAAAAATATTTTATGTGTACCAACAACTCGTCCACTTCTTGAGTTCCAGCTCTAAATTATTCCAGTTTTCCTCCACACACAGACACATAAATCCTCTTTGTGTTGTTCGTACCATTGGAAGTTTGAATTTTTCTGTTCCTCAAAATTCACAAGAATTGTTTCTATGAAAAAAATCAGTATATTATTTGGTAATGAATTATGATATGCTTTGTATAGTATATGTAGTGTTTGATAATAAACCTGGTGCTGTAATTTAAGTATTTTCGACTGTAAAAAGGTTGATTAGTATGCTCCAAATATCCTACTTTGTGAATAATTCCGACTGCTCATTTTTGTGACATATATAATTGCTTTAATGAAGATTTATGGGTACTCCCCCATATTTCATTGCTTTAACTAAGGTAGAGAAGCAGCTATATAATATACCTGGTGAAATGTAATCAAGAACATGTTTTGCTTTATTAGTTTGATTGCAGTATGCAATCAAACTATTGTTCTTCTGTCTTATTAGTTTGATTGCAGTATGCAATCAAACTATTGTTCTTCTGTTTTATTATTATTATTATTATTATTATTATTATTAGTTTGATTGCAGTATGCAATCAAACTATTGTTCTTCTGTCTTATTAGTTTGATTGCAGTATGCAATCAAACTATTGTTCTTCTGTTTTATTATTATTAGTTTGATTGCAGTATGCAATCAAACTATTGTTCTTCTGTCTTATATAAAATTATTCTTAATCTTCCGTACGTTTTTGGTCGTCCATATCTTCTGCATACTTTATGCGATTTCTGCCATTTATGCATCAAAATGTTCAGCCTGTTTAGGACATTATTGCTCTCTTTTAAAATTTCTTCTGCAACTTATGGTTTTTATGCAATTCAACAAAATTGCCGCAATTTTTGCCATAGGAATACATGGGGAAGGCTCTTTTGCAGCTTCAAACTTTCTGCATTCCTAACTTCTGCATACATTATGCTATTTTAAAAATTTAAACATGCATTTGTTCTGCATTTTGTGGACTTTTTGGCAGTTTTTAAACAATTCTGCAAATATTTATAGTTTTTGAAATTTTTAAAGTTTTTCAATTTCAAAATATAATGGAAGTCAATGGGAAGTCCGCTTTTTAAATCCGTTTTTGCACTGTTTTTGAAATGTATCTCCTCCTACAATTTTTCAGCTAGAGACACCATTAAAACTTTAAAATGTAGTGAAAGCTTTGGAGATTACACGCATTACTTTTTTTTTGGATATGTCTTGTAGTTTTTGAACTACAGCTGTTTGAAATGAGGCAATTTGGTACATTTTGCCCGATTTTAGGAGAATCTAGAGTGTATGACGTCATAGCCTAGAGTGGGGAGAGCAGGTTTTTTAAGAAAAAAAAAAAATGGATAAATCGCTGTAACTCGGCCACCGTTTGTCGCAAGTGACATGATTTTTTTCATCAAAACGTAGGAAAATCCCTCTAGATGCATAAAATCTAACTCTCAAAGCTGTAGGGCAAATACTTTTGCCCCCACAGCCCCTAGACTGACAATAAGTAACCCCATTTCCCCTATACGTTGCAATGTTAAATTTTCCAGCTGGTTCGATCACTAACTCTGTTTTTAACTTGCGATTATGTAAACATGCTTTGACCTACAGGCATGAAACTTTCACACATTGTAGCCCAAAGCCTCGTGATTCTTACAAGGGTTCAACTTTTCTGATAAGTGAAAGACTTTTGAAGATATGAACATTTGTTTGGAGGTAGTGACCTCCATTGAAATACATTGAAGTCACAGCTCAGTTTTCCTGCTGTCTCATTAGGCAGAGGAGCTGCACCTGTGCCAATGTTTGTAAACATCTGCCTGTCAGACCCTTTGATGTCTTCCTGACTCATTCTAACACTCACAATGGAAGAATCTCATTGATTCATTCACATTTACACTTATTTATCATTCCAACAAGGTTTTTAGATACATTTTTGCCTTTCTTTCAACATTTTAGACTTAACTACATGTTATGCAGTAAATTGACCATTTTGCCATCATTTTTAATGGCTTCAAGACTTTTTCATACCTTTACAAAGGATGCAGGAATGCATTAATGTGGCTATGTTGGCTTTCAGCTAACATTTCAGCAATATGCTAGCTGTTAGAGATAATTTGGCATCTACCAAGGTTTTTCAAGCTAATTTGGCTTTTAGCTAACGTTTCAGCAATGTCCTAGCTGTTTTAGCTAATTTAGCACCTAACAAGGATTTTCAAGCTAATTTGGATTTTAGCTAACATTTCAGCAATGTGCTAGCTGTTTTAGCTAATTTAGCATCTAACAATGATTTTCAAGCTAATTTGGATTTTAGCTAACATTTCAGCAATGTGCTAGCTGTTTTAGCTAATTTAGCATCTAACAAGGATTTTCAAGCTAATTTGGATTTTAGCTAACGTTTCAGCAATGTCCTAGCTGTTTTAGCTAATTTAGCATCTAACAAGGATTTTCAAGCTATCTTGGATTTTAGCTAACATTTCAGCAATGTGCTAGCTGTTTTAGCTAATTTAGCATCTAACAATGATTTTCAAGCTAATTTGGATTTTAGCTAACATTTCAGCAATATCCTAGCTTTTTTAGCTAATTTGGCATCTACCAAGGTTTTTTTAAGTTAGTTTGGCTTTTAGCTAACGTTTCAGCAATGTCCTAGCTGTTTTAGCTAATTTAGTATCTAACAAGGATTTTCAAGCTAATTTGGAATTTAGCTAACTTTTTAGCGATATGCTAGCTGTTTTAGCCAATTTAGCACCTAACAAGGATTTTCAAGCTAATTTGGATTTTAGCTAACGTTTCAGCAATGTCCTAGCTGTTTTAGCTAATTTAGCATCTAACAAGGATTTTCAAGCTATCTTGGATTTTAGCTAACATTTCAGCAATGTGCTAGCTGTTTTAGCTAATTTAGCATCTAACAATGATTTTCAAGCTAATTTGGATTTTAGCTAACATTTCAGCAATATCCTAGCTTTTTTAGCTAATTTAGCATCTAACAATGATTTTCAAGCTAATTTGGATTTTAGCTAACATTTCAGCAATGTGCTAGCTGTTTTAGGTAATTTAGCATCTAACAAGGATTTTCAAGCTAATTTGGATTTTAGCTAACGTTTCAGCAATGTCCTAGCTGTTTTAGCTAATTTAGCATCTAACAAGGATTTTCAAGCTATCTTGGATTTTAGCTAACATTTCAGCAATGTGCTAGCTGTTTTAGCTAATTTAGCATCTAACAATGATTTTCAAGCTAATTTGGATTTTAGCTAACATTTCAGCAATATCCTAGCTTTTTTAGCTAATTTGGCATCTACCAAGGTTTTTTTAAGTTAGTTTGGCTTTTAGCTAACGTTTCAGCAATGTCCTAGCTGTTTTAGCTAATTTAGTATCTAACAAGGATTTTCAAGCTAATTTGGATTTTAGCTAACGTTTCAGCAATGTCCTAGCTGTTTTAGCTAATTTGGCATCTAACAAGGATTTTCAAGCTATCTTGGATTTTAGCTAACATTTCAGCAATGTGCTAGCTTTTTTAGCTAATTTAGCATCTAACAATGATTTTCAAGCTAATTTGGATTTTAGCTAACATTTCAGCAATATCCTAGCTTTTTTAGCTAATTTGGCATCTACCAAGGTTTTTTTAAGTTAGTTTGGATTTTAGCTAAAGTTTCAGCAATGTCCTAGCTGTTTTAGCTAATTTAGCATCTAACAAGGATTTTCAAGCTATCTTGGATTTTAGCTAACATTTCAGCAATATGCTAGCTGTTTGAGCTAATTTGGTATCTACCAAGGTTTTTCAAGTTAGTTTGGCTTTTAGCTAACATTTCAGCAATATGCTAGCTGTTAGAGCTAATTTGGCATCTACCAAGGATTTTCAAGCTAATTTGGATTTTAGGCTAACATTTTAGCAATATGCTTACAGTGTACTAAGTAATTAAACAAACTTTAGCAATTTATTAAAAATTGTTTTCATTTAAAACATTTTAGCCTTTTCTGCTAAATGTTATGCAATTATGCATACGAAAGCAACAACCTTTTGCAATTCTGCAATCAAACGTATTTCCGCAGGAAATGCAATTTTTCTAGTATAAAATTAAAATTATTATTCTTAATCTTCCGTACGTTTTTGGTCGTCCATATCTTCTGCATACTTTATGCGATTTCTGCCATTTATGCATCAAAATGTTCAGCCTGTTTAGGACATTATTGCTCTCTTTTAAAATTTCTTCTGCAACTTATGGTTTTTATGCAATTCAACAAAATTGCCGCAATTTTTGCCATAGGAATACATTGGGAAGGCTCTTTTGCAGCTTCAAACTTTCTGCATTCTTAACTTCTGCATACATTATGCTATTTTAAAAATTTAAACATGCATTTGTTCTGCATTTTGTGGACTTTTGGCAGTTTTTAAACAATTCTGCAAATATTTATAGTTTTTGAAATTTTTAAAGTTTTTCAATTTCAAAATATAATGGAAGTCAATGGGAAGTCCGCTTTTTGAAATCCGTTTTTGCACTGTTTTTGAAATGTATCTCCTCCTACAATTTTTCAGCTAGAGACACCATTTAAACTTTAAAATGTAGTGAAAGCTTTGGAGATTACACGCATTACTTTTTTTTTGGATATGTCTTGTAGTTTTTGAACTACAGCTGTTTGAAATGAGGCAATTTGGTACATTTTGCCCGATTTTAGGAGAATCCAGAGTGTATGACGTCAGCACCTAGAGTGGGGAGAGCAGGTTTTTTAAGAAAAAAAAAAAATTGATAAATCGCTGTAACTCAGCCACCGTTTGTCACAGTGACATGATTTTTTCATCAAAACGTAGGAAAATCCCTCTAGATGCATAAAATCTAACTCTCAAAGCTGTAGGGCAAATACTTTTGCCCCCACAGCCCCTAGACTGACAATAAGTCCCCACATTTCCCCTATACGTTACAATGTTAAATTTTCCAGCTGGTTCGATCACTAACTCTGTTTTTAACTTGCGATTATGTAAACATGCTTTGACCTACAGGCATGAAACTTTCACACATTGTAGCCCAAAGCCTCGTGATTCTTACAAGGGTTCAACTTTTCTGATAAGTGAAAGACTTTTGAAGATATGAACATTTGTTTGGAGGTAGTGACCTCCATTGAAATACATTGAAGTCACAGCTCAGTTTTCCTGCTGTCTCATTAGGCAGAGGAGCTGCACCTGTGCCAATGTTTGTAAACATCTGCCTGTCAGACCCTTTGATGTCTTCCTGACTCATTCTAACACTCACAATGGAAGAATCTCATTGATTCATTCACATTTACACTTATTTATCATTCCAACAAGGTTTTTAGATACATTTTTGCCTTTCTTTCAACATTTTAGACTTAACTACATTTTATGCAGTAAATTGACCATTTTGCCATCATTTTTAATGGCTTCAAGACTTTTTCATACCTTTACAAAGGATGCAGGAATGCATTAATGTGGCTATGTTGGCTTTCAGCAAACATTTCAGCAATATGCTAGCTGTTTGAGCTAATTTGGCATCTAACAAGGTTTTTTCAAGTTAGTTTGGCTTTTAGCTAACATTTCAGCAATATGCTAGCTGTTAGAGCTAATTTGGCATCTACCAAGGTTTTTCAAGCTAATTTGGCTTTTAGCTAACGTTTCAGCAATGTCCTAGCTGTTTTAGCTAATTTAGCATCTAACAAGGTTTTTCAAGTTACTTTGGCTTTTAGCTAACATGTCAGCAATATGCTAGGTGTTTGAGCTAATTTAGCACCAAATATGGTTTTTCAAGCTCATTTGGCTTTTTGCTAACATTTCAGCAATATGCTAGCTGTTTGAGCTAATTTGGCATCTACTAAGGTTTTTCAAGCTAATTTGGCTTTTAGCTAACATTTCAACAATATGTTAACTGTTTGAGCTAATTTAACACCTAATAAGGTTTTTCAAGCTAATTTGGCTTTAGCTAACATTTCAACAATATGTTAACTGTTTGAGCTAATTTAACACCTAATAAGGTTTTTCAAGCTAATTTGGCTTTTAGCTAACATTTCAGCAATATGCTAGGTGTTTGAGCTAATTTAGCACCAAATATGGTTTTTCAAGCTCATTTGGCTTTTAGCTAACATTTTGGCAATATGCTAGCTGTTTGAACTAATTTGGCATCTACCAAGGTTTTTCAAGCTAATTTGGCTTTTAGCTAACATTTCAGCAATATGTGAACTGTTTGAGTTAATTTAACACCTAATAAGGTTTTTCAAGCTATTTTGGCTTTTAGCTAACATTTCAGCAATATGCTAGGTGTTTGAGCTAATTTAGCACCAAATATGGTTTTTCAAGCTCATTTGGCTTTTAGCTAACGTTTCAGCAATGTCCTAGCTGTTTTAGCTAATTTATCATCTAACAAGGTTTTTCAAGCTAATTTGGTTTTTAGCTAACATTTCAGCAATATGCTAGCAGTTTTAGTTAATTTTGCAACTGCCAAGGTTTTTTCAGTCTAATTTGTTTTTTAGCTAACATTTCAGCAATATCCTAGCTTTTTTAGCTAAATTGGCGTTTACCATGGATTTTTATGCAAATTTGGCTTTTAGCTAACATTTCAGCAATATGCTAGCTGTTTGAGCTAATTTGGCATCTACCAAGGTTTTTCAAGTTAGTTTGGCTTTTAGCTAACATTTCAGCAATATGCTAGCTGTTAGAGCTAATTTGGCATCTACCAAGGTTTTTCAAGCTAATTTGGCTTTTAGGTAACGTTTTAGCAATGTCCTAGCTGTTTTAGCTAATTTAGCATCTAACAAGGATTTTCAAGCTAATTTGGATTTTAGCTAACGTTTCAGCAATGTGCTAGCTGTTTTAGCTAATTTAGCATCTAACAATGATTTTCAAGCTAATTTGGATTTTAGCTAACATTTCAGCAATATCCTAGCTTTTTTAGCTAAATTGGCCTTTACCATGGATTTTTATGCAAATTTGGCTTTTAGCTAACATTTCAGCAATATGCTAGTTGTTTTAGCTAATTTGGCATCTACCAAGGTTTTTCAAGCTAATTTGGCTTTTAGCTAACGTTTCAGCAATGTCCTAGCTGTTTTAGCTAATTTATCATCTAACAAGGTTTTTCAAGCTAATTTGGTTTTTAGCTAACATTTCAGCAATATGCTAGCAGTTTTAGTTAATTTTGCAACTGCCAAGGTTTTTCAGTCTAATTTGTTTTTTAGCTAGCATTTCAGCAACATCCTAGCTTTTTTAGCTAAATTGGCATTTACCGTGGATTTTTATGCAAATTTGGCTTTTAGCTAACATTTCAGCAATATGTTAACTGTTTAAGCTAATTTAACACGTAATAAGATTTTTCAAGCTAATTTGGCTTTTAGCTAACATTTCAGAAATATGCCAACTGTTTGAGCTAATTTAGCACCAAATATGGTTTTTCAAGCAAATTTGGCTTTTAGCTAACATGTCAGCAATATGCTAGGTGTTTGAGCTAATTTAGCACCAAATATGGTTTTTCAAGCTCATTTGGCTTTTTGCTAACATTTCAGCAATATGCTAGCTGTTTGAGCTAATTTGGCATCTACTAAGGTTTTTCAAGCTAATTTGGCTTTTAGCTAACATTTCAACAATATGTTAACTGTTTGAGCTAATTTAACACCTAATAAGGTTTTTCAAGCTAATTTGGCTTTAGCTAACATTTCAACAATATGTTAACTGTTTGAGCTAATTTAACACCTAATAAGGTTTTTCAAGCTAATTTGGCTTTTAGCTAACATTTCAGCAATATGCTAGGTGTTTGAGCTAATTTAGCACCAAATATGGTTTTTCAAGCTCATTTGGCTTTTAGCTAACATTTTGGCAATATGCTAGCTGTTTGAACTAATTTGGCATCTACCAAGGTTTTTCAAGCTAATTTGGCTTTTAGCTAACATTTCAGCAATATGTGAACTGTTTGAGCTAATTTAACATCTAATAAGGTTTTTCAAGCTAATTTGGCTTTAGCTAACATTTCAGCAATATCCAAACAGTGTACTAAGTAATTAAACAAACTTTAGCAATTTATTAAAAATTGTTTTCATTTTAAAACATTTTAGCCTTTTCTGCTAAAAGTTCTGCAATTATGCATATAAAAGCAACAACCTTCTGCAATTCTGCAATCAAACGTATTTCCGCAGGAAATGCAATTTTCTAGTATAAAATTAAAATTAAAATTATTCTTAATCTTCCGTACGTTTTTGGTCGTCCATATCTTCTGCATACTTTATGCGATTTCTGCCATTTATGCATCAAAATGTTCAGCCTGTTTAGGACATTATTGCTCTCTTTTAAAATTTCTTCTGCAACTTATGGTTTTTATGCAATTCAACAAAATTGCCGCAATTTTTGCCATAGGAATACATGGGGAAGGCTCTTTTGCAGCTTCAAACTTTCTGCATTCCTAACTTCTGCATACATTATGCTATTTTAAAAATTTAAACATGCATTTGTTCTGCATTTTGTGGACTTTTTGGCAGTTTTTAAACAATTCTGCAAATATTTATAGTTTTTGAAATTTTTAAAGTTTTTCAATTTCAAAATATAATGGAAGTCAATGGGAAGTCCGTTTTTTAAATCCGTTTTTGCACTGTTTTTGAAATGTATCTCCTCCTACAATTTTTCAGCTAGAGACACCATTTAAACTTTAAAATGTAGTGAAAGCTTTGGAGATTACACGCATTACTTTTTTTTTGGATATGTCTTGTAGTTTTTGAACTACAGCTGTTTGAAATGAGGCAATTTGGTACATTTTGCCCGATTTTAGTAGAATCTAGAGTGTATGACGTCACAGCCTAGAGTGGGGAGAGCAGGTTTTTTAAGAAAAAAAAAAAATTGATAAATCGCTGTAACTCGGCCACCGTTTGTCACAGTGACATGATTTTTTCATCAAAACGTAGGAAAATCCCTCTAGATGCATAAAATCTAACTCTCAAAGCTGTAGGGCAAATACTTTTGCCCCCACAGCCCCTAGACTGACAATAAGTAACCCCATTTCCCCTATACGTTGCAATGTTAAATTTTCCAGCTGGTTCGATCACTAACTCTGTTTTTAACTTGCGATTATGTAAACATGCTTTGACCTACAGGCATGAAACTTTCACACACTGTAGCCCAAAGCCTCGTGATTCTTACAAGGGTTCAACTTTTCTGATAAGTGAAAGACTTTTGAAGATATGAACATTTGTTTGGAGGTAGTGACCTCCATTGAAATACATTGAAGTCACAGCTCCTTGATTCTGCTCTGTCTCATTAGGCACAAGAGGTGCAGCTGCGGCCAATGTTTGTAAACATCTGCCTGTCAGACCCTTTGATGTCTTCCTGACTCATTCTAACACTGACAATGGAAGAATCTCATTGATTCATTCACATTTACACTTATTTATCATTCCAACAAGGTTTTTAGATACATTTTTGCCTTTCTTTCAACATTTCAGACTTAACTACATGTTATGCAGTAAATTGACCATTTTGCCATCATTTTTAATGGCTTCAAGACTTTTTCATACCTTTACAAAGGATGCAGGAATGCATTAATGTGGCTATGTTGGCTTTCAGCTAACATTTCAGCAATATGCTAGCTGTTAGAGATAATTTGGCATCTACCAAGGTTTTTCAAGCTAATTTGGCTTTTAGCTAACGTTTCAGCAATGTCCTAGCTGTTTTAGCTAATTTAGCACCTAACAAGGATTTTCAAGCTAATTTGGATTTTAGCTAACGTTTCAGCAATGTGCTAGCTGTTTTAGCTAATTTAGCATCTAACAAGGTTTTTCAAGTTACTTTGGCTTTTAGCTAACATTTTAGCAATATGCTAGCTGTTAGAGCTAATTTGGCATCTACCAAGGTTTTTCAAGCTAATTTGGCTTTTAGCTAACGTTTCAGCAATGTCCTAGCTGTTTTAGCTAATTTAGCATCTAACAAGGATTTTCAAGCTAATTTGGATTTTAGCTAACTTTTCAGTGATATGCTAGCTGTTTTAGCCAATTTAGCACCTAACAAGGTTTTTCAAGCTAATTCGGTTTTTAGCCAACATTTCAGCAATATGCTAGCAGTTTTAGTTAATTTTGTAACTGCCAAGGTTTTTCAGTCTAATTAGTTTTTTAGCTAACATTTCAGTAATATCCTAGTTTTTTTAGCTAATTTGGCATTTACCATGGATTTTAAGCTAATTTGGCTTTTAGCTAACTTTTCAGCAATATGCTAGTTGTTTTAGCTAATTTAGCATCTACCAAGGATTTTCAAGCTAATTTGGATTTTAGCTAACGTTTCAGCAATGTCCTAGCTGTTTTAGCTAATTTAGCATCTAACAAGGATTTTCAAGCTATCTTGGATTTTAGCTAACATTTCAGCAATGTGCTAGCTGTTTTAGCTAATTTAGCATCTAACAATGATTTTCAAGTTAATTTGGATTTTAGCTAACTTTTTAGCGATATGCTAGCTGTTTTAGCCAATTTAGCACCTAACAAGGTTTTTCAAGCTAATTTGGTTTTTAGCTAACATTTCAGCAATATGCTAGCAGTTTTAGTTAATTTTGCAACTGCCAAGGTTTTTCAGTCTAATTTGTTTTTTAGCTAACATTTCAGCAATATCCTAGCTTTTTTAGCTAAGTTGGCATTTACCATGGATTTTTATGCAAATTTGGCTTTTAGCTAACATTTCAGCAATATGCTAGCTGTTTGAGCCAATTTGGTATCTACCAAGGTTTTTCAAGCTAAGTTTGCTTTTAGGCTAACATTTTAGCAATATGCTAACAGTGTACTAAGTAATTAAACAAACTTTAGCAATTTATTAAACATTGTTTTCATTTTAAAACATTTTAGCCTTTTCTGCTAAATGTTATGCAATTATGCATTCGAAAGCAACAACCTTCTGCAATTCTGCAATCAAACGTATTTCCGCAGGAAATGCAATTTTTCTAGTTATTCTTAATCTTCCGTACGTTTTTGGACGTCCATATCTTCTGCATACTTTATGCGATTTCTGCCATTTATGCATCAAAATGTTCAGCCTGTTTAGGACATTATTGCTGTCTTTTAAAATTTCTTCTGCAACTTATGGTTTTTATGCAATTCAACAAAATTGCCGCAATTTTTGCCATAGGAATACATTGGGAAGGCTCTTTTGCAGCTTCAAACTTTCTGCATTCTTAACTTCTGCATACATTATGCTATTTTAAAAATTTAAACATGCATTTGTTCTGCATTTTGTGGACTTTTTGGCAGTTTTTAAACAATTCTGCAAATATTTATAGTTTTTGAAATTTTTAAAGTTTTTCAATTTCAAAATATAATGGAAGTCAATGGGAAGTCCGCTTTTTGAAATCCGTTTTTGCACTGTTTTTGAAATGTATCTACTCCTACAATTTTTCAGCTAGAGACACCATTTAAACTTTAAAATGTAGTGAAAGCTTTGGAGATTACACGCATTACTTTTTTTTTGGATATGTCTTGTAGTTTTTGAACTACAGCTGTTTGAAATGAGGCAATTTGGTACATTTTGCCCGATTTTAGGAGAATCTAGAGTGTATGACATCATAGCCTAGAGTGGGGAGAGAAGGTTTTTTAAGAAAAAAAAAAAATGGATAAATCGCTGTAACTCGGCCACCGTTTGTCGCAGTGACATGATTTTTTCATCAAAACGTAGGAAAATCCCTCTAGATGCATAAAATCTAACTCTCAAAGCTGTAGGGCAAATACTTTTGCCCCCACAGCCCCTAGACTGACAATAAGTAACCCCATTTCCCCTATACGTTGCAATGTTAAATTTTCCAGCTGGTTCGATCACTAACTCTGTTTTTAACTTGCGATTATGTAAACATGCTTTGACCTACAGGCATGAAACTTTCACACATTGTAGCCCAAAGCCTCGTGATTCTTACAAGGGTTCAACTTTTCTGATAAGTGAAAGACTTTTGAAGATATGAACATTTGTTTGGAGGTAGTGACCTCCATTGAAATACATTGAAGTCACAGCTCAGTTTTCCTGCTGTCTCATTAGGCAGAGGAGCTGCACCTGTGCCAATGTTTGTAAACATCTGCCTGTCAGACCCTTTGATGTCTTCCTGACTCATTCTAACAGTGACAATGGAAGAATCTCATTGATTCATTCACATTTACACTTATTTATCATTCCAACAAGGTTTTTAGATACATTTTTGCCTTTCTTTCAACATTTTAGACTTAACTACATGTTATGCAGTAAATTGACCATTTTGCCATCATTTTTAATGGCTTCAAGACTTTTTCATACCTTTACAAAGGATGCAGGAATGCATTAATGTGGCTATGTTGGCTTTCAGCTAACATTTCAGCAATATGCTAGCTGTTAGAGCTAATTTGGCATCTACCAAGGTTTTTCAAGCTAATTTGGATTTTAGCTAACATTTCAGCAATGTGCTAGCTGTTTTAGCTAATTTAGCATCTAACAATGATTTTCAAGCTAATTTGGATTTTAGCTAACATTTCAGCAATGTGCTAGCTGTTTTAGCTAATTTAGCATCTAACAAGGATTTTCAAGCTAATTTGGATTTTAGCTAACGTTTCAGCAATGTCCTAGCTGTTTTAGCTAATTTAGCATCTAACAAGGATTTTCAAGCTATCTTGGATTTTAGCTAACATTTCAGCAATGTGCTAGCTGTTTTAGCTAATTTAGCATCTAACAATGATTTTCAAGCTAATTTGGATTTTAGCTAACATTTCAGCAATATCCTAGCTTTTTTAGCTAATTTGGCATCTACCAAGGTTTTTTTTAAGTTAGTTTGGCTTTTAGCTAACGTTTCAGCAATGTCCTAGCTGTTTTAGCTAATTTAGTATCTAACAAGGATTTTCAAGCTAATTTGGAATTTAGCTAACTTTTTAGCGATATGCTAGCTGTTTTAGCCAATTTAGCACCTAACAAGGATTTTCAAGCTAATTTGGATTTTAGCTAACGTTTCAGCAATGTCCTAGCTGTTTTAGCTAATTTAGCATCTAACAAGGATTTTCAAGCTATCTTGGATTTTAGCTAACATTTCAGCAATGTGCTAGCTGTTTTAGCTAATTTACCATCTAACAATGATTTTCAAGCTAATTTGGATTTTAGCTAACATTTCAGCAATATCCTAGCTGTTTTAGCTAATTTTGTATCTAACAAGGATTTTCAAGCTAATTTGGATTTTAGCTAACTTTTTAGCGATATGCTAGCTGTTTTAGCCAATTTAGCACCTAACAAGGTTTTTCAAGCTAATTTGGTTTTTAGCTAACATTTCAGCAATATGCTAGCAGTTTTAGTTAATTTTGCAACTGCCAAGGTTTTTCAGTCTAATTTGTTTTTTAGCTAACATTTCAGCAATATCCTAGCTTTTTTAGCTAAATTGGCATTTACCATGGATTTTTATGCAAATTTGGCTTTTAGCTAACATTTCAGCAATATGCTAGCTGTTTGAGCCAATTTGGTATCTACCAAGGTTTTTCAAGCTAAGTTTGCTTTTAGACTAACATTTTAGCAATATGCTAACAGTGTACTAAGTAATTAAACAAACTTTAGCAATTTATTAAACATTGTTTTCATTTTAAAACATTTTAGCCTTTTCTGCTAAATGTTATGCAATTATGCATTCGAAAGCAACAACCTTCTGCAATTCTGCAATCAAACGTATTTCCGCAGGAAATGCAATTTTTCTAGTATATTATTCTTAATCTTCCGTACGTTTTTGGTCGTCCATATCTTCTGCATACTTTATGCGATTTCTGCCATTTATGCATCAAAATGTTCAGCCTGTTTAGGACATTATTGCTCTCTTTTAAAATTTCTTCTGCAACTTATGGTTTTTATGCAATTCAACAAAATTGCCGCAATTTTTGCCATAGGAATACATGGGGAAGGCTCTTTTGCAGCTTCAAACTTTCTGCATTCCTAACTTCTGCATACATTATGCTATTTTAAAAATTTAAACATGCATTTGTTCTGCATTTTGTGGACTTTTTGGCAGTTTTTAAACAATTCTGCAAATATTTATAGTTTTTGAAATTTTTAAAGTTTTTCAATTTCAAAATATAATGGAAGTCAATGGGAAGTCCGTTTTTTAAATCCGTTTTTGCACTGTTTTTGAAATGTATCTCCTCCTACAATTTTTCAGCTAGAGACACCATTTAAACTTTAAAATGTAGTGAAAGCTTTGGAGATTACACGCATTACTTTTTTTTTGGATATGTCTTGTAGTTTTTGAACTACAGCTATTTGAAATGAGGCAATTTGGTACATTTTGCCCGATTTTAGGAGAATCTAGAGTGTATGACGTCATCGCCTAGAGTGGGGAGAGCAGGTTTTTTAAGAAAAAAAAAATTTGATAAATCGCTGTAACTCGGCCACCGTTTGTCGCAGTGACATGATTTTTTCATCAAAACGTAGGAAAATCCCTCTAGATGCATAAAATCTAACTCTCAAAGCCGTAGGGCAAATACTTTTGCCCCCACAGCCCCTAGACTGACATTAAGTAACCCCATTTCCCCTATACGTTGCAATGTTAAATTTTCCAGCTGGTTCGATCACTAACTCTGTTTTTAACTTGCGATTATGTAAACATGCTTTGACCTACAGGCATGAAACTTTCACACATTGTAGCCCAAAGCCTCGTGAGTCTTACAAGGGTTCAACTTTTCTGATAAGTGAAAGACTTTTGAAGATATGAACATTAGTTTGGAGGTAGTGACCTCCATTGAAATACATTGAAGTCTCAGCTCAGTTATCCTGCTGTCTCATTAGGCAGAGGACCTGCACCTGTCCGGCCAATGTTTGTAAACATCTGCCTGTCAGACCCTTTGATGTCTTCCTGACTCATTCTAACACTGACAATGTAAGAATCTCATTGATTCATTCACATTTACACTTATTTATCATTCCAACAAGATTTTTAGATACATTTTTGCCTTTCTTTCAACATTTTAGACTTAACTACATGTTATGCAGTAAATTGACCATTTGCCATCATTTTTAATGGCTTCAAGACTTTTTCATACCTTTACAAAGGATGCAGGAATGCATTAATGTGGCTATGTTGGCTTTCAGCTAACATTTCAACAATGTGCTAGCTGTTTGAGCTAATTTGGCATCTACCAAGGTTTTTCAAGTTACTTTGGCTTTTAGCTAACATTTCAGCGATATGCTAGCTGTTAGAGCTAATTTGGCATCTATCAAGGTTTTTCAAGCTAATTTGGCTTTTAGCTAACGTTTCAGCAATGTCCTAGCTGTTTTAGCTAATTTAGCACCTAACAAGGATTTTCAAGCTAATTTGGATTTTAGCTAACGTTTCAGCAATGTGCTAGCTGTTTTAGCTAATTTAGCATCTAACAATGATTTTCAAGCTAATTTGGATTTTAGCTAACATTTCAGCAATATCCTAGCTTTTTTAGCTAAATTGGCGTTTACCATGGATTTTTATGCAAATTTGGCTTTTAGCTAACGTTTCAGCAATGTGCTAGCTGTTTTAGCTAATTTAGCACCTAACAAGGATTTTCAAGCTAATTTGGATTTTAGCTAACATTTCAGCAATACCCTAGCTTTTTTAGCTAAATTGGCGTTTACCATGGATTATTATGCAAATTTGGCTTTTAGCTAACATTTCAGCAATATGCTAGTTGTTTTAGCTAATTTAGCATCTAACAAGGATTTTCAAGCTAATTTGGATTTTAGCTAACTTTTCAGCAATATGCTAGCTGTTTTAGCCAATTTAGCACCTAACAAGGTTTTTCAAGCTAATTTGGTTTTTAGCTAACATTTCAGCAATATGCTAGCAGTTTTAGTTAATTTTGCAACTGCCAAGGTTTTTCAGTCTAATTTGTTTTTTAGCTAACATTTCAGCAATATCCTACATTTTTTAGCTAAATTGGCATTTACCATGGATTTTTATGCAAATTTGGCTTTTAGCTAACATTTTAGCAACATGCTACTTGTTTGAGCTAATTTGGCACCTACAAAGGTTATTCAATCTAATTGACTTTTAGCTAACGTTTCAGCAATGTGCTAGCTGTTTTAGCTAATTTAGCATCTAACAAGGATTTTCAAGCTAATTTGGATTTTAGCTAACATTTCAGCAATATCCTAGCTTTTTTAGCTAAATTGGCGTTTACCATGGATTTTTATGCAAATTTGGCTTTTAGCTAACATTTCAGCAATATGCTAGTTGTTTTAGCTAATTTAGCATCTAACAAGGATTTTCAAGCTAATTTGGATTTTAGCTAACTTTTTAGTAATATGTTCGCTGTTTTAGCCAATTTAGCATCTACCAAGGTTGTTCAAGCTAATTTGGCTTTTAGCTAATGTTTCAGCAATGTCCTAGCTGTTTTAGCTAATTTAGCATCTAACAAGGATTTTCAAGCTAA
The DNA here is from genome assembly GCA_016861445.1 of Oryzias woworae. Lineage (NCBI taxonomy): Eukaryota > Metazoa > Chordata > Actinopteri > Beloniformes > Adrianichthyidae > Oryzias > Oryzias woworae. The sequence goes on along the minus strand of BOLG01001264.1, from coordinate 595,572 downwards.
TTTGGATTTTAGCTAACTTTTTAGCGATATGCTAGCTGTTTTAGCCAATTAGGACCTAACAAGGTTTTTCAAGCTAATTTGGTTTTTAGCTAACATTTCAGCAATATGCTAGCAGTTTTAGTTAATTTTGCAACTGCCAAGGTTTTTCAGTCTAATTTGTTTTTTAGCTAACATTTCAGCAATATCCTAGCTATTTTAGCTAAATTGGCATTTACCATGGATTTTTATGCAAAATTTGGCTTTTAGCTAACATTTCAGCAATATGCTAGTTGTTTGAGCTAGTTTGGCATTTACCATGGATTTTAAGCAAATTTGGCTTTTAGCTAACTTTTCAGCAATATGCTAGCTGTTAGAGCTAATTTGGCATCTACCAAGGTTTTTCAAGCTAATTTGGCTTTTAGCTAACGTTTCAGCAATGTCCTAGCTGTTTTAGCTAATTTAGTATCTAACAAGGATTTTCAAGCTAATTTGGCTTTTAGCTAACTTTTTAGGGATATGCTAGCTGTTTTAGCCAATTTAGCACCTAACAAGGTTTTTCAAGCTAATTTGGTTTTTAGCTAACTTTTCAGCAATATGCTAGCTGTTTGAGCCAATTTGGCATCTACCAAGGTTTTTCAAGCTAAGTTTGCTTTTAGGCTAACATTTTAGCAATATGCTAACAGTGTACTAAGTAATTAAACAAACTTTAGCAATTTATTAAAAATTGTTTTCATTTTAAAACATTTTAGCCTTTTCTGCTAAATGTTATGCAATTATGCAAACGAAAGCAACAACCTTCTGCAATTCTGCAATCAAACGTATTTCCGCAGGAAATGCAATTTTTCTAGTTTCTTATTGAAAGATTTTTTTTAGATTTGTATTCTTATTTTTCTGATGTGTTTCCCAAGAAAGTTTAGCATGAATTCTTAGTCCTAAAAACGTATTCTCTTTTACTTTTTCAACTGGTGTTCTGTTTATGCTTAACTGTTGCTCCAAATTTTCTTTACAAATTCCAACATTTATTGCTTTTATTTTATTTACATTTAATGATCATTTATTGCTGTCCAACCATTTCTTAATCAATATTTAGTTTGTTATTTATAGTGCCAAAAAGATTATTATAATTATCATCATTGTAAAATACATTAGTGTCATTTGCAAATAATACAAACTTAGGTAAAATAGGGGGGGGGGTCTCCCATGGGGTGACAGGCCCCACCACTGCCAGCAGAGCCCCCCATCCCGGGGTCCCTCTGTGTGTTTACAGTCAATGGTCATTACGCAGATCAGACTCACCTGTTCTGCTACAAATATACAGTCGGCCAATCGGAGCAGAGCTCTGTGAAGGTGAACTCTGCAGAACACAAGTCCTTTTTGTCTTTTGTGAGGCAAGTTCCTGAAAATTGACCTCCTCAGCTTCAGAACAGCACGAGGTGAAGTTCCTCCAGGTTCCTGAGAGGTTCGATTCCTTTAGACTGCAATGTCAGAAGTCAGATTTGACACCGAAGATAAACATATTTACAGTCTGGTTACATTACTATACATTTCTATTATTAAGCCGCTGTGTGTGTGGTGGGAGGGGGCTCCTCTGGGTGGTGGGATGTGTGTTCGGGGGGAAGCCATGGGTGGACTTTACCATCCTGCTCTTGCTTGAAGTGTCAGGAAAGGAGCCAGAACCTTCAGAACAGAACCTCGCGTGACGTCAGAGACTTTAGGTCCGGTTAGAGGTTTCTGGCAGAAACGTCTGCTTCTGTTTTTGGAGGAGAACTTTGGACAAGGATGACATTAAATGTTTGTGATTTGAAAATTTGAAGTTTTCTTTCTGAAGCTCATTCTCCAAGCCTCCCATCATCCACCGCGCGGGAGTGGAGATGACCCGCAGTCATTACGTCTGTGGGATTTTAGGAACCTGATCTGCGCAGGTCTGACCACAGACAGAGAAAGCCGCTCGTGCTCTCTGACCAGGTCACTGATTCCTTCATGAAGCCCCGCCCCTGTCGGGGTCCACGGAACCACCAGGAGAACCGTGGAGATCTCAGGAACCCGGAAACCTCGTTGAAGCCAGATTGTGCTCCATGTCTGAACGAGCGTCAGAAATCTCACCTGTTTGGGTTTCACCTGGTCAGCCTGTGCACGTAAATTGCGCCGGCGCGGTGCATGCTGGGAGACACGGAATCAGGGCAGCCGCGGCGGACTGGACCGAACCTCCAGCGGGCCCGACCCCGAGGACGGACCCGCGCTGAGTCATGAGGCTGACCGGCCCGCGTGTCACGGTGAGTGCCGCGCGTGCTCTACGTCATTAGGGTACCTGCCATGCACGAGCTGGCTAAGGCTAGCTGGAGGAAGCCGCGCGCTGCGCAGTTTGCTCCGTTACCTGAGCAAACTGCGTGAATCTGCGTCGTCTTTCTGCTGGACGGTCCCGGTCGGTGCGTTTCGTCTCCGTGCGGTGTTTGAAACGGCCGTTTCCGGTCGGCTCCTCAGCTTTAACTCCAACTACGGATGCTAATGTGGCTACGCTAAGCTAGCGGGCGTCGGAGCGCGGAGGACCGGCTCGAGCGTGAACTCTGTCGGTGCCGATGATCTGCGTGGAAGGACGCGTCAGGTAACAGAACACCTGTGTTCGCTTATTGAACGCTGACGTGTGGTGTCTGCGGGAGAGCTGCTCGTTAACCTTCCAACAGCGTTTGTTAGCGACTGACGTCAAACAGGTGAGGAAGTCGCGTCAGCCGCGATCTGAAGGTGAGTTTGTGCCTCAAGCAGACGTTAACGGGCGGGAAAAGTACAGTTTAAAGCTTTTAATGGCCACAGTAGTTTCAAATGAAGTTAAACAGCTTCTGTCATGCTAGCTCTGGAAGTCTCGCGATAACTGAGCTGGTCTCAAAACGACAGGTGTGACGTTCTCAGGTGAGCTTCCTGCTCTTTCCAGGACAAAAGAAATCTTTACTGAGTCACTTTAAACCGAAGGTAAACCCGGGAAGTAGTTTCCATCAGCTACCAGATGTCTTGTATATATTTAGATAATAGAAATGAACTGAGCTACAGGTTGATGCTCATACTTCTGATTATCTGGTGAGTTTGTTACTAAGTCCAAACGGAAGCAAGGATGTCTTCCAACAATGAGTTCTGGGTCAGCAGATACTGAAGACGTTTTTTTTACCTCTCTCCCATAATGGAGAACATTTGTCACCCAATCTATTTTCTATAAACAAACAATCAGCCCAACCAATCTTTTTCTAAAACGGTTCAAGAACTTCAACTCGACTGACAGGTGTTCGGGAGAGCTGGCTCCTCCCCCTGCAGACTATTTTTTTCTTACAGGTAGGATAGGGGTGGGGCTATTCTGGAATTTAAAGCCACCCAGACCGCTGCCCTTTGGAACTAAGGGTTTAACCCAAACAACTGGTTAGTCTGGTAACTAACTAGGAAAGATGCTGAACAACCCAACCTGATGTCAAGAAGAAGAATGTCATCAAGGATTCTATCGGCAGAACAAACATGAAATTCAAGTGAGAAGTGATGTCGATGAAACCATCTGAGGATTTAAGTCCAGGTGGTTCTGGTTTACTCCATCAGACCTGAATTTCAAATGTCTCCTTCAAGACTCCAAGACTGCACACCAAACACATTTTACCCAGGTCTGGTCCAAGTTTGGTCCTGATCTGATCCCGGTCCAGGTCTAGTCCTGGTCTGGTCCAAGTTTGGTCCTGATCTGATCCCGGTCCAGGTCTAGTTCTGGTCTGGTCCAAGTTTGGTCCTGATCTGATCCCGGTCCAGGTCTAGTTCTGGTCTGGTCCAAGTTTGGTCCTGATCTGATCCCGGTCCAGGTCTAGTTCTGGTCTGGTCCAAGTTTGGTCCTGATCTGATCCCGGTCCAGGTCTAGTTCTGGTCTGGTCCAAGTTTGGTCCTGATCTGATCCTGGTCCAGGTCTAGTTCTGGTTTGATCTTTGTTTGGTCCTGATCTGATCCTGGTCTTGGCTAACCTTAGTGCAGCTTGAGTGACAGCAGAGCTTCTGTGAAGGCGTCACATGACCTGTTGGGGCTCAAATTGATGACCCCCCCCCCCCCTTCTGTTTCAGGTGTAGCCGGGCGGACCTTCCGTGGCGTCATGGAGCCAGATGTGATCCGCATGTACTCCTCGTCCCCTCCCCCGATGGAGGACGGTGCAGAGGAGGATGAGGATGAGTTCGGAGACTTTGGCACCTTCTCCGGGGTCCCCAGCAGCATCAGCTTCTCTGAACTCGACACCCCCACCACTTTCAACCAGACCCAGGCCCTAACCGCTACCTCGCCCCCGGAGCTCCTGGCCAGCAGGGGGCTGGGCTCTGAGCTGTCCAAGTCGAACGGCGTGGTTCTGGGGGGTGACCCCTCCAGCAGGACAGAGGTGACGAAGGTGATCTCCTGCTCACTGGACTGCTCTACGAAGCCTGACTGCAACGGCGGGGGCTCGGGGGGGCTGACAAACGGGTTTGAGAGCTTTGACATTCAGGGAACCCCTCCCTCCAGAAATCCCATTCCTTCCTCTGGGGAGGGCCTACCCCTGGAGGACACAGGGAGCCCCCCTGCTGGCAGCCCTGAAAACGACTTTGCTGATTTTGCAGCTTTTTCTGAAGGATGCCCATTCCAGGCAGAGGACAGTCCTGCTGGGGGGCTCCTGCAGGCGGGGGCAACCTGTCAGAACTGTGCAAATGAGCAGGGGGGGATGTCAGGAGACACAATCAGGGACACAGATGGGACTGGATCTGAGGCAGAACCGGAGCAGAGCTGTCCTGCTGAGGCCCCCTGCAGCCCCTCTCAGGAGGGCCCCCCCTCCTCAGACCCCCTCGCTGTGAATGGGCTGGATGGCGCTGGCGCGTCTGAATGGGGGGCAGATCAAACGGAAAATCGGGTCTCCCCAGATGAGACGGAGACGTCGTTGGGCCGGCCGCTGTCCACCAATGGTCTGGAGGAGTACGGCGACATGAGCACCACCTGCTCGGCCCCCTCCCCGCCCATTCAGGGTGACACCCCTACTGACAGCAGCCAGCTGGCGGAGGACGACGAAGACTTTGGGGACTTTGGCAACGCTGGCTCCTTTGGCGCTCAAGGCTTTGCAGAATTTGAGCCGTCGGATGCCGAGCGGGACGACGATTTTGGTGACTTCAACACCCCAAAGTTTCAAGGCCCCGAGGAGACCAGCACTGGGGGGGGCTCCAGCTTTCCTGTCAACGACAGCTTTGGAAACTTCAGCTCGGTCGAGGGTGGGGAGACCGGGTGGAGCGCTTTTGGGGAGCCGCAGCAGGTGGAGGGGGAGACGTGGGCGGAGTTCAGCCCAGAACCAAGCAATGGTGGATTGCAGAGCCAGAAACAGATGGACAAGCTGTCGGTAAGAACAGTGGTCCCTACTGGTCTGACTGGTTCCACAACCGGTTGGGGGCGGGGTCAAAGGTTGTCTTTGACAGCAACGGTTTTTTCCTTTTGCTTCAGTTCAGTTTTATTGATGCTGAACAAACAATGGAATTGAAAAGGAACTAAATTTCCATTTTTGTTTCCTCTTCACTTGTTTACTGTTGTGCAATAATCAACTGGCACGTGCACATGCTCACATGCACACACCCACAGATAATAGTAATGAGTGAGCATCACAAGTGTCTGCAAACGTTGATCCGAGGCCTAAGCAGTCCTTCTCCCCTGGTCTAATGCTACGTTCACATCGTCCTCGGAAGCCCGCGTTCCAGCAGCCACTTCCGATGAAAACACGCGGTTTTTGGTCTGTTTCGTCTTCTTCATACAAGATACGAAGCAACTGAACGGCTTTGAAAGTTAGGCCAGTTGAACTTTGACCAATCAGTGACTCCGATTTGGTAGTAATGTATCGACGGCGGTCCTTCTTATTCACAAAAGTGTCGGCCTTTGAAAATTGATGATGAAACTGGTTTGTGCTCAGCTGGAATAATGACACCAATTCTTTCATATATCGGAACAGAGCAGTGAAAGAAAAAACCTGGAACAAGATTCACACTGTTTTGACACCAAACCTCTTCCAGCAGGTACGGGTTCTGGTATCGCAGCGACGGTCAGGTGTGAACCATGTAAGTTGAGTGTTCAAGAACCAACGTTCAGCACGTTCTGAACGTGCATGAGACATGCCAGGTGTGAACGTAGCGTCATATCCAGAAGAAGAGCTCATATTGGCTCGCGGGAGTGATAACACGCCGGCGTGCGTGGCTTAATGGATCCCGGCCACTAAGGCACACCGGCGTCTAAAGTAACCAGCGCCTGTTTAGACCCGGCGTTGATCTGAGACCAGCCACTATGGGAAGATATTGTTGTCTGGTGTAAACTCTTGTGATGGTGTCTGAAGGGTTACGTTAGCGTTACGTCTGTGGTCGCCGTGAATCAGACTCTGACCCTGACCCTAACCCTGACCCAACCGTTCTTCACTTCAGAGTCGGCTGGAACAGCCTTAAATGATTGAAGAGTTACGCATGTTTTAAATGTTCAGGTTTTAGCCCCCCCATCACAAAACCCAGAAGATTCTCCATCAGTCAGCTGTTCGCAGGCGTTCATGTGTCAGCACGTGCACGTCTGTTCTGTCTTTAGTCACTGGTAGACCTCGGATCGCCCCCACCTCATGTCTCTGTGCAGGCGCCCCCCTCCAGCCGACTGGAGTCTCTGTTTCAAAGCTGCTTCCCGGCTGCAGCCATGCAGCTGCTGGACGAACAGGTGGAGGCTCTGAAGGACCTGCTGGACACGTCAGACCCCAGACCAGAACCTGGACCCGACACGCAGGAGGAGGGGGCTGGCGGCAGAGGGTGAGAGAGCACCACAAATCGTTGCATACAGCAGCTGCTTCCATGGCTCCTCCCCCTCACTGTTCTTAACTCCTGCAGGTGTGGTGGGGTGTGGGTACGGCTCCGGGACGTGCACGAGGCGCTGGGCCTCAGGTACCAGTGGGGGGGTTCCCACTGCAACAAAGCCCTGCTGGGCTGTCTGGGCATCGACACCCGCAACATCGTAAGTTCAGGCTAAAAGCAGTTTGTGGGCGTGGCAGTTTGTGACCTTGCGTTTGCCCCTCCCAGCTCTTCACGGGACAGAAGAAGCAGCCCGTCATTGTCCCCATGTACGCCGCCGGCCTGGTGAGTGCACCTTTCACAATAAAAGTCTGTGGGCGAGGATGCTTAATGAGGGGGGGTCACTGATGATGACCGCTCTCTCTAGGGGATGCTGGAACCGACCAAAGAGCCCGTGAAGCCCGTCTCTGCAGCAGAGATGATCACCTCCATCGGTCAGGTGCCTGTAGAGGACGCCTCGTGTCCGCCGGACTCTGTGCAGGTGGGGGTTAGACGCCTGCAGCCCCTTCTGCAGTCAGCAGGGGGAGACGACATTTGTGTGCTGCCGATGCTTGACTCCCCTCTTTTTTTTCCCCCGGCAGGAGGTGCTCCCCCCCATCCAGTTTGACTGGAGCAGTAGTGGCCTTACCAACCCATTAGATGGTGGGTGATGACCCCCCCAGCTCACTCTGCTTGAGTTCAGATGCAGACAGGAGAAAAGTTAGACGAGTTAGGAACTGGATTTAACCAAACAAAGGCCGGTGCTTCCTGTGTTCTGATAATGGTACGGTCCAAGCACTGTCCATGAAGGGAGGGGGTTCTAGGGAGGATGCACTGAGCTCCCATGCTGTGAAAGGAAAGCGGTTCATTCTCCTGGCGGGATGTTCCTGATCCTGGTGTCAAACACACTGGGGGCAGAAGTTCTCTGTGTTTAGGGGTGGGGCATCATAGTAGTTGTGATACATCAGATTATCGACCCCTCCCACACACACACACACACACACACACACACACACACACACACACAGGTAGGGGCCAGTATTGGGGGTGGAGGGCTGTTTGATACCCTCTCTCCTCGTCACCTTCGTTGTGTTTGGGGTCAGGAGGATAAAGATGGGGGGGGGGGTGGAGGAGTCAGCTTCTGCACATGCTCAGTTTTAACTTGAAGCTCATGCTGCTCCTCTCTCTCTCTCTCTCTCTCTCTTTTAACCTCGAATGCCCGGCTCTAAGCCAGCGGAGGCTCCGCCCTCTTGAACCTGGACTTCTTTGGTCCCGTGGAGGACTCGGGCTCCACCAGCTCTGCCTCCATCCCAGGTCAGCTGGACCTCCCCCCCCCCCCCCCCCCCCCCCCCCCCCCCCCGTCTATACGTTAGGCCCCGCCCCTCAGCTGCAGCCATGAGATGCTCACTCAGCTGTGCTTTCAGACCTAAGGAGTCCAACAGAACTCAAACTACCGGGTCTGTGGTTCTGCTCATGTTAGCCTCCTGGTTCGAGCAGATCTTTGATTGCTGTTTTTGCTCCATACCAGAATTCTACCAAAGTCCCCGACCTGTCACATAAAGATCGTCTGGATTATGGAATTCAGCCAATAAGAGTGAAGATTGTGTTTTTCTGGATGACAGTTGACGCTTCTCCTGAATGTAGCCATGAGGGGGCCCAAGCCATTGTCTCCCTGTGTCTGTCCCCAGCCCGGAAAAATACAGAGGGTTGTGTCAGGAACGGCATCCGACATCAAACCTTTGCCAAACCAAATATGCAAATCAGACCTATGACACCCATACCAGATCGGTCGTAATCAGTGTTAACAAAGAACGCCATCGGTGCCGTTCACCGCCATCGGTGCCGGTGGAAATTGGACTACTGTTGATTAAAGGAGAGGATGAAGGTGTGTTTGTAGGAAGAGAGAGAAGAGAAAAGTCAGGAGTGTTGGACTGAGACTTTGAATGTTGAAACTATGACAGGAAAATGCAGTGGAGCTGGGCGATTATGGCCAAAAAACAAAATCTCAATTTTTGTTTTATTTTGATTTTAATCTATTTTTTTCTCCCTCCTTTTACTTTCTTTTAAAAAATTACAAAGGACAGAATATATTTTGCAAAAACTCATTTGTTCTAACATCTTCTTTGTTCAAACACAGAGTTCAACTAAACACAAGCTGTAAAAATGGTTTTGCTGCGTGTGGTTTGATGCTCCAAGTTTGAAGTCACAACATCACTGGTCAGCTTAGATAGATAGATAGATGGAGGAAGCTGATTGGCTGTGGTGACTCCTGAAAGAAAAAGGAGGAGAAGACGCTTCTCCTGAGGCCAGCCGTGAGCTCACAGGGAAGCAGCTGAATGAGGACGTCCTCTTCCCTTCATCATCCTCAGTGATGGCTGAAGATGATGAAGGTCCAGTCCTCCACAGTCTGCAGGACTGGGATCTAAGGAAGTCTTGTTTGCTGGTTTCAGGCGTGGACCCGGAATTGTTCGAGCTCACCACCTCCAAACTGGACTCGGGCGCCTCCAGCAGCCGGGTGGCAGACGCCTTCGCCCGCCTGATGTCCACCGTGGAGAAGACCAGCACCTCCACCAGGTGAGCGGTGGGAGGCGGGGCCTGTTGTGTTTGAACGCTGTGGTCATCTCCGTCTCCTCTGTTTTCACAGAAAACTTAAGAAAGATGAAAACCTGAGCAAAGAGGCGGCCAAAGTGATCGCCGCCCTGCCCGACCTGTCCTTCATGCACGCCAAGGTGCTGATGTTCCCCACCACCCTGATGCCACGCTCCTTGCAGGCCACGCCTGACTGATGCCTCACCCAGTCTAGATCCCTATTTTTCCTACTCTTGCCAGGATTTTATTTCTATTTTTTATAGCCTAACCTTCTGGTTTCTTTGAAGAAAGTCTTTGTGATTGGGGGAGGGGGTTCATGGATGCTCTCATAATCACAAACAGGATGTTGGTTTGACTCAGTGATTTTATTTTGAAGGAACATAGAGTTCTTAGACTGGAACAGGGCACGTCAGGGGGGCTGTTCATACGTTGGTATGCAGCATTTTTGTGGACTTGCGGGTCTCGTCTTAATGTTGGCCCCGCCCTCTTTCTCCCCTGGCTCCTCCTCCTCTTCCTCTTCTGTTTGGTTTGTGTTTTTTGTTTTTGTGGGTCAAAAATGGGACGTCCTGTGTTCAAACCACTGAAGGGAATGAAGGGACCAACTTGTGCATTTGGTTCTGCTTGTTCTGCTCAAACTGCTGTGCCCTGGCCCGTGGGGGAGGGGGGGTTGCACATTGTAAAGAAGAATGGAGGTGTCGAGTTACTGTTGGGAAAGTTCCTATGGAAACAGCGGCGTCATGGAAGAGTCCCCTCCCTCCGGGTGGGTGCGCATGTTGGGGTTCCTTCCAGACTGTAAGTGTGTAAATTTGAATTTTAATGTACACAAGAAATTAAAATAATTTAAGAACATGTGACGTGTCCTGCTGGACTCCGTCCCAACCAAAAGGTGGCGCTGTTGCATCAGTCTGTCACCACTGTTTGATATGGCTTCAGAGCTGAGGCGCAATCCTCTGGGAGGACAACTCCAGTAAAAAAGTAATGTGGATAAACTATTGAAGGATGCTGCAGTTCCTTCACGTTTATGGAGAGAAATTACTATCAGTCCGATTTGTGCGTAAGTTTGGATTTGTGCGTAACTGGATTTGTGCGTGCGTAATTCTTGATTTGCAACTCATAAAATACATTTTGTGCATGAGTTCAAAAATTACAAAATATGAAAAATTACAAAGTACAATGTACACACGCACAACTTCAAATTACGACAGCTTGAAACTAACTACACGCACAAATCCTTAAAAAATATGCACGAATCACTTGTTACGCACACACGAATCTGATTTGAGACTCTTCACGTCTCCCAGATTCACGCGTAAGTGATGCGTTTAAATGCTACTGGAATGCTGGGACATCAGAGTTTTCTGATCAGCCACTCTGAACTTAGACGGTGAATAAGATCTGGTGAAACTTGACATTTTCCATCTTTCTAAAACAGATGTGCCGCTAATTAATATAAAAAAGTCTGAATATGGGTTTTTATTACACTTGTCCTTTAAAAATAAAAACATTTTCCAGAAATTAACAGGTCATCTCTGCAGCCCCGCCCCCGACACGGAGCTCTCTCCAGACCGCTGGTCACCAGTCACGGGGACAGCAGGTGCCGCTGCCCGCTGGACCATTCTATAAAGTCGCAGATCGGAACGGGCCGGTGGGCTGATCAACCATCTCCGCTCTGTGGGTTCACGTTGGCCGCGGAGAACTTCCGCCGTGAAACCAGACCAGAGCGGGGAGGGTTACCTGCTCGGGAGGTCAACCTGGAACCACCCATGAAGCTATAAATGATCTTGGGCTGTGGGAGGAACCCCACACACGAACCAGAACATGAGAACTCAAACCAGGACGTTCTCACTGAGGAGACAATGTTAACCACAACACCATCATGTGTTTCATTTTTATTCTAGATTACAGACTGGAAGGATTTCTGCTGTAAAAACAGCGGAAAGAAAAGATTTTATTTTGAAAGATTCTGGTCTCAGCTGATCATTAAAACCCCTCGCTCTGAGATACTATAAAGTGTTAACTAGTTTGGGAAAGACACATAAGCCTATTGAGGGGAGGGCTTCACGTGCTTCCCTGAAGATAGTGGGAATCTTCCTGCAGGAATGATCTCCAGAATCCATGGATGCAGCTCCTGCGGCCCAGGACCATAAAAACAAAGATCAGCCACACATGCAAGAGGACCTGCAGGAACGCTCTGGTCCGGACATCTCTGCCTTCTGCAGCTGATTACTGCATCAGGTGCACCAAACGTTCTGTAGCTCCTCATTCATCCAGGTGGATTCCATCAATGTATGATGTAAAAAAAGCAGTAAACTGGATTGGGTTCTAGTTCGAAAGATGTTCTGCTTTTCTCCTAGAGAGTTGCTCCTTTCTGCAACACTGGTGTGAGCGCTGCTCCACGTTCCCGTGGGAGGATGAAGTCATGACTCCTGTAGATCAGGAGAACAGGCTACGAAAATCTAAAGCCATGTTTGAATTCCCTCCGTGTGGGAATCTGGTGGCCTGAGTTTTGAAAGCAGTTCAGACGCCGTGCTCACGTAAAAATGACGTAACAAAGTAAAAACCGAAGAAATATGAACGTTTTTCAAAAATGATTTATGAATCCAATGTGTTCTGAAGAAGAAAACTTGGTTTATAAAGAAAATAATTCAAATACTTTTACACAGAAATGGCTCAGATTGTGATCTGTATTTGCCAGTCTAGAGGGCGTCGATTGATTTTGAACTGTTTTTTCACAGACTTCTGATAAACTTGTCGGCACTCGATTTTGGAGTTATAGATTCAGACAGCTCTACAAAGCGGTATATATAATGGTATTTATAAGTAGTGAAGGAGCTGGGCCAGAACCTCAGTGTTTTTGTGTTCCAGGTCCATCCGACTCCAGCTGGGGGACTTGGAGGAGAGAAGGTTTGTCTTCTAACAGACTCGTTCTCTGATGGAGAAAGTCTCCTCACAGTGGAGGTCAGAGCAGAAAGAAGAGCAGGACCAGCACTTATCAAAGATCTCCTTCATTCTTTTAATGAACATTGTGCCACAAAAAAAGTCACGTCCGCAGCCACAAACGTGCCGAGATTTCTAATTCCAGCTACTTTCCATCCGGCCTCTAAGCTATCTGCAAACCACTTCTTACATTTATGTATAAATATATACAGTTTACAGGAACCGAGCTGGGGTGCTGCCTTTACTCCTGTGCTGGTGGGGCCGGCGCCCCTCCAGGGAGCACATGCTTCCTGTTTGAACAGGACTAGCAGAGGGCGCTGGGAGCGCGCTCAGTGTCCGGAGCGTGCTCCCAGCGTCCTTCGTGCACAGGAATGTGGGCTGCTGCAGAGCAGACGGATGAAGGCGTGAACCAGGAGCCTCCGCCATCAAGGCACATGGACTGTGGGGGCGGAGCCGAGCGGGTGTGCACAGTGCTGGCTGAAGCATGAGCTCCGTGTGGCGCGGCGTGCTCGTGTTGTGCTGCTCTGCACAGGCAGTGAAGAGCAGCACAAATCAGCAGGTAAATGTTTGACGTGTTTCCAGTTCAAGTGAATAAAAGGACCAGCGTTTTCTGTGGAGGCGGGGCTTACCGTCCTATGGCCTATCACTGATAAAGGGTGGGAATCTGCACAGTTACAGAGCCTGCCTGCCTGCCTGCCTGCCTGGCTTTCTCTCCCTGTAACCATGGTAACATTGAGGCTGCTTGTGGGCTGGTTCTGGTGGCGGCGCTCCAGCTCTCAGCAGCAGCCCCCAGGCGACGGGTTGACCGGTTTGCTCTGAATCTTCACGTTGGACTTCTCCGCAGCCCCGGCTGTGGCCCCGGGGCCCATCCTCTTCTTGATCTCAGCTGCCATGGTCATGAAGGCCTGCTCCACGTTGGTGGCGCTCTTGGCGCTCGTCTCCAGGAAGGGGATGCCCAGGTTGTCAGCAAACTCCTGCAGATGAGCAAAAGGGTGAAGAGGGGTCTGGCAGAGGGGGCGTGTCATCACACCTGCATCTCCTGATTATCAGCGGCAAAACAGATCTTCAGCATCACAGCAGGTCATTACATCATCTGCTCTCTGCAACATGGAGGCTGCTGGGATGCGATACACCCAAACTATAGTAAAAACGTCGGCTGGGGGGCTTTACGTGTCCATCCACACCAACAGCATCAGAGCTGCGTTTGGACCAGCACATCTGAGGATCCTCTGCTCCTTTTCCATCCGTCTTACCAAACAAGAGTTCCTGCGGTAAAGGTCTTCCTTTTCTTCACCTCAGGAATCAACTTCTGGTTAGTTATGGTGCAGCGTTCATACAATGTTTATGTAAATGTCGTACACTGTCTTGCTAAAGTATTTACCCCCCTTTGAACTTCTCCACATTTTCTCACATTCTGACCACAATCATAAATATATTTGATTGGAATTTGATGTGAAAGACCAACACAAAGTGACACACACTTGTGAAGGGGAAAGAAAACTAGACAAGAGTTCAATTCTTTTTTAACAATAAAAAAACTGAAAAGTTTAGTTTCAACTCTAACCAGATTCCCTGTTCCTGCTGAAGAGAAGCAGCCCCAGAGCATGATACTGCCACCACCATGTTTGACAGTGGGTGTGGTGTGTTCAGAGTGATGAAAAAGTTCCATTTTGGTCTCATCTGACCAGAGCATCTTCTTCCACACGTTTGCTGGTCATTCTCATGGTTTATAGCAAACTGCAAACAGGACTTCTTGAGGTTTTCTTTTAACAATGGTTTTCTTCTTACCACTCTTCCATAAAGTTCAGATGTGTTCAGTTCACGACTGATGGTTGTTCTATGGACAGATTCCTCCACCTGAGCTGTAGATCTCTGCAGTTCATCCAGAGTCATCATGGACTCCTGGCTGCATCTCTGATCAGTGTCTCCTTCTTCTGTCTGTTAGTTTAGATGGACGACCATGTGTAGGAAGGTCTGTAGTTGTGTCAGACTCTTTCCATTTGTGGATGATGGACTGAACAGTGGTTGGTGGGATGTTCAAAGTTTGGGAAATCTTTTTCTAGCCTAATCCTGCTTTCAGTTTTTCCACAACTTTCTCCCTGATCTGTCTGGTGTTCCTTACACTTCATGATGCTGTTTTCTCCCTAATATTCTTTTGACAAACCAGAGAGACGTCACAAAAAAGCTGAGATTAAATAACACACAGGTTGACTCTATGAAGTCATCAAGTCCACATTTGATCAGTCACCAATCATGAAGCAACTTCTGAAGGTGATTGATGAACTCAGAGAAAAGGGGCTGAATAGTTTTGCACACTGAACTTTTCAGGTTTTTGTTTGTAAAATGTATGTTATTTCCACTTCACAAGTGTGTGTCATTTTGTGTTGGTCTTTCACATACAATTCCAACAAAATATATTTATGTTTGTGGTCATAATGTGAGAAAATGTGGAGAAGTTCAAAGGGTGTGAACACTTTTGCAAACCACTGTATGTTTAGAGAACTTCTTTTCAAAGTGGAACCTGTTTGGAACCTGTTTCCTGTGTTTCAGCTGTAGAAACACAGGAAAGCAGAAGCTGAGCGCCATCCCGCGCCGGGTGGCTGAATGACTTTCAGATGATGTCATCGGCATGAATGGTCAGAACAGACAGAGAACATTAACTGACGTCTGATATCACTGCTGCTGCTTTGATGTGAAGTCAGACTGGGAATCGTACCGCCGCTGTGGAGGCCCCTCCCTTAGCCCTGACTCTGAAGGAAGTCTGCAGCTCAGCTTCATCCTAACTTTCTGTTAGCTCTGTTCTTTAATAGAGATGGATTGTCCACGTTCTCGTACCTTTGCTGTGGTATAGTCCACCACCTTCCTAGTCGTGAGGTCACACTTGTTTCCGACTAGCAGCTTGTTGACGTTCTCGCTGGCATAGCGGTCGATCTCCTGCAGCCACTGTTTGACGTTGTTGAAAGACTCCTGACGACAAAAGACAAAGACGTGTTACAAATCCACACAAGTAAAGTCCAACTTTTTAGATTCGTCCTCAAACATACAAAAAATGTGGTCATCTACTCATCGTCCACTAAAACATAAAAGCTGAAGGTAAAGATCAAATTCTGTTTTTCAGAATAAAAGAAACGTGATGTGAAAGGAACTGTTCTCACATTGTGGTGCCTTCAGGAAACATGGGAACTACAAGTGTTGTCTCATACTTTGGAATGATCCTCAGAGGTTCTACCTCTGCCCCACGATGGTCAACGCAACAGCTCTGAGATGAACAGATATGAACTTCGAACAAGTTCTGCCTGTTACCTTGATAACAAAAGAGTAGTGAGGAAGCTTTCAGTAGATCTGAGAGTTCAGAGACTCAGTCAGAAGGAATGACTGGAATGATGTATACTTTGAGGACCAGGGTTGGGCTGCCCATGTTCAAAACATAGATCAAAATGAAAACAGAAATATAATGATTTATAATAATTCACGGTATGTGGGACAACAAGACAAAAATCCAGAGAACAAGTCTCAGTGAAACGACATCCAAAATGTGCAAGATGATGAGAAAAAACCACAGATTGATCTAAAAACCGTGTGAGAGAACATTCAGTAGAAGAATGTGGAAAACATGCAGGACTACATGAAAAAAACCACAGAACGACATGAAAAACGTGGAAGATAATGTGAAAAAAACAAGCAAGAAAATGTGGAAAAACAATCAGGACTGTGAATCAGAGTAAGATTCAACCCCAATCCTTTTTTTTTTTTGGTACATCTTAGTTCTTGCTTTTATTTTGAAGAGACGCAAGGATGCACTAAACAATAAGTTACTATTCAAGCTAAAGTTGAACGGCTGTTTGTTCCTTGTGTCGGCAAAAACTGTTGAGGTTAAAGTTTTAAAAACAAGTGTTTACTCCATCCTTTAGCACCTGGTTGATGAGGGAACAAGGGGAGTTAACAATTTCTGTTGTGGAAATGTATTAGTTCTTTGTTTTCTCATGATTTTACCTTATAAGATCATTGTATTTTGCACAGTGATGCCAAGCTTGCTGTTTCACAGTAAAGTTTGAATTTGATTGAAAAAACAGAATTCTATTGTCAAATTAGTTTATTAAAACACAGTTATTGAATTTGCACTCAAAGGTTAGGCTTGTCAAAGCAATAAATTAAGTAATGGTGTAAAGTTTCAAAGTTTAGGAAGTTTATAAAAAGTAATAAATACTGTGAAAAGGTACAAATGTCGAATGTAACAACTGTAAGAGAGCTAATATGTATTTGTCTTTTTTTGTAGCTCTTATGGTGTGTTCTCACACATGCACGCGCACGCACGCACGCACACACGCACGTGTAATAAAAGGTTGTGAACCATAAGTTTAAGAGACCCTCTTTTCAAACGAGGAAGCTACAAGGATCACGCAGAAAAAATATGACAGACAACATAGAAAAACATAAAAAACATGTAAAAAACACGTTAAAAACATGCTGGACGACGTGACTACACACAAGATGATGTGGAAACTATGCAAGAGAACATGAAAAAACATGCTGGAGATGGTTCCTTGAGGACCAGGTTGGAGAAATCATAGTTTAAAGAAGGACTGCAGTGACAATTACACTTTAAAGGGTAACTAAACAGTAAACCACCTTTTTCTGCTGCTGACTTGTATAAATTGGATTTTAAAAGTGCTGACTGTTGGTCCATGCCAAATATTTGAGAATTTAAAATAAACTTGCTTAATTCCTCAAATTATAGTCCAAAACAGTGCTGCCCCCTAGAGGTTGAAACGAGGTAGTACAGTTTAATTCTGCGATTGGTCGACTGGTGTAAGTTTCAGAAGTTGCACGTCATCATGCTCTGCAGATCCAGCATAAAAGCCCCGCCCCTCTTTGAACGTGTAACGGTCTGTGGTTATCGTGTTAGCTTTAGCATGGCTCGTAGGTGTATTGCCTTCGGTTGTTAAAAATCTTCTGGCTTTCAACCTTCCAGTGGACTTGGAAGTTAGACAACAGAGGCTAAGTGCAGTTGACATTGAATCCAGCAAACTCCGCCCTGGTGATGGGATTTGTAATGAATCTTTCCCTCGGGATTCTTAGCTTAATACGTTAGCCTTCATTAGCGATAATGCTAGCACCATTTTACCACTCAGACACGGGTCCCCTTTGGTCTGGCAAACCCTCAGCGGTCCCCTGGTTGCTGTGCCAAGATACGTATCCCCTGCTAGAGTTTATCGCTGATACTCGTATTGCAGTCCCGCCGTTGGGCATCGCTGAGGCAGCGTCTGAGGCAGCAGCTGGAAACAATAAGGTTCTGGACCATGAGTGCCCCCTGCCTCGGATAAAGGGGGTGTGTGTGTGTGTGTGTGTCCTCAACCTCCACAGAAAGCGCTGTGGTGAAACGGGCATCGCGTTGCTCTGTATCACTCTCTTTTGTTGAAGACGCAGCGTACGTTACCTCAAGCTAACCTCACTGTCAATCACAGAACGAGACCACACCTCCCCCACACAGCCCGCCGGCCCTAGTCCCGCCCCCTTTTTTTGCATTTATGAAATCTGGGCTGAGAGCGGACTTGGCCTCCAACTGTCCTGTTGTGTCACCCTTTACTATGTTTAGGTAAAGCAATAAAAAAGAGGGAATTGTGCCAGCAGCAGCAGGGGGGGTTTGGATCAGGAGAACCATCTCGCATCTTCACAACACTTTTACTGTTGGTTCCAATCTTTCATCTCCTCTAAGGTTTCGTTTCTGAGACGACTGCATATTTCATATTTGAAATCAAACAGCTGTGAATGACCTGCTGACTGACCGGTGAGAGTCAAACCTGAAGCTGTTAAACACCCGGAGAATCAATCCAAGAACCACGGAGACAGAAATCTGACCTCAGGGGAAGTCACATGACTGAAACGCTATCACTCAGACTACAGATGATTCTGGCAGATCACCTGGTCTGTCACATCGTACACCACGATGATGCCGTGTGCTCCTCTGTAGTAACTGGATGTGATGGTTCGAAACCTCTCCTGACCAGCTGTGTCCCACTGTAAGAAAAGCAGAGCCTGTGAGCAGTGCAAACGCTCCCCCCCCCAAACCCAAGAAAAGGACAAACACTCACGATCTGCAGCTTGATGGTCTTTCCGTCCAGCTCAATGGTTCGGATCTTAAAGTCAACGCCGATGGTGCTGATGTAGCTCTCTGTGTACGTGTCATCCTGTACAAACACACACAAACAAAAAAACACATACGAGGGTGTGAGACCGGCCGCCATCGCTCAGAAAAATGGCGTTCTTGCGTCAGGATTACTCACAGCGAACCGTAGGAGGAGGCAGGACTTGCCCACGCCAGAGTCCCCGATGAGGAGCAGCTTGAATAAATAGTCGCTGTGAACAAGAAGCAGACGGTCAGGTACCTGCAGGTCCGCTAGGTGAGTTTTGTGGGCGGAGCCACATGACCTGCAGAAGCTCCAGGTAATGTTTGGTTCACTTTCTCCTGCAGGTTTTCCCAGTCATACTTTCACACGCGACTTCAGGAACATAAGAGTGGTTACCGTGACAACACTCATCACAGGTGACTGAGAAAAGCCTTTTCTAACCTCCAGAAGCTGCAGGAACCAAAACCTCTTCAGAGGAAATCGTTTCATGAACCTTTTCGTCCCATGGGCCTCCATGCAGAACCAGAGGCCCGGGTGTAGGTAGATGCCCCCCCTAACAAACACAGGTTCAGATCCATCAACTCCTAGAGCTGTCAAGCCTGATGAAGATGCTCTGACGTCATCATCATCGGGGGGATTCTGCAGCAGCCTCTGAGGATGCGCTACACTTCATAGTCACGTGATCTTTTCAGCTCGGACTAGCAGTTGTTCTTTGTGAACGCCCTGGTTTGGATCTCCTCCTGACCCAGAAGAACATTCCTGACATCTGAGCGCGTGAACGGAACTCTCAGACGCAGAAACCAGTCTTTACCAAACCTACTTCCTGTTTGCCTTTGTCACGGCACGGTCCGGCCCGGCCAGGGATGGCCCGCTAACACACTAAGAACTAAAGCGAATCAGCAGAACCAAGCCTGGGTCCCGGTGATGAGCTGTCAGCGTAACCAAAGCTTCAGAACCGCGCCGCTAGCCTCCCGGTTAGCCGTTAGCTTGTCCACGCAGACCGTCCTCGCCGCTCACAGAACCGCGGTCCGACCGTCTTCACGGCACGCGGTTCTGGATCAACAACCGTGGACGGCGGGGCTGGATCCGAACCGCGCGACTGTCAGACAACGGAAAATGAAGGTTCGGTCCGCCCGGCTAGCTGCCCTTAGCTTAGCTTCCCGGTGAAGTGACAGCTGCGAACCGTCCTCTCCCACTCCCAGACCCGGACTTACTATTCCGGATTCATGGCTGGCTGCGAACGGGACTCTGTGGTCGCAGGAACTGCAGCTGGAGTTCGGTGAAGGTGAACCTTGACGCGGCCTCACACTCACGAAAAACCGCAGCTTTTGCGTCAAGATCTAGCCAAACCGTCACAGCTACACTAATCGAATCAAAGATGGCTGGCTGACTACAAGCCCACCCGGAAATGCCAGGCGCGTGGCATCCTGGGTACTGTAGTTCATAAGCAGTCATTCTCGATCCCTTTTTCCGTTGGACTGGAATGATGGTTGCTCAGATTTACTGCATCACATGGGTGTTGTTCTGTGATGGTCGTTTTAACGTTGTAGTAAAATAAAACCATGTCTCAGTCCAAAGATCAACTGTTGATTTCTCACATTTTGGAATGTGATTTAATAGTATAGGCCGTTGATTTCACCCCCCCCCCCCAATCAGTTACTTCTTCTATTGTTCAAATGAATACATTTTACTTCAACTTGAGTAATATTATTAAAAAGTTAAAGTTTTTTTTTATTTGAGTACATTTTTGACTATTTTTCATCTTAAGTTAATTTAGTTTAATTTGTTGCAAATAAGAAAAATATTACAAAATAAAAGAATTTTAAGCAATGCTGCAGCTGAACAGCAGGAAGATACAGTAGATGTGAGGGGGAATAAAACATATGAAAAACCTCCAACAGCATCATAATCTAGCATGGAGGAGGATTTGGAAATATTCTTGACTTTATAACCTTTCTTTTCTTTTGTTTGATGTCAGTTTTCCCCAATATTTTGTTATTATTTGAGTTCTACTCCACAAAAAAGAAACATTTCCACATGCTGTCGGGAACTTTTCCTGCAGCATCTGGGATGCAGAGGTCCAGTATTCCCAGAGTTCAGCAGGCGAAGCGTTAACCTGTGTGACAGTGGAGGCTTAGCTGCTTCATTCAGCTGAAAAAAACAGTTTGAAAGTAGAAGACCAGCACATGTGCTTTCTCAGAAGAATGTCATGGAGTTCTAAAGTGTCAGGACCAACGACTCCAGTCTGGACGTCTCAACCCAAACTTTGGTGCAGTTCAGTCTCACATTTGCCAAAACCATCAGGGTGGACCTTCTGGTTCCACACACTGGTGCTGCAGCTCTGCAGCCGCTCAGATTCAGACTCTTTTGTGATGTTTGGTTCGGTGGGGGGGGAAGATCTCAAACCAAGTGAGAACCTCTGGGAAGCGGTTATGCCAACACAGCATCCTTCATCACAGTGAGGAACCAAGGTTCACCCTGAGAGTGGCTGCATCAACACCAGGACAGTTCTGTTTGAACTAATTCTGGGTGGTGTCTGAACCCCCCAGACCTGAACCCTGCATCTCCCCGGTGCTCAGGGCCTCATCAGGGGTTTGGAGAACACATGAGGTCTGCTGGCTGAATGAAGGTTGGTCTTTGGTTCTTCATTGATCCTTGCAGAACATCCTGAATGCTAATAGTTTAGTTTACAGCAGCTAACACAGGGCCGGCTCGGGGGATAGGTGACCTAGGCAGCTGCCTAAGATGCCATCCGCTGTAGGGAGTGCCAGAATGAGGCTACCCTTTTTTTTAAGTTCATTACATTTTTTTAAGTTTATAACAGTTGGACACACTACTTTTTTAAGTTTAAAAATAAAAGTAATTGTTTAAAGTATAAATAAAACTTTGACATATTTAACAACTTTTCCCAGTGCGACGCCGCTCCTTACCTCACACTGCCGCTGTCTAAGATGGGGTGGGGGCCGGTGTTGCCACTGTTAGTGTTTCTTTAAAACTTTAAGGATGCTGATGAGAAGCTATCGTGTTTCTCATCATGGATCATACGATGGCGCTATGGCTGGCGCTCCCACCTCCCAATACAACAGCTGCTAGTTCGAGTTCCGCTCGAAGTTCAGTTGTTTTAAACAATAATTATAAGTGGTTATTATTTAAGTCTTGAAAGTTAAAATAAAGAAATGCTTCAAAAATGCTTTTTCGTCTAGAGCACCATGTACCCCAGAGCCGGCATGAGCCAACCACAGTAAACTGGTTTGCTTCATCAGAATGGTAATCACGGCGTGTTGTATCAGTATGTCTCTCTCTGAATGTTGTTTTACAATGTTACTCTCTGCATGTAAAAGCCGTGTCACACGGATGCTACAGTTTGCACATGTTGCACAAATGAAAACGTCATACCTGAATGTGAATGAAAAAGTGAGAAAAGTTTTGGTCTTTTGAGTCAAATTTTCACAGCGGTATCAGAAATGAACCACGTTAAAACCATGAAAGAAATACAAATAAACAACCCAAAGAACAAGAAAACCCGCTTCATTGCATTTCTTTACTTCCACATTCAGAGTACTGAGCAGAAATCACGGCGTCAGCACCCACTGCGAGCCGTCGTGATGCGCCGCCCCACGTCTACGTCAGCTGCTGGGCGCCAAACAAGGCAGCTGAACTGTGCCTGGACGAGAAGTTCTGTCTCCAAATCAACACATTTTATGAATCTGTCTGTTGCTGCTTTGAGTGAAGCAGCTTCATCCTCCAGTTCTGACTACATTAATGAGGAAAAAAAGGAACTGAAATGATTTTAGCAAATGGCTGCAATATAACAAAGAGTGAAACATTTAAGGGGGTCTGAATACTTTCCGTACAAACTGTAGCTCAAAACCGGATTAAAGACCTGTCAGACGAAGGCCTCGACGGATTTCTGTGCACATCGAACAATAATAAACGCAAGAAACACCTATGAATTTTGTATGTTACCCATGTATCCCAAAAGACTGAAAAGGCATATGTGGACAACGTGCAAATTTTATGTAGCGGCAATGTGACACAACCTTTAAATCAGAATGTTACTCTCTAAATGATGAGAGAACCTTATTTATGTCATTCAAACTCAACAATCCAAACCTGAAAGTACCCTGGTCTAAAACAATCCCCAGTTTTTCTGTTTTAACAGTGAAAAAGTGTTTGTCACAGAGTCTGACTGTTATTCTATGAATGCTACTTTCCCTGAGTTTTATCAGAGCATCAGTGTTTAAACATTTTGTCTGAATGTTACATCTGAATGTGAATCCCCAGTAAGTTACATTCCACTGTAACATTAGAACAATACTTTACTGTAAGCTAAGTCTAAATAGAATATTTTAATGTTATATCAGAATGTTACTCCCCTTTAGGTCAAATCAGAGCTCCACTGATGTATTCATTGAGTGTATATTTACATACACACGTGGACAAAATTGTTGGTACCCCTCAGTTAAAGAAGGAAAAACCCACAATTCTCACTAAAATCACTAGAAACTTACAAAAGTAACAATAAATAAAAATGTATTGAAAATTAAATAATCAAAATCAGCCATCACTTTTGAATTGCTGATTAACATAATTATTTAAAAAAAACAAACTAATGAAACAGGCCTGGACAAAAATGATGGTACCTCTATAAAAAATTGAAAACTATTTGACCAGACTGACATGATTAACTCAGGTGTGTCCTTTAATTGACATCACAGGTGTTACCAAACTCATAATCAGTCAGTCTGCCTATTTAAAGGGAGACAAGTAGTCACTCTGCTGTTTGGTGAAAAGGTGTGTACCACACTGAACATGGACAACAGAAAGCGAAGGAGAGAATTGTCCCAGGACATCTGAAAACAAATGATAGATAAACATCTTAAAGGTAAAGGCTATAAGACCATCTCTAAACAGCTTGAACTTCCTGTGACAACAGTGGCTCATATTATTCAGAAGTTCAAGACCCACGGGACAGTAGCCAACCTCTCTGGACGTGGCCGCAAGAGGAGAATTGATGACAAATTGAAGAGACGGATCGTTGGAATTGTATCCAAAGAGCCCAGAACAACCTCCAAAGAAATTAAAGGTGAACTCCAAGGCCAAGGTACATCAGAGTCAGATCGCACCATTCGTCGTTGTTTGAGCCAAAGTGGACTTCATGGGAGACGACCAAGGAGGACACCACTGCTGAAAAACAATCCTAAAAAAGCCAGACTGGAATTTGCAAAAATGCATGTTGACAAGCCCCAAAGCTTCTGGGAGAATGTCCTTTGGACAGATGAGACCAAACTGGAGCTTTTTGGTAAGGCACATCAACTCTATGTTCATAGACTCAAAAACCAAGCATAGGAAGAAAAGAACACTGTCCCTACGGTGAAACATGGAGGAGGCTCAGTCATGTTTTGGGGCTGCTTTGCTGCATCTGGCACAGGGTGTCTTGAATGTGTGCAAGGTACAATGAAATCTGTAGACTATCAAGGCATTCTGGAGAGAAATGTGCTGCCTTGTGTCAGAAAGCTTGGTCTCAGTCGCAGGTTATGGGTCTTCCAACAGGACAACGATCCAAAACACATTATTTAATTATTATTTAATTTTCAATACATTTTTATTCATTGTTACTTTTGTAAGTTTCAAGTGATTTCAGTGAGAATTGTGGGTTTTTCCTTCTTTAACTGAGGGGTACTAACAATTTTGTCCACGTATATATGTATGTATGTATATATATATATATATATATATATATATATATATATATATATATATATATATATATATATATATATATATATATAAATATATAAATATATAAATAAAACATGTAAATATCGTACCAAACAGGAAGTACCTGCTGGGTCCTAGAAGTCAAAATCCCACAGGCGTCCATAGAGAAATAAACATCTATGACTCAGTCATTCTATTGGGCAGAATAAACATTCTTGCTCTGATTTATTATTTTAACATCATCTTGATAATCCTAATTTTTTTTTCAGGATATTGTTTCTTTTTTTTACTTATCAACTAACCAATCAGATGCTTCAGTGAAAGCATGTGGTGTCCGCTGGCCCCCACCTCGAACGTTTGACAGATTCTCCTGACTTCCTGTCAGTGAAAGGGGTGTGGACTTCCAACAAGCTTACTTCTGATTGGATAGAAACAGTGACTCGGACCGACTTGGATCAATTACCCTGGCTGCAACGTGGCAGTGTCCACATTGCTGAAAAATGGTGACTGAACTGAATTAATTTGGCTGGAACCGGAAGTAAAACATTTTCTATGGGTGACGTCACTGCCGTTCTGTCCAGTTCTATATACAGTCAATGCTTATATTTGATAATATAGAACTTTCTGCAAGTTAGGTCTGAATGTTCAGCTCTAATGTTGCACAAATGTTTTGTTTGACAGTTACTCTGAATGTTACTCCGTTGTAACAGAACATCACTGTTCTTACACCTGGATGCTACTGATCACGATTACGTCCACATTTAAAGGTACCCAGATTGAAGAATCATCAATGTTTCTGATGTGATGGACGGTCTGCAGAAATGCCATAATTTATTCCCGTCTGAATGCCTCTCTTGGTATCACCTGGAAACTAGCTGAAACTACAGCGAGTCTGCAAGCTCTGCTGACATGACAACACCAAAGACTGGAAAACACAAGAGGAAAGTTACACCCATAAAAACACGGCTGCATCATCATTCTGTACAGAAAACGTAGCGGCTGTCAGTGTATTCCAACAACAATGCCGTAAAAGTTTTCTAAAAAAAAAAAAACGGAAAATAATGCGGTGCACAGCTGGATCCATGCATGGCTCACAGTTTCCAGGAGTTTGGTCAGAACTGGTCCAAAAACTGGGGCACAAGGGCCCTTGAGTTACCCCTGAGTTAACCCAGTCAGGCCCAGTTCATGAGATCCAGACTGGCCCTCCTCATGTGTTCCACATGTTCTAGTGAGTCTGCTTTAGTGAAAGGAACATCAGCACCAGAGCAGAGACTATAGTCATTCGACCTTATGATTGGTTCATTTGGGCTAAAAACATTCAAGTTTAATTTTGTTTATTTTAAATGTGAAATGCATAAATAAATCAACAGGATTTAGGTCTCCAAGCGGAACCAGCAGAGTCCAGTCTATGAAAGTAAGAAACAGTTGAGACTCACCCATCGGTCAGTGTCTTCTCTAACATCAGGGACACCTGGTGTTTGTGGGATTTGGTATGAAGGCTTTGGAACTGCATGTGAACGGCGACATCACTAAATTAGACATTTATCCACTGAATGAATCTTTTCTCTAGAAACCAATTTTTAATGTTTAGACTTTAACTTCACAAAGGAAAACCAGGATTTGAATCTGTTCAGACAAACATCTGTGTCCGGAAGATCAGGACAAACAACGACAGAAATCACAGCGGCCTTTGTTGGCAAGTGGTCTCAAGGGTGGGCAGGGCTCAGACGCCTCAGCCCGCAGCTTTGTGTTTCCCACCACAGCAGTGGCAAGCCACGCCGCAGCGGTGGCACGCCCTGAGCGGGCCGTAGCAGCACATGCAGGGGGCCAGCAGTGACAGGCCCACCAGCGCTGTCCAGCGCAGGCAAAAGTGCTCATCTCTGGTGTCACAGGAGCACGGGTCGGAGTAGTCGCCCTCCGGGTCTGACATGCAGTGGTAGAGAAGGCTGTCGGCGCACCAGATGAAGCTGACCCGTCGGATGCAGGTCTGAACAGGGTCCGGGGCCTCCAGGCAGCGACCCCGCCAGTTTTCCTCCTGCTTGAACATTTCCTGACAGTAGACGCAACGAAAATGCTCCTTGTCTTCCACATGGCGTTTGCATTTTGGCGGAAGGGCCCTCGGAGGCAGAGTCACCGCCGTCCTGTGGCCCCCTCCGAGCTCCCGCGCCTTGCTGTCACAGCATGGTCGTACACTGCAGCTCAGCGGAAACGGGTAGGGATAATCCCGTTTGGGTGCTTCGTTCTTGGTAAAGTGCACGTAAGTGTCCGGGGTGTGGGGCGGGGCCACATTGTCCCAGGTGGAATTGGCATGCCGGTAGTCCTCATAGCCAGTGAGCCAGTTTTGCTCTCGAGGGTTGATTCGTACGATGTCCTCCTCGTCCACCTGGAAGCCGATGTGATGCGGAATTATATGCACCGCCTGGAAACACATGGACAACATGGACAGCGTGAAAGTGGAGCCACACCTGTGCGGTGTAGACTATTACGTGGAGATGTCGATGCGATCCTGCCCTGTTCCTGCCACATTCCTGCCGTGTTCCTGCCCTGTTCCTGCCACATTCCTGCCGTGTTCCTGCCACGTTCCTGCCACATTGCTGCCACGTTCCTGCCACATTCCTGCCACATTCCTGCCACATTCCTGCCGTGTTCCTGCCACATTCCTGCCGTGCTCCTGCCACATTCCTGCCACATTCCTGCCGTGCTCCTGCCATATTCCTGCCGTGTTCCTGCCACGTTCCTGCCACGTTCCTGCCGTGTTCCTGGCACATTCCTGCCGTGTTCCTGCCACATTCCTGCCGTGTTCCTGCCACCTTCCTGCCGTGTTCCTGCCACCTTCCTGCCGTGTTCCTGCCACCTTCCTGCCGTGTTCCTGCCACATTCCTGCCGTGTTCCTGCCACGTTCCTGCCACATTCCTGCCGTGTTCCTGCCACATTCCTGCCACGTTCCTGCCGTGTTCCTGGCACATTCCTGTCGTGTTCCTACCACATTCCTGCCGTGTTCCTGCCACATTCCTGCCGTGTTCCTGCCGTGTTCCTGCCACATTCCTGCCACATTCCTGCCGCGTTCCTGCCACATTCCTGCCGTGTTCCTGCCACGTTCCTGCCGTGTTCCTGCCACGTTCCTGCCGCGTTCCTGCCACATTCCTGCCGTGTTCCTGCCACATTTCTGCCGTGTTCCTGCCACATTCCTGCCGTGTTCCTGCCACATTCCTGCCGTGTTCCTGCCACATTCCTGCCGTGTTCCTGCCACATTCCTGTCGTGTTTCTGCCACATTCCTGCCGTGTTCCTGCCACATTCCTGCCGTGTTCCTGCCACATTCCTGCCGTGTTCCTGCCACATTCCTGCCGTGTTCCTGCTACATTCCTGCAATGTTTTTGCTCTCCTCCCGTTCTGTTCCTGCCCTGTTCCTGCCACATTCCTGCCGTGTTTCTGCCACATTCCAGCCGTGTTCCTGCCGTGTTCCTGCCACATTCCTGCAATGTTTTTGCTCTCTTCCCGTTCTGTTCCTGCCACATTCCTGCCGTGTTCCTACCACATTCCTGCCATGTTCCTGCCACATTCCTGCAATGTTTTTGCTCTCTTCCCGTTCTGTTCCTGCCCTGTTCCTGCCACATTCCTGCCGTGTTCCTGCCACATTCATGCAATGTTTTTGCTCTCTTCCCGTTCTGTTCCTGCCACATTCCTGCCGTGTTCCTGCCACATTCCTGCAATGTTTTTGCTCTCTTCCCGTTCTGTTCCTGTCACATTCCTGCCACATTCCTGCAATGTTTTTGCTCTCTTCCCGTTCTGTTCCTGCAA
Organism: Oryzias woworae; assembly: GCA_016861445.1. Taxonomy (NCBI): domain Eukaryota; kingdom Metazoa; phylum Chordata; class Actinopteri; order Beloniformes; family Adrianichthyidae; genus Oryzias; species Oryzias woworae. The sequence goes on along the minus strand of BOLG01001264.1, from coordinate 567,610 downwards.
TGTTTTTGCTCTCTTCCCGTTCTGTTCCTGCCATGTTCCTGTCACATTCCTGCCACATTCCTGCCGTGTTCCTACCACATTCCTGCAATGTTTTTGCTCTCTTCCCGTTCTGTTCCTGCAATGTTTTTGCTCTCTTCCCGTTCTGTTCCTGCAATGTTTTTGCTCTCTTCCCGTTCTGTTCCTGCCATGTTCCTGTCACATTCCTGCCACATTCCTGCAATGTTTTTGCTCTCTTCCCGTTCTGTTCCTGCCACATTCCTGCAATGTTTTTGCTCTCTTCCCGTTCTGTTCCTGCCACATTCCTGCCGTGTTCCTGCCACATTCCTGTAATGTTTTTGCTCTATTCCTGTTCTGTTCTTGCCCGGTTCCTGTCACATTCCTGCCACATTCCTGCCGTGTTCCTGCCACATTTCTGCCGTGTTCCTGCCGCGTCCCTGCCGTGTTCCTGCCACATTCCTGCCGTGTTCCTGCCACGTTCCTGCCGTGTTCCTGCCACATTCCTGCCACGTTCCTGCCGTGTTCCTGGCACATTCCTGTCGTGTTCCTACCACATTCCTGCCGTGTTCCTGCCACATTCCTGCCGTGTTCCTACCACATTCCTGCCGTGTTCCTGCCACATTCCTGCCACGTTCCTGCCGTGTTCCTGCCACATTCCTGCCGTGTTCCTGCCACATTCCTGCCCTGTTCCTGCCACATTCCTGCCCTGTTCCTGCCACATTCCTGCCGTGTTCCTGCCACATTCCTGCCGTGTTCCTGCCACATTCCTGCCCTGTTCCTGCCACATTCCTGCCGTGTTCCTGCCACATTCCTGCCGTGTTCCTGCCACGTTCCTGCCGCGTTCCTGCCACATTCCTGTCGCGTTCCTGCCACATTCCTGCCCTGTTCCTGCCAACATTCCTGCCGTGTTCCTGCCACATTCCTGCAATGTTTTTGCTCTCTTCCCGTTCTGTTCCTGCCCTGTTCCTGCAATGTTTTTGCTCTCTTCCTGTTCTGTTACTGCCGTGTTTCTGCCGTGTTCCCGCCACATTCCTGCCTTGTTCCTGCCACATTCCTGCAATGTTTTTGCTCTCTTCCCGTTCTGTTCCTGCCCTGTTCCTGTCACATTCCTGCAATGTTTTTGCTCTCTTCCCGTTCTGTTCCTGCCCTGTTCCTGTCACATTCCTGCCACATTCCTGCCGTGTTCCTGCCACATTCCTGCGATGTGTTTGCTCTCTTCCCGTTCTGTTCCTGCCCTGTTCCTGTCACATTCCTGCCACATTCCTGCCCTGTTCCTGCCACATTCCTGCCACATTCCTACCACATTCCTGCCGTGTTCCTGCCACATTCCTGCATTGTTTTTGCTCTCTTCCCGTTCTGTTCCTGCCCTGTTCCTGCCACATTCCTGCCGTGTTCCTGCCACATTCCTGCCCTGTTCCTGCCACATTCCTGCCGTGTTCCTGCCACATTCCTGCAATGTTTTTGCTCTCTTCCCGTTCTGTTTTTGCCCTGTTCCTGTCACATTCCTGCCACATTCCTGCAATGTTTTTGCTCTCTTCCCGTTCTGTTCCTGCCCTGTTCCTGCAATGTTTTTGCTCTCTTCCTGTTCTGTTACTGTCGTGTTTCTGCCGTGTTCCTGCCACATTCCTGCCTTGTTCCTGCCACATTCCTGCAATGTTTTTGCTCTCTTCCCGTTCTGTTCCTGCCGTGTTCCTGTCACATTCCTGCCACATTCCTGCAATGTTTTTGCTCTCTTCCTGTTCTGTTCCTGCCCTGTTCCTGTCACATTCCTGCCACATTCCTGCCGTGTTCCTGCCACATTCCTGCGATGTGTTTGCTCTCTTCCCGTTCTGTTCCTGCCCTGTTCCTGTCACATTCCTGCCACATTCCTGCCCTGTTCCTGCCACATTCCTGCCACATTCCTACCACATTCCTGCCGTGTTCCTGCCACATTCCTGCATTGTTTTTGCTCTCTTCCCGTTCTGTTCCTGCCCTGTTCCTGCCACATTCCTGCCGTGTTCCTGCCACATTCCTGCCCTGTTCCCTGCCACATTCCTGCCGTGTTCCTGCCACATTCCTGCAATGTTTTTGCTCTCTTCCCGTTCTGTTTTTGCCCTGTTCCTGTCACATTCCTGCCACATTCCTGCAATGTTTTTGCTCTCTTCCCGTTCTGTTCCTGCCCTGTTCCTGCAATGTTTTTGCTCTCTTCCTGTTCTGTTACTGTCGTGTTTCTGCCGTGTTCCTGCCACATTCCTGCCTTGTTCCTGCCACATTCCTGCAATGTTTTTGCTCTCTTCCCGTTCTGTTCCTGCCGTGTTCCTGTCACATTCCTGCCACATTCCTGCAATGTTTTTGCTCTCTTCCCGTTCTGTTCCTGCCCTGTTCCTGTCACATTCCTGCAATGTTTTTGCTCTCTTCCCGTTCTGTTCCTGCCACATTCCTGCCGTGTTCCTGCCACATTCCTGCAATGTTTTTGCTCTCTTCCCGTTCTGTTCCTGCCCTGTTCCTGCCACATTCCTGCTGTGTTCCTGCCACATTCCTGCCATGTTCCTGCCACATTCCTGCCGTGTTCCTGCCACATTCCTGCATTGTTTTTGCTCTCTTCCCGTTCTGTTCCTGCCCTGTTCCTGCCACATTCCTGCCGTGTTCCTGCCACGTTCCTGCCGCGTTCCTGCCACATTCCTGTCGCGTTCCTGCCACATTCCTGCCCTGTTCCTGCCACATTCCTGCCGTGTTCCTGCCACATTCCTGCGATGTGTTTGCTCTCTTCCCGTTCTGTTCCTGCCCCTGTTCCTGTCACATTCCTGCCACATTCCTGCCCTGTTCCTGCCACATTCCTGCCACATTCCTACCACATTCCTGCCGTGTTCCTGCCACATTCCTGCATTGTTTTTGCTCTCTTCCCGTTCTGTTCCTGCCCTGTTCCTGCCACATTCCTGCCATGTTCCTGCCACATTCCTGCCCTGTTCCTGCCACATTCCTGCCGTGTTCCTGCCACATTCCTGCAATGTTTTTGCTCTCTTCCCGTTCTGTTCTTGCCCTGTTCCTGTCACATTCCTGCCACATTCCTGCAATGTTTTTGCTCTCTTCCCGTTCTGTTCCTGCCCTGTTCCTGCAATGTTTTTGCTCTCTTCCTGTTCTGTTACTGCCGTGTTTCTGCCGTGTTCCTGCCACATTCCTGCCTTGTTCCTGCCACATTCCTGCAATGTTTTTGCTCTCTTCCCGTTCTGTTCCTGCCGTGTTCCTGTCACATTCCTGCCACATTCCTGCAATGTTTTTGCTCTCTTCCCGTTCTGTTCCTGCCCTGTTCCTGTCACATTCCTGCAATGTTTTTACTCTCTTCCCGTTCTGTTCCTGCCACATTCCTGCCGTGTTCCTGCCACATTCCTGCAATGTTTTTGCTCTCTTCCCGTTCTGTTCCTGCCCTGTTCCTGCCACATTCCTGCTGTGTTCCTGCCACATTCCTGCCATGTTCCTGCCACATTCCTGCCGTGTTCCTGCCACATTCCTGCATTGTTTTTGCTCTCTCCCCTTTCTGTTCCTGCCCTGTTCCTGCCACATTCCTGCCGTGTTCCTGCCACGTTCCTGCCGTGTTCCTGCCACATTCCTGTCGCGTTCCTGCCACATTCCTGCCCTGTTCCTGCCACATTCCTGCCCTGTTCCTGCCACATTCCTGCCGTGTTCCTGCCACATTCCTGCAATGTTTTTGCTCTCTTCCCGTTCTGTTCTTGCCCTGTTCCTGTCACATTCCTGCCACATTCCTGCAATGTTTTTGCTCTCTTCCCGTTCTGTTCCTGCCCTGTTCCTGCAATGTTTTTGCTCTCTTCCTGTTCTGTTACTGCCGTTGTTTCTGCCGTGTTCCTGCCACATTCCTGCCTTGTTCCTGCCACATTCCTGCAATGTTTTTGCTCTCTTCCCGTTCTGTTCCTGCCGTGTTCCTGTCACATTCCTGCCACATTCCTGCAATGTTTTTGCTATCTTCCCGTTCTGTTCCTGCCCTGTTCCTGTCACATTTCTGCAATGTTTTTGCTCTCTTCCCGTTCTGTTCCTGCCACATTCCTGCCGTGTTCCTGCCACATTCCTGCAATGTTTTTGCTCTCTTCCCGTTCTGTTCCTGCCCTGTTCCTGCCACATTCCTGCTGTGTTCCTGCCACATTCCTGCCATGTTCCTGCCACATTCCTGCCGTGTTCCTGCCACATTCCTGCATTGTTTTTGCTCTCTTCCCGTTCTGTTCCTGCCCTGTTCCTGCCACATTCCTGCCGTGTTCCTGCCACATTCCTGCCCTGTTCCTGCCACATTCCTGCCGTGTTCCTGCCACATTCCTGCAATGTTTTTGCTCTCTTCCCGTTCTGTTCCTGCCCTGTTCCTGCAATGTTTTTGCTCTCTTCCTGTTCTGTTACTGCCGTGTTTTCTGCCGTGTTCCTGCCACATTCCTGCCTTGTTCTTGCCACATTCCTGCAATGTTTTTGCTCTCTTCCCGTTCTGTTCCTGCCCTGTTCCTGTCACATTCCTGCCACATTCCTGCCGTGTTCCTGCCACATTCCTGCAATGTTTTTGCTCTCTTCCCGTTCTGTTCCTGCCCTGTTCCTGTCACATTCCTGCAATGTTTTTGCGCTCTTCCCGTTCTGTTCCTGCCGCGTTCCTGTCACATTCCTGCCACATTCCTGCCTTGTTCCTGCCACATTCATGCAATGTTTTAGCTCTCTTCCCGTTCTGTTCCTGCCGCGTTCCTGTCACATTCCTGCCACATTCCTGCCTTGTTCCTGCCACATTCCTGCAATGTTTTTGCTCTCTTCCCGTTCTGTTCCTGCCCTGTTCCTGCAATGTTTTTGCTCTCTTCCTGTTCTGTTACTGCCGTGTTTCTGCCGTGTTCCTGCCACATTCCTGCCTTGTTCTTGCCACATTCCTGCAATGTTTTTGCTCTCTTCCCGTTCTGTTCCTGCCCTGTTCCTGTCACATTCCTGCCACATTCCTGCCGTGTTCCTGCCACATTCCTGCAATGTTTTTGCTCTCTTCCCGTTCTGTTCCTGCCCTGTTCCTGTCACATTCCTGCAATGTTTTTGCGCTCTTCCCGTTCTGTTCCTTCCGCGTTCCTGTCACATTCCTGCCACATTCCTGCCTTGTTCCTGCCACATTCATGCAATGTTTTAGCTCTCTTCCTGTTCTGTTCTTGCCCTGTTCCTGTCACATTCCTGCCGTGTTCCTGCCCCGTTCCCCTTTCCTTTCCTGCCCATTCCTGCCACATTCCTGCTATGTTTTTGCTCTCTTCCCGTTCTTTTCATGCCACATTCCTGCCGTGTTCCTGCCACATTCCTGCAATGTTTTTGCTCTCTTCCCATTCTGTTCCTGCCCTGTTCCTGTCACGTTTCTGATACGCCGCTGCTGTTTCCGCGCTGGAACCTGTTTTCTGTAGAACATGGCACTCAAAAATCTGTCAAAGTCTTTTACCATGACTTCAATAAACTATGAAGCTGCACTGATTGATGGACTGTTGGAGGACTATGGCTACCGTCTTCTGGAGCCTGTGATTGTGATTCTACATATTGAAGTGATACAGTGAGTTTTGATTAGTATTTTATGTTCCAGTTAAACTATGTTTAGAGTTATTGTCAATAAACTTGAATTTTCTGTCACATTGTTCTCTCTGCAAAGGAGAACATGAACAACAAACAATTCAGTAGAAAAACTTCTCATTAATCCCTTTGCACCCTCTAGGCATTCTGGGTAGTGTAGGCATTTCACATTGGCTGAATGTTTTGTTGCCCTATTAGCCAGTTCATCTGAAAATATGGTCTTTTTGGGCTATTTTACCTCTAGATAGTTTTTTCTGTTTTATTCAAGTTCTCTTCCCACCAGGCACAGGATCTCTGTTAGATGCCTCACATACATTTACTGTAGACGTCTACAGGGCATCACTGACAACGGTATTTTGTTACTCTATTAGATGTCTACTAATAGTGTTCTGTATATTGAGGTCTACTACACATCTACTTGTAGAACCTGAGAATATTTTTAGATGTCTATTAGATTACTTTAAAAAAAAAGAAATTTTACATCCATCTATTCATCTTCATAACCCACTGAATCTTTTTGGAGTCACATGTTTGCTGGTTCCAATCCAATTCAATTCAATGTTATTTTTATATCCCAATATCGCAACTATAGCCGTCTCAATGGTCTTTATACCAGTATTTATGCACAGAACATAAAGTCAGTCATAAAAATACAAAACAAAAAAAAAAACTAAACTAAACAGATTAAGCTAAACTGGCATCCCTGACCTTTGACCCTCCTTGGTGATGAAAAACTCTTTAAAAAACAGATTTTGAGGAAAAAAAATAAGAAACCTCAGGAATGTCCACATGAAGGAGGAATCCTCTCCCAGGACGGACAGACGATGTACTCGAACTGTTAAAGAAGAACGATCTTATCTAACTCTACAAAAACATGTATGAATAGTGAAGCAGATGGAACTGGGGGGCAGCTGGGGGTGTGAGACAAACCAGAGGCGAGATCCACGACCAAAGACAGAACCAGAGGCGACCCGCCTGGAATCTCTCCTGCTCCCCCAGAGGGAAGTGTGAAACGGGGACAACATATGAATCACACTGCACCAAACAGAGGCATGAAGAACTAAATAAAATATAATACTGGATAAATGATAAAGAATAGAGGAGAGAAGTAATACAGAACCCCAGTGCTCCATACTTTCACCAGCTTCTAACTTCTAGCATCCTGCTGGCAACTAAATGGTTTTGAGGATTAATTTCAAACATGTTAATGGTAAGATCATGAATATGGCAGAGTAATAATTTTAGAAAATCTAAAGGTTTATCATGTCAATATATATTATTAATCTAATCTAATCCCACTAAGCAGAGGGAATGGACCACCATGGCCCGGTTAATCAGACCATCTTCCCTCTGTTTAGTGGAGAAGTTTGTATAAAGGATGTAATGAAAATTATAATTATTCCCCCAATTACAGCAGGTGAGGTAGAGCAGCAGTAAGTTAAATAATCTCTGATTACTAGCTAGTCTGGTAATAATCCTGTCCAAAGAGGAATGTTTTAAGTCTAACTTTGAATGTAGAAACTGTGTCAGCCTCTTTTACATGAGCTGGGAGTTTATTCCATAAAACAGGAGCTTGGTGGCTAAAGGCTCTACCTCCAACTGTGCTTTTAGAGGTTCTAGGAACAACAAGCAGTCCTGCATTTACTGAGTGAAGTGTTCTGTTTGGTTGGTAAGGCTCTATGAGATCTTTAATATAGGATGGGTTCATACCATTCAAGGCCTTATAGGTTAGCAGGAGGATTTTGAACTGGATTCTAGATTCAACTGGGAGCCAGTGAAGTGAAGCTAACACAGGAGTAATGTGTTCTCTTCTGCTGGTTCCTGCTAACAATCTAGCTGCTGCATTTTGAACAAGCTGAAGACTTTTTAAATAACTTTTAGGACACGCTGCTAGCAAAGAGTTACAGTAATCCAGTCTAGACGTAACAAATGCATGGATGAGTTTTTCAGCATCGCTTCTAGATAATAGGTTTCTGATCCAAGAAATATTGCGTAGATGAAAAAAAATGCAGTTTTACAAGTCTGTGATATGTGAGCCTGTGACTATCGGCTGGTCTCTCCTCTCCAGTACTCTGGCATAGACTTTCACAGTGTGATTCTCCAGTAGTTGGAACACATTCTCCGGTGACCATCACCTCTGTCTGCCAGTGCAGTGGGACAGTTCCAGTTCCTACACCAATGTTGTCAAGTTTATATTTGATAGTAAAAGGAGAAAATTGATGACGGTACACCAAAATAAAGATGATAGAAGACTTGGCTTTTCAATGTTATGTCCAGTAAATGTTATAAGAAGTTCTCTGATAAACATCTAAAAATATCCAGATATTAGATGTCTACAAGTAGATGTGTAGGAGACCTCTATGTGCAGAACACCATTGGTAGACATGTAATAGAGTAACAAAATAGAGTTGTTTGAGATGTCCTCTAGACATCTACAAAAGGTGTTTTTTAGATAACTAACAGACGTCTGGTGGGAAGAAACTACCCTTATGACGTGTCTACAATGCACAGGGCATGAAGGGACCACGACGCAATGAGCTGTTGGAAAGTCATCGACTAGAGATCGAGGGGGGGGGTTGCTCTGTTCACAACTCAAAGATGAGTTTCTATGAGAATCTATGTCCAAGTACATGACAATCTATAGATTTGGCTAAAACCACTGGGAACACTTTGAAAGCAGATGAAAAGATGATCAGAGCAGGTTTGGAATCTTTGTCAACAGAGGAACATCTCTAAACCTTTAGCCGTTCAGTGTATCAGTATCGTGGGTGTTAACAAGGTTCATGTGTGTAGTTGATTTGTATCAGTTTGCATATTAGTTGTTTGTTCCTGAGCACCTTGAAGGCACCACCACCCCATAATGGTCCCTCTGAAATCCCATAATAATCATTTCTCATGGGAGGGGGGCATGAACCCAACCTTTCAACCAATCAGACTCCACCCTTCACCGGAGCATCACCTGTTCATTCCAGTCTGCAGGCAGCCTTCGTTAAGAACACAGGCTTTGCCGTTCATTCTGGAGTTCTCCTTTCTCCAGATCATGAAAATCCTAGTCATGCGTCCATGAGAATGTAAGTTTAGCTTTTAATGTGTTGATTTCGTTTAGTTTATGGTAACGTGTAATCTGTTCTGTTCAAATGCTTGAGTCAGCTCAAAGTTCATATCCAGAAGAAATTGTTACAACTGAGTGGAATGTGATTTACATGATATTTCTGTTCAGTTTCCATATGCCACGTTTCTGTTTGACTCCATGCATTGGTGCTTTGTAGTGCAGTGCGCCAGAGACGCATCGCCACGTTGTCTGTGCGTTCAGGCACCATCGTAATTTAGAGTTTTAGAGGAGAAAACAGCAGGTCTTCATTGTAGGTTATCAAATTAACATGTATGTTTATTTTTGACAATATTGATACTGTTTATTATTTTGATTACTTATATTGTTTGTTTCTATTTCTGTTTAATAGACGCCATGAATAACATTAATATAATGAAGCTATGAATGCCATGACCCCAAGAACACCTTCAATGAGTGGCATGAGTGTGAATTTTGACATCATCATTTGTTCTGGACGGACAACCTGAGGAAATTGAGGATTTGAATCAGCACTTTAGCTACAGTTCTCTGAGGTCTCAAGTTTGGAACTGATTGCCAACACCTCCTTTACAGTGGGGTTCACTTAGGAAGTCCAAGAAAAAACTTCCAAAACTACAAGATAAGCCAGGAAGGGTTCACTGGCTTTTCTCATTTAGTAAAGTCTTTGGGGTTTACAAAAAAAGCAGGCATGAGGGCAGAATGACACACAACAGGAACAGGAACAACAAGCCCCTTGGTTTGGCTGTGAGTGACGGTGGAGGAGAAGGAGGCGTGGCTAAGATGCCATGCTGCGGAGCCGCCGGGAGTTTTTTGTGTTTCTGTGTGTACGCTGAAAACTAGTGCTGACCAAGTGTGCACCTGAGGTCAAAACAGCAGGAAAAGGGAAACATTTGCAAGAAATTCTGGTTAAGAACAGCAGTTTGTTCATGACATGGATGCGCGTGCGTGCATGTGTGTGTGTGTGTGTCTGTGTGTGTGTGCTCCCTGCTCGCTCAAACACAGGGACGGAGCGGCTCCATCACAATCAGATCAATCATGACCTTAAAACGAATGATTACGCACATTTTTCACCTTTCAAAGAACTCATCACATCCTGAAAACAAAGACTGAATTATGACTAAAACATCAGGAAGACACCGGTGACTGACCTGCTCCAGGAAGCAGTGGTCCAAGGCTCGGGGCTGCTCGTAGAAATGTCCCAAAATGCAGTGGTGCCGGCGAGGTTCACAGAAGTAGGCTGGAGTCCAAGCAAGCATCGCTGGCTCTCTCCTTTGAGAGGAGTTGGAGGAGCTGTCTGTGGCTGTCTGGAGGACAGAGATGGAGGAGTTACTGTGAGGAGTTCAGCTTCCTGTTCCCTTCACCTCTCGTCTGAGGGCTCTTAAAATAATTAGAGACCCTGTTTGAGAATTTCCTGGTCCAGTGGAACGTCTGCTGGCTGAGGATTTCATGTAGATGGATGAGCTGGATCTGCATACCTGCTGTGTTCACCTGGGCTGAGTGATTTGATCATTGATCACTGGTGTTTGCGGAACATGTCGGCCTGTAGAACGAACGATAGGCTGTTCTGCAAGTTCTCCTGATCATTTCTGAGGAACATCATCGGCGTTTGCTTCTATTTGATTTATAAATATAATAAGTGAACCACTAAATAAGCCAAGCAGAAGTTTTAAGTGGAAAAATACTTTTAGGTATTATTTATTTAACATTTCAAAATGGGTCAGTTTGACCCAAACATAACTGGAGGGTTAAGTTCATGACTTGTGTGATCTTTTCTTTATGAGATTTTGACTTTTTGTTTTACCTTGTTTGTATTCTCGGTATCAGAATATTTTAATGTTCTTATATTTCATTTGTTCTCTTATTCTTGTTATTTTTGTGTAAAGAACATGAGATGGGTTTTCCTCCTCGGAACGCCTTTCCTCTTTCCCATAATCCTGATGGGCTGGATTCAGAGAGTCTTTGCAGTCCTCTCTGCTAACTAAACTGTCTAACACCATATTGGCGCTGACGGTATCAGAGAACTGGACTGAGCGAGTGTGACATCATACATAGAAAGTTATTCTGGCTCCAACCAAATTAAGTCCATTCAGTCACCGCTTTTCCACAATACGGACGCCGCCATGTTTCAGCCAGGCATTGCCAGTAAACACGTCAGCTGTCAGAATAACCTTTCTTGCTCTGCTTTTTTGTTTTCTGTTTGGCATTCTTTGGCTCATGTCAAGTACAGTCGAAACAAACTACTTTGCTTGGGGAAAAAATACTGGATGTACATTACCAAAACACCAGAATCGCTGGTCACTCTAGCAAAGATCATTTCACCAGAGATCGTGCTCCCAGAAAGCCCCTCGATACCGAGACTGCTCCTGTCCAACTGCTGGTCACTTGTCAACAAGATTGAGGAAATAAGACTGCGGATCTTCTCCGACAAGCCCTGCAGGAGTGTGTCAGCGTTTATGGAGGCTTGGCAGGACAGCCACGTCCCTGACGAGACTATCTGGATTGCCGGTTGCACTGTTTACCGGGCTGACAGGACGGCGTGCTCCGGTAAGAAGAGAGGCGGATGCGTGTGTGGGAATATAAACGATGACTGGTGCACAGCTGCGGAAAGAAATGGGATTTCCTGCTCACCAGACCTGGAATATTTGGCAGTGAAATGCAGACCACTCTACCTGCCGAGGGAGTTTTCAGTCGTCCAAATCACTGCTGTTTACATCCCACCACAAGCTAATGCTAAGATAGCACTGGAACAGCTTCACCGCGTTGTGAGCAGCCAGCTAAATGCCCATCCGGAGGGAGTAATGATCGTGGCCGGAGACTTTAACCATGTAGGGCTTAAAACAGCACTGCCAAAGCTCCACAAACATATAGACTTCCACACAAGAGACCACAATATTCTAGACCAGGTGTACAGGAGCCTACAGAGCCGCAGCAGCCCCACACCTGGGTCTGTCAGACCACATCTCCCTGCTGGTGACCCCGTCTTACAGACCAGCGGGTGCAGAAGCAGACCTACCAAAAAGACTGTACAGGTGTGGAGTGAGGAGGTCACATCTCTGATGTGTTTGCTGAGGGATCCGACCCAGAAGGCTACACGGCCGCTGTACTGGACTGCATCAAGTTCTGTGCAGGGGAAACGGTACCCGCTGAGCCCCAACTCACCTGGAGCAGCCAAACACTTACATCCGGATGCTCTTCGTGGACTTCAGCAGCACATTCAACACTGTGATCCCCCACAAACTGGTCCACAAACTCTCGGTCTCTCATCCACGCTCTGTCCATGGATTATGGACTTCCTGACCAACAGGTCTCAGAATGTCAGAATGAGGAGCCTGACATCTGACACCATCACCCTGAGCACAGGCCCACCACAGGGCTGTGTGCTCAGTCCAGCCCTTCTCACACAGGACCGCGCCCCCATCCGTTCCTCCAACACTAGAGTGAATAACGAGGACTGGTACAGACAAGAGATCCGACACCTGGAGGAGTGGTGTTCAGCCAACGACCTGGTCCTCAATCCCACCAACACCAAGGGGGTCATCATCGACTTCAGGAGGACCAGGAGAGTGACACGACCCCCCTTTCACATCAGAGGTGCGGAGGTGGAACAGACCAACTCTTCCAGGTCCGTTGGCACGTCCATCTCTAAGAACTTGACATGGACACTGAACACCTCCAAACTGGTGAAAAGGGCCCATCAGAGGGGGTTCTTCCTGAGGAAGCTGAGGAAGCTGAGGAAGGCGGGCCTGGCTCCCAGACTCCTCAGACAGTTCTACAGGAGCACCGTGGAGAGCATCCTCTGCCAGGGCTGTACGGTGTGGTCATGGTGTACAAAGAGCGCCTACAGAAAAGAGCACTGCCATCAGCGTGGACAGCAGCCACTCTGGACATTCGCTGTTTGTACCGCTGCAATCGGGCAAGAGGTTCTGAAAACGAGGACTAACTCCTCCATCACCCCCCGCCTCCCACAACCCCAAGCTAATTCATCTCGGACCCCCCCTCAACTTTAAAAATGTTTCTTTTTATCTTGGTCTTTGTGATTGTTTGAATGAATGCCACCAACCTTTCGTTGTAGGAACACAATGAGAGTTTTTAACCTGTTCTTCATAACCCTCTTTTTTCAGCAGACTGCATCACTCCCTGACTCGGTCCAGTTCTCAGACGGTCAGCGGTTGCCCTAATTATCATGAGCAGTGTTTTCTATTGCGTGTTGTGAGAAATATGGATGAAACAAGCTGTCGAGTTCCTGTGGAGCTGTCATCAAGTCCAAACAGATTCTCATTCCGCCGTGTGATTGTAACGTCATGAGATCTCCATTTGAATCTGGATCAGTGTTTGGATTCATGCAGAAGTGGTTTCCTGTGAGGATGATATTTCGTAAGGGGAGAAACGAAAGATGTCTGTTGATGTGAACGGAACGCAGGAATGTTCCGTCTGAGTCCATCACAGAGCAGTTTTGGGCAGAACCAGAATCAGGCCACTGACCTCCAAACTCCCCGTACTGCTTCCAGCTGTGCAGCTCAAATGTTTCAATGATACCAGACTACAACACCAGCTCACCGTAAACACATCATCGTCTCCAAGCTCCGTTTCATTCTGCAGCGTGGAGGAAGAAGTGGTTGAGCCTGGAGAAGAGACGACACAGCCGTCACTGTGGAGGTCATGGTGGATTATCTGAAGCCCGAGAAGAAGACTGAGGGTCACGCTGACTGCTTCCACCAGCATCACGTACCTTCTGTCAGGTCCTCCAGAGCTTTCCTCACCCCGCGGTCAAAGGCTCGGGCATCAGACGGACTCTGGAAGGTCAGGCCGCACTTTCTGTTGTCCACCTTCCAGTGGTGGAATGTGGGTGTGGCCTTGGTGTACACCAGGTCTTTCTTTAAGAAGCACTTCAGGATCACCTGAGCAGAAAGACACATCAGGAGAAGACCTTCATCAGAGCTGGAGGCCCGTCAGGACCAGGAGTTTCAAAGACATCAAAAACTGTCTCCCTTCTTCTAGATTCACATGAAAGGTTTGGATCAAACGTCTTCCTGTCCAGATTCATGAGCACCATGTCAATCTGCCCCAGAAAAGCCCTGCAGCAGCCGTGAGCAGCTCAGGAGAAGAAGCGTCATCTTCACGTCCTCAGAGCTGCAGTTCTTCCGTCTTTGTTCGGTTTTACTGTCGGGCGGGATGGGGGGGGGTTGGTTTCATCCCTTTCTAAACTCTGCGTTCATAATGAGTGTTTTTTGCTTTGAATTCCTCTTCTTCACTGAGACGTTGCTCCTCAGCAGTTTCTGAAAAAGTTTGAAGGCAACCGCTCATGTTGAAGAAAACATGTTCCACAACTGGACCGGTTCTGAAGGTGGGCTCAGGGTTCATGAGGAACAGGTCAATGTGGGTCATAGCGGTCCAGGTTGTGTTCCTTAGAAACAGCTATGACCCAAATAGAACATCTCTTTCCACAGAACCACCCCGAAGGGTCGAGGGTTTGAACCAGATCCAGGTAAACCTGCTTCACCTGCTGGTCCTTCACCCGCTCCCCGTGGATGAGGAAGGAGAACCGGCCCGGGAGCTGGTCGGGCAGCAGTCTGCAAACCCCAACTCTGCTGAGACCGCCATCCTGGGCCAACCAGCCGCCACTGGACTCATCTCTGGTCATCACCACCGCCTTCACGCGCACAATGAAGCTGTCACTGCAACACAGAGGACAAGGTACTCAGTGGACGCCTGAGACCTAGTGACATCATGAGAATCTGAACACGCATTCACACGCATTCACACACACGCATTCACACACACACATTCACACACACACACATTCACACACACGCATTCACACACACGCATTCGCACACACGCATTCACACACACACATTCACACACACACACACACGCATTCACACACACACACATTCACACACACACACATTCACACACACGCATTCGCACACATTCACACACACGCATTCGCACACATTTGCACACATTCACACGCATTCGCACGCATTCGCACACACGCATTCACACACACACGCATTCACACACACACACATTCACACACACACATTTCACACACATTCACACACACGCATTCGCACACACACGCATTCACACACACGCATTCACACACCACACACACATTCAACACATTCACACACACACATTCACAAACACGCATTCACACACACACACATTCACACACATTCACACACACGCATTCGCACACACATTCACACACACACACACGCATTCACACCACATTCACACACACGCATCGCACACACGCATTCACACACACGCATTCACACACGCATTCACACACACCCATTCGCACACACGCATTCACCACACACGCATTCACACACACACATTCGCACACACACATTCGCACACACACGCATTCACACACATTCACACACACGCATTCACACACACCCATTCGCACACACGCATTCACACACACGCATTCACACACACACATTCACACACACGCATTCACACACACGCATTCACACACACGCATTCACACACACACATTCGCACACACACGCATTCACACACACACATTCGCACACACGCATTCACACACACATTCACACACACACACACGCATTCACACACATTCACACACACACATTCACACACACACACACACACACACACACACACATTCACACACACACATTCACACACACACATTCGCACACACACACACACATTCGCACACACACATTCACACACACATTCACACACACACACACACACATTACACGCATTCACACACACATTCACACACACACATTCGCACACACACACATTCACACACACACATTCGCACACACACATTCGCACACACACATTCACACACACACACACACACACATACACGCATTCACACACACACATCGTGAAGGTTCAGGGTTCTCCTACAGGACTCCCCACACGCGCGCGCTATGAGCGTGTTTGAAGATGGTGGAAAACTGGCCCTGATTGACTCAAAAAAAAAAAGAGCAGGATCACGTGATCATCCCCTTGCGCAGCGGCCTGTCAGTGCGCGTTCGCGGAGAGGGAGGGTGGGTGTTATCGCGGTCGGGTCGTGCATGTGCGCGGGCTGGGGGCTACTTACTCCTCTGGGCGCGCGTCCTCGTTCATTTTGCCCCGTTTCACCTCCGGTGGCGCGGAGCCGCGGCGCGGACTCTTCATGCCGGCGGCTGCCCTTCTCTGTGGTGCGCGGCTCGGTTCTGATCCGCGTGCGGCGTTCTGGTTCTGGATCCGGTCCACCGTCCGCTCGGCGCGGCCTGTCGTTCAGGCCGGGCCGCGTCCTCCGGCTCGCCGGTGTGGGTCAGAACGGCTCCGATAGAGCCCCATCCCTCCTCCTCACTCCATGTTGGACCGGGAGACAGCGACGGAGTGACGTCAGACCCGGAGGACCGCAGAGTCACGTGTTCCAACAAGACGTAACAGTGAGGGAAATACGAACCGGCGTTCTAGGTCGGACACAGATAACACCTGCAGGGGCGGGTTTGCTCTTTTGGGATTCCAAAAGCAGCCGAGCGCGTTTGGGGGAACCCTGTAGACGCATCACATCCAGGACGCTGCAAACATATGAACTTTACACAAAACAACATGCACAATAAACACAATAAAATAAAAAATTACAACACACAACCGGGTCACTTTAGCCAGCAGAAGAGAACACATTAATCCTGTGTTAGCTTCACTTCACTGGCTCCCAGTTCAATCTAGAATCAAGTTCAAAATCCTTCTGCTAACCTATAAGGCCTTGAATGGTATGAACCCATCCTATATTAAAGATCTCATAGAGCCTTACCAACCAAACAGAACACTTCACTCACTAAATGCAGGACTGCTTGTGGTTCCTAGAACCTCTAAAAGCACAGTTGGAGGTAGAGCCTTTAGCCACCAAGCTCCTGTTTTATGGAATAAGCTCCCAGCTCATGTAAGAGAGGCTGACACAGTTTCTACATTCAAAGTTAGACTGAAAACATTCCTCTTTGGACAGGATTATTACCAGACTAGCTAGTAATCAGAGATTATTTAACTTACTGCTGCTCTACCTCACCTGCTGTAATTGGGGGAATAATTATAATTTTCATTACATCCTTTATACAAACTTCTCCACTAAACAGAGGGAAGATGGTCTGATTAACCGGGCCATGGTGGTCCATTCCCTCTGCTTAGTGGGATTAGATTAGATTAATAATATATATTGACATGATAAACCTTTAGATTTTCTAAAATTATTACTCTGCCATATTCATGATCTTACCATTAACATGTTTGAAATTAATCCTCAAAACCATTTAGTTAGAAGTTAGAAGCTGGTGAAAGTATGGAGCACTGGGGTTCTGTATTACTTCTCTCCTCTATTCTTTATCATTTATCCAGTATTATATTTTATTTAGTTCTTCATGCCTCTGTTTGGTGCAGTGTGATTCATATGTTGTCCCCGTTTCACACTTCCCTCTGGGGGAGCAGGAGAGATTCCAGGCGGGTCGCCTCTGGTTCTGTCTTTGGTCGTGGATCTCGCCTCTGGTTTGTCTCACACCCCCAGCTGCCCCCCAGTTCCATCTGCTTCACTATTCATACATGTTTTTGTAGAGTTAGATAAGATCGTTCTTCTTTAACAGTTCGAGTACATCGTCTGTCCATCCTGGGAGAGGATTCCTCCTTCATGTGGACATTCCTGAGGTTTCTTCTTTTTTCACCAAAATACGTTTTTTATGAGTTTTTCCTCATAGAGAAGGGGGGTCAAAGGTCAGGGATGCCAGTTTAGCTTAGACTGTTTAGTTTAGCAGCCAGCTCTTGTTTCTTTTTTTGGACTGACTTCATGTTCTTTTTACAAACACTGGTGTAAAGTCCATTGAGACAACTGTTGTGATATTGTGTCAGGAGTCAGCGCGCTGTCTCCCCCTCTGGTCACTAGCAGGAGCCGTCTCCAGAGTAATGACTGCACTCAATTTCCCATCAGCCCCAGTGCACAGTATCTGGATGCTGCCCACCTGACTCTCATCTGCTAATCAGCCACAGGAGGCTGAAGCACTGCTCAGGACCATGTTCAGTATGAAATATTGATTGTGTCATTCAGCCTGTTTACCGAGCGTTTCATCCTGATCTGATCACCTGTTTACCTGGCCCTGCTTCATATCTTGACTCTGCCTGTTTGCACCAACATTCTGACTCTGATTAGCTTTGTGGACTTTAAGCTGAGCTTTGCTCCGGTCTGTACCCATAAACCTGCTGAAAGTGGAACCAGCCGCCTGCCTATTTGTGACATACTGGGCTAAATATATCAAATTGAATTGAATCGATGCAACGTTAATGTCACATTATCCCATTATACCATAATGCACTTTCGTCCATCTGTCCATCCGTCTATCTTCTTCCACTCACCTGGACCCAGGTTGTGGGGGCAGCAGTTAAGCAAAGATGCCCAGACTTTCTTCTTTCCTGTCTCCTCTGGGGAGACCCCGCAGTCATCATTTCTATGGCAACCAGTCCCACTAACCAGGAGTGAGCTTGTTGGAAAGCCGCACCCCTCCCACTGAAAGCGGGCTCAGGAAAATCTGTCAAACATTTCGAAGGTTTGAGGTGGGGGCCAGCAGGCGCCACGTGCTTTTATTGAAGCATCTGATTGGTCCGTTTATAATTTAAATAACTTGCAAAACAGAAACAACCGTATTTTTAAAACATGAGGATTATCAAGAACATGTTTGAAGATGTATCAAGAATGACTGAGTAACAGCACTTTGTTTCTACATACAAGTCTGTGTGGCTTCTCGGAGCCAGCAGGAACTTCCGGTTTGGAACGCCAGGGGGCGGTGTCACACAGTCCAGTTCTCTGTCGATGGTTTCTTAACATGTTTTTTCCGGCGGTGAACGCTCCACCGAACTGGATTCTGGGAAGAAGGAAACATGGCGGGACTTTCGAACTCTCTTTTTTCGGTCCGACTGAAAAACTAAATCCGGTTCGAGCTCGGTTTCCCCCCAGCGGGTCCCCATGACCGAGAAGCGGCAAAAGTTCTACTCCCCGCCGGAACCGGGCACGAACCCGCCGCGGGTGAACCGTCTGAGCCGGAGCTTCCGACAGACCGCGGCGGAGTCCCCGCGGAGCGGAGGTGAGGACGCGCTATAGTTATCTTATCTGTTAGTACTCAGCAAAGAGACGAGTGAAAGTGACACAAATGTCCTTTAAATGTGAACTCGTTTTTGTTCATTCACTTTAGCACAGACTTGAAGACATCCAAAGCGATCAAACACTGGAGGCTCTTAATGTTGGCATTGTGCTGCAGGCAGAATCAACATGACTCTAGCTGAACACACATGCTCATATTTAAACACATTTAGACTTAAATTAATTGTATAGACTATATTTTGTACTCATTTCCTGTACGATCTGTGTGCTGGGTTGTTGCGCTGCGCTCCGACGTCTTGCAGAAATAGAAACGGACTCCTGGACTAATATTGATTTTTTTCTGACATTTGAACCGTATTTAAGCTGGTTGAATTGTTAGACCAGAACTCACAGGTTCTAGCCGCTTCACCGTCACGTCTCTTCAGTTCTGTTTGGGGCAGCGGTGTCTCTCGCCGTCTGTCTCTGGCGGCTCTGAGTCCGAATGGAACCGCAAAGACAGGCAGCAGATCAGAACCCTCGTATGACAAGAACTGGGGAGAACACAGGGGGCATTTTGTACTGCAGTTTTTTTTTCTTCTATCACTAACAGAAATGTGCTGTTATTTCAAAATAAAAGACAAACACCAGGGCACTGGGGCACTTTTGAATACGAGGGAAAAAGGGCCCTATGTGTACCAGTGCCCGCTACAGCAGGTCTTCATGACATTCTGTGGGTTCTCCTCCAGCCAAGAACCCTAAAATCTGGCCTCCAGATCCTCCTTCAGGTTTTCCTCCAGAACCCCCAGTGTTGGGCCAACGAGCCAGACAGGAAGGACAGACGCAGTCGTCTCCACATCATGGACCAATCCATGTAATGCAGACCTGACCAACAACAGAACCATCCAGGAACCACACAGAAACTGGGAGGACCCCATAGAACCTTCTGTCATGTCTGCCTGAAGCCCAACAGGCGACCACAAGCGGTCCAGAACCATCCGGACACTGAGCTCATCAGCGCCTTCTTTTTCTGACAGGCGAAACGGAACAGTTCAGCTTGGAACATCTCCCAGAATTCAAGACTCCCACCAGGATTCCCAGACCCAGACCTGCAGCGGCTTCCAGCGCCGAGTCTCCTCACAGCGACTCCGACTTCCAGCAGGACATTGTCTGGGATGGCGCCTCGCCATCGCCTCGCCGACCGGGTGAGCTGCAGCACCAGGAGCAGGGTGGGATGAAGTGAAGATCTGAGCTGCATGTTGTGTCTACAGGCCGGAGAACCGGGAAGCAGACCGCCGGAACCGCCAGCATCTCCCAGATCGTCAGCAGGATCGCCCCGATGGTCTGTACTGCCAGGTCGGCTGTGTGCACGTGTTTGTGCATGTGTGTGACTGTGCTTCCTGTGCAGCACGGCCGGCCGCAGACCTCAGAACCGAGCCTGCAGCGGTGGATTGGTGACAGCGCCAGCATCCCCTGCACTCCGAAAGTCCCAGCTGCCAGAATCAGGAAGAAGTCTCCGAGGTGAGTCTGGATCTCAGCAGGTCCATGTGGTCCAGTGATCTGCCAGAACTGAGCCTGGGCCACCAGGAGCCTAAAACCGAGCAGATCTGCATGAGTGTGCACAGCTCCTCCTGAAAGTGGGTCGGGCTATCCTAAAGCGTGAGCCGTGCTTAGGGGCGGGACCATGTCGCTCCGCCCCCAACACTCAGGAACAAATCTTTTCATCCAGACTCTGGACCGGTGTTGGTTCTGTCAGAACAGTCCGGCAGCAAGAGGGTTCACAGCTGTGCATGCTCTGAAGCGCTTCTGCGGTTTCCTGAACTTCCTGTTCTTTTTTGGATCAGAGCCGGCACTGACGTCCTGCTGAAGCTAGCCCAGGAGTTCGACCAGAACCTGTTCCACCAGGAGGAGGGGCTTCTGTTGGACCAGGACCTGCACCTCAGTGACCATGAGAACTCTGAGAAAGAGTCCAATGCTCAGACAGACCTGGACCAACAGTTGGAGAACGACCTGGACTTCCTTTTTGATGGGCCAACCCAGAGCACTGGTCTGAGCCCGGTGTCTACAGAACTGCCTCAACTTCAGCCTGCCGCTCTGACCACTGCAGCCGTTTCCACGACGACCTCCAGCAGCTCCTCGGCCCGCGACACGTTTGAGGACGACTGGGAAAATGACGACTTACTGAATGACACTTTGGTTCTGGAGATGACTCAGAACCCACACAAGTTTATGAAGCCCCAGCTCTGTTCCACACAGAACCCACTGAATCAGGGGAACACACCAGGTCCCGGACCCAGACCCAGAGCAGGAAAGGAAAACACCAGACCAAGAGCCCCGTCCAGGTTGGACCGGACCTCAGGTTTCTTTGAAAGAAGAAACCAGAAGGTCTGGAGAACGGAGCTTTCCGGGTCTGCAGTCCATCAGCAGAGGAACCCAGAGACCAGATCAGTGTTCAGTTGGGAGAAGTGCAGTCCAATCACTACCATACCAGAACCACAGGGTTTGGGGGTCCAACATATTACATCTCCTGGCCAGGATGGCTATAAGAACCCTGCTCCGTTCTCTTCCCAAAGCAAACCCCCTGATGTGGACTTCCTGGATGAGGATCTGGACTTGTTTTTCTCATCAGAACCAGTCTGGGATGATCCAGCTGACGACAACCTGCTGTGTGAAGTATGTGATGAACTGGAGAACCAGGTCCAGAACCAGCAGAGAGCATTCCTGCAACCGATCCACAGAACCTACACAAACCAAATCCAAACTGCAGCTTCAGCCCCTGCTGGTCCAGGCGGGGGCGCCGCGCCGGTGAGGACTGCATCCAAATTCACAGGAAGAGCTTCTTTGTTGCCGTGGCAACATGGGAATAACCTGAAACCCCAAAACACTGTTTCCATGACAATTGGCAAAAGTAAGAACACACTTGACATGGTGATACACACACACACACACCCCTTATGCACACACACTAGTGCGCACGCAAACATACACACACTAGTGCGCACGCAAACATGCACACACTAGTGCGCACGCAAACATGCACACACCAGTGCGCACGCAAACATGCACACACCAGTGCGCACGCAAACATGCACACACTAATGCGCACGCAAACATGCACACACAAACATGCACACACTAATGCGCACGCAAACATGCACACACTAATGCGCACGCAAACATGGACACACAAACATGCACACACTAATGCGCACGCAAACATGCACACACAAACATGCACACACTAATGCGCACGCAAACATGCACACACTAATGCGCACACTAATGCACACACTAATGCGCACGCAAACACGTACACACTAATGCACACACACAATCTTGTGACAGATTGTTCTCTGTTGCATCATTTTTTTGGCTGATGATGTCACTTCCTTCTGCAGTTGGCGGTAAATGCTCAGCGGCAGAGATTGAGCTAAAGAAGCAGTGGGCCGTGCAGCGGCGCCGGCAGAGGCTACAGGCTGCACAGAACCCTCAGACTCAGACCTAAACTGAACCTTAGCGGAACAGGGGAGGACGGCCGAGGACATCCTGCAGGTCTTTGGGTCTGATGGTTCTGAAGGTTTCAAACCCAGTTTTTACATTTGGATTGAGATGTTTCCAAGCTCCTCCCTAAAGCGGTGGGCGTGGTCTGTGTAATGTTCCACTGCTCAGCAGATGGTGGGACCATCATGATGAGGGATTGTGGAGGAAAACCGACGTTTTACATCAAAGGTTCAGATTCTGCTGCTGGAAATATTCTAAGGAGTCTTTATTTGTACAGAAATGAATAAATCGATCAAATGTTGGGCTCTGTGTGTCTTTCATGTCAGCACAGTTTTATTTTACAAAATAAGAGTCAGTGTTTCAAACAGTCTCTCTATGAAAGGTTCAGCTTTAACTGAGTCACACTGGAAGTTCAACACTGTTACCGTCACCATGTTAAAGTTACAAAAGCACTTTGTTCGTGGTTAACGTAACGCTTCACGTTTTACTTCAAACTGGCTTTTGTGTCATTTTTACTTAAAAGGGAGAACCCAGGGTTGGGGGTGGGTTTCGTTTGGAAGGTGGAGCCTGTTAAATGGTTTTGTCTGCTAAACGTGGTCTTGTTTACACTACTTTGTTGTGCTGCAGGTCTGTTCCTGTCACCCATCTTCAAAATAAGACATTTTTATGAAGCTGAAGATTCGATTTCAGCTTCTATGGGATGTGTTTTTCCTCCTTCCAGCTGACCTCAAATTGTAACTTTGGGTTCTTTAAGATCATTTAAAAGGAACCATCCAAGTTCCCAGAATGCACTGGCACAGCCAGACACTGCTGTGGCTTCTGGAGCAGCTGAGCACTTTAGAACCACAAAGACCTGCGTAACACAAGCATCCTCAACACACCCAAGAATGATAGAAACAAACCTGCTGCTCAGCCTGACGCACAGGAAGTCTCTTGTTTTGAAATGCAGATCTGAGTTCAGATTTTAAAACGTTCAAACAGGTTTAAACCTCAGAGGCTCAAACTGGAATAAACGGAGAGCATTTGTTAACCAGCAGAAAAGTTTATCAGAGAAAATGTGATCACTAAATAATTCACAGTATTTAAACTCAGAGTACTCTGCTGTCTTTTTGTAATAGATTACTTTTAAAACTACACTTCTTCTGGACATGAAGGAAAGGTGAAAATGCTGGAACACTTCAGAGCTGCTGTCCAACTGATGGTGTGCAGCCACATCAGAAGTCAACCACCATCTTTTTATGGAAGTCCAGTCTGCCAACCACCTGCAGGACAGAGGCAGGAAGTGATGTCACAGGTACTTCCTGTTCAAACATGTCAGTGAAGGGAATCAGAGATGATGAAAGCAGCTCCTAAAAAGATGAGCTGAAGCAGTCTGACAGCCTTTAGCTGTGAGCTAACATCTACACGTGGCTAACCCACAGAAGTGGGTGTGGCTAAGAGCGCCTCCTGAAGGCTGCTGCCGGTCGCTCCTGTGGGTTTCCTCTGAACCCCAAGCAGTGTCTGAGCTCAGATGGAGTCTGGATCAGGTTCTCCTCACCTCGCTGAACTCCTGGAAGCAGATCCTGCCGTCCCCATCCTGGTCTGCGGCGATGATGGTTTTGTCCACGACCTGCTGCAGCTCCCAGTCCTTCAGGTTGCTTCCCACCATCATCTTTAGGACCTGGAAAAGCTCTCCGTTGGAAATGAAGCCATCTTTGTCCACGTCATAGATCCTGAAGGCGACTGAGCTCATGAAGACAGAGAAGCAGGTCAGGAACGTTCTGATCTGAAAACATCTCAACTTCAGGTTCCTGACATGACAGAACATCAGAGACACACATTCTCACCCCCGAGAAGACAGAGGCTTGACCATTGACTGTATATAGAACTGGACAGAGCACGAGTGATGTCACCAGTAGAAAATGCCTCCTCTCCAGCTCCAGCGAAAGGAACTCAATTCAGTCACTGTTTTTCATCAGTACGGACACTGCCATGTTGGAGCCAGACGACAGTGACTGGTCGGTCACTGTTTCTATGGCAACTACTGTGACCAATCAGTAAGCTTATCTGGAGTCCATACCCCTTCCACTGATAGCGTCTCAGGAGAATCTGTCAATCAAACTTTAAAGGTGGGGCCAGCGGCACCACATGCTTATACTGAGGCATCTGATTGGTCAGTTTAGAACTTGAATAACTTGTGATAAAGAAAAAATAGCTTGAAAAAAGTCCAGTTTTCAGATACAGTCAGTGGTCCTGACACAAACCAAAGAGGTCTTCATTCTTTCCAGTAAGAAGAAGGTTCTGGGCAGTTCATTCTCTCTTCTTCACATGCACGCCCACGTGCACTACAGAGGGAGCATGATGGATTTGCAGGTACTGAGGGTGTACTTGTAAGGTAGTCACATTCACACACTGATGGCAGCTCTGCTGCCAAACACTGGCGCCAACCTTCCACCAGAGGCATTGTGGGGTTCAGTGCCTTGCCCAAGGAAACGTTGACTCATGGGCGGGCAAGGCGGGACTTGAACCTACAATCTTCCAGTCAGAGGTTGACCGCCCTACCGCTGCACCATGGCCGCCCCCTTTGGGGTAAAGAAGGTGTCGGACTCATGGTCCTCTCAGCAGAGGAGGGGGCTCAGAGGTTAAAGGTGAGGTCCATGCCCAGTTTCCTGGTTCTGGATCAGACCAGAAACCCCGTAACCGTGGTGCAGCGGCAGCAGAGCCTGCAGGACAGTGTCAGCTGCCCCCTGTGGTCAATGTCTGCATGAGAGACTTACAGTGCAGCTTCTGCTCTCTGCTGCCTCCAACGCTGAACTGGGAGATGCCCTCCATGAACTCTGCAAACACACAGACACTCAGACAAACCGCAGAACGCGCTGGAGCCTGGGGGGTTCCGGGTTCCTTCAGTCTGAAATGACAACTGAGCAGCCGGCTGCCCGGTTCTCTGTCCAGGATCCTTTTCAGTCTCAACCTCACAACATCTCACTTCTTTGTGCTACTGTAGGGTGATGTCAGCTCCAGCTAAAACAAGACAATCTGCACCACCATGTAGCTCCACCCAGAACCAGGTGAAAGTCAGACTTTGTAAGAACCTCTGAAGGAGTTCTCTCCTGCATTTGTTAGAACTTCTTGAAGATACATTCTGATAACTGCATGGAAATGTCCAGACTGCACCATCTCTCTGTTATAGAGGGGCTCCATCATCACAGATGGAGGGGGGGACGGCGTCTGGACCAGAGTCCGGTCAATTCGTCTGCTCATCTGTTTTAATCGCTAAATCTTCCGACTCCCCAAGTCCAAAGCCCCCTCCACATACAGAGCAGACGCTCTGTCATTTGGTGGTGGGACACCAATGAGAAGAGAACATACTGCCCCCTGCTGGACGCAGCTCATCCAACAACAGCACTGCCACCCCAGAGGTGAGGTGTATCTCTCTCTCTCTCTGGGGAGTTTGCTTCACATTTGATTGTGTATTCAGGAAAGGGCGGGGCATAACGCTCCCGTCTCCCTTCAGGTTTGATTCCAGGTGAAATACAAATGTGCACATTCACCAGATTTCACCTCAGATGTTGGGAACCATTCAGACTCAGAAAGTGGACGAGTAGATGTAGATCGGACTAGATGACCCTGCAGGTGAGGCTGCGTTCACCTCTGAAGTCGATCTCCCCGTCGCCGTTGGTGTCAAATATGTCGATGACCCGCTGAACCAGGGGGTTCTGCTGCAGCTCAGGAAGGGACATGAACTCCTCCACACTCAGGGAGTCCGACTGATCCAGGTCAAGCTTCTTAAACCTCTTCTTCAGCCTCCTAATCTCTCCAGCCTGACCTGAAACAACACGCAGCAGGTGCTGACCCACCAGGGTTCTGGACTCTCCAGGCTCTGACCCTGGAGCTGCTGGAGTCCTGCTCTAACCCCCCCATATCACTCACCGGGGTTCTGCCTGGTGCTGGCCATGGCAGCTGCAGGACCTTTGTGCAGGAGCAGCGGACCTTCTGGCACCTCGGTTAAGCCGGGTCATGTGACACCACAGCCGCAGCGTGACGGGGGGGGGGGCTCCCCTTCCCCCACAGCAGCGTGAAGACGACAACCTGAAAGGCAGCAGAAGCGCCTGCAGGACGGACCTTCTCATCTGAACTTCAGGTCACTGATAGTATCAGAGAACTGGACTGAGCAAGTGTGGCGTCATCCATAGAAAAGGCTTTCTTCCAGCTGCAACCAAAGGAAGTGGTTTCTTTTCATGATACGGACGCCGTGATCTGCAGACAGACGTCATTAGCAAGCAGCGATTGGTCTCAACCAACGTTTCTATGGCAACTATTCCCACCAATCAGGAGTGAGCTTGTTGGAAGGCCACACGCATAACACTTGAAAGCGGGAGACACAAAATCTGTCAAAGGGTTTGAACATTGAACATAGAGGCCAGCAGGCTCCACCTACTTTTATTCAGGCATCTGATTGGTCAGTTTAGAACTTGAACTACAGAAAAAATATCTTAAAAAAAGATGATTGTCAAGATGCTAAAAAAAATCAAGAATGGTTATTCTGACCAATAGAATGACTAACAGCTGTTTGTCTCTTTATAGAAGTTGGATGGATTTTGGGGGTACTTCCTGTTTGGAACGCCAGGGGGGCGGGGCCACACAGTCCACTTCTCAGATACAGTCAATGGTTTGGTCAGAGTTTAGCCCGTCTCTGAAGTCACTGGTAAATTAAATCCTATCTTTTTGAATTCAAAAACCTGAGATGAAAGAAAACACGTGCAGCGTCCCCAGCATCTCCTCCTCTGCTCCTTCCAGCTCTGCCTCCTATGGATGACTCCAGCAGAGCTGGATGCTGGTCCTGAAAGGGGGGTGGGTTCCATTCTCTGGAACGTTGAAGCGGTTTGCCTGGCAGGTGTAGACGGTCTGGTGAAGGTTAAAGAGGCAGATCCACGGTGAAATTCAAAGGACTTTATTTGGTTTGGAAGACGACTTCTTTAGGTTAAACTTCAAGCAGAAACATACCAAGAATAAAACAAATGTTGCTTTGAAATCCTTCCAACATTCAACTGGATGAGAACTAACGGATCAAAATACTGCTTTGGGTTTGGTTTCTAGTGAATGAACATTAGAATCCATTTCAAAGCTCAAAGTTGAGTTCTTGTGGCCCTTTAAATAGAGAAAAGAAACATCAGTGTTTCCTGTGTAAACTTTTATTCTTTACTGTAAATATTTTCTCTAGACATAAATAGAGAAGCAGAGACGTCTCTTTTAGTTGATCCTCTGAAAAGCAGTTTTTCATTTTTTTAATCACACTGCAAAAGTAAAACATAAATCTTTAAAATCTTTCGTTGCTTTTGTTAGTTTTGGATTTGTCTTTTGAAATAAATGTTGCTATAAATGTCATTTATTGAACAGCGATCTGTAAATGTGAAGGTTCCCTCAGGATGAGTGTCTGGACTCAAAGCTCTTCTGGTCCCCCCAGAGAAACGGGCATCTGAGAACACAGAACCTCACTTCTACAGGGACGATTCTCTGCAGGAACGTCGGAATCTTTATAGATTTCTATTGACATGATTGTTGATGAAGCCATTCACTCAAACATGAGTCTGATTTAAGGCTTCAGATTTCTGCTCCATTTCGTTTTGGTAGAAAAAGCAGAAAGGTCATGACCTGGCACAGTCCCATCTTCAGGAGGCTTGGCCACGCCTACACAGTCTTCTGCTTCTTTCGAGCCTGAAACTGCAGTGTTTTGCTCTTTATTGATTTGACGAGCAGTGACAGACTTGAATCCATCGCTTTCTTTGGCGTCTTGGTTTCAGAGTCTTTTTCCCGCCTCTCTGTGGCTCCTTCCTGTGTCATGGCCGCCTCTCTGTTTGAAGGTACCGCCTCCTGAGCATCAAGCTTGTCCTCCAAGTGGCGCTGCTGCTCTTCTCTGCGTCGCTGTTTCTCGGCCAGGATGGTCTGCATGGCCTCGGTCTTCCTGTAGCTGGGGTGGGAGGGGTCCAGGCTGAAGAGATGGGAGGTGAAGATGGCCTGGAAGCGGGGGTCCTTAACATCAATCTGAAACCGAACACAACTGCATCATAGAACGGAACCTGACTAAGGAACACAAACCCACCATGAAGTCTGGATCTACGGCAAAGTCACCATAAGGACTCTGGGTAAAGTTATCTAGGAATATTTTAAAGACAAAAACTTTCAAGTGTTATTTTCTTTACAAAGCCCTTATATATTTATGCTTTCCAAACAAATCTTTATTGATTTTCTAACTGAATCTTTGAAATTCCAGCTAAAAACAGAAAGGTTCTTCGTTGCTCATTAACAGAATCTATGAAGCAAATGCATCATTTAGCTTGTAAGTATGAACCCCCTCAGATGAGCGGAGCATCCTAGGATCAGAACGGAGAAGCCTGAAGGCTCACCTGGAAGCCGTCATGCTGCTGTAGCTCCTCCCCTTTCTTCACAAGCTTCTTCCTTTTCTTTTTGCTCAGGTTCTGCTGTTCCACAATCTGGTCAAAGTTGAAGTGAGTGTGTTTGGGGTCTTCTAAATCGTCCTCCATCAGCAAAGCCATCTCAGCCTAGAACACAAAAACTGGTTCAAGTCCAGCTGGAAGCAGCAGGTTCTTCTCAGTGGGAGGGGCTTCATCTGACCTGGCGTTTCTCCAGCTCCTCCTTGTTTTCAGCTACACATTTCTCTGCCTTCTTATTCTTCTGTTTTCTCTTCAAGACTGTAAAACAGCAGAAGAGACTCTGAACCTCATCATTCAACACAGAGGTGACAACCAAGAACTAACTGTAAATCAATGAGGTCTTTGATACGGAGACGCCTTGATCTCTGAGTTTCTCTAAACATCTCCAGGAAAACTGGAGATGTTCTTAGCAGCTACACCTTGTATCTTAAGCGGTGGAATCAATCTGGAAAAGCTGTACAGTGGACAAATCGACCCTTCACCGGAGAACCTGCAGCCGAGCTGGAACCAGGATCAGGTGATCCGGATCAGCTCTCTAACCTTCTGCATCTCTGAACACTGGACCCTTTCTTGGTCCTGGACTCCCTCGTCATTCAACTTAAGGAATGGCGTTGCTGTGGTTTCACATCAGCATTCAGTCACATGAGGTTCAAGGCGGAAGCACTGACCTCTGAGATCACCTGATGCTCCAAGCTCCTCTGCAAAAAAAGGGTCACTGAGGTCAATGTCATGAGGAAGCTGGTCATCGCTGAGCTCGTCATCAGACGCCCCCTACAGGGAACAAGGTCACAAGTCAGGAGGAAGCACAAAGGTTAAGCCCAGTAAAACACAGACTCTCTGGCAGCCTGATAATCTGAGGGGCGGAGTCACAGGCCTATGAGCACCAAACCCACATTCCTGTTCTACATGAAAGACCAAACTGGAACCATTTAGATGGATTTTTATTGATCTCTCAGACTGTAGAGCCTCAGAGATCTTCTCGGCACCTGAACTGACAGAAGAAGGAACATGCAGAAGACCTGGACTGCACAAGGCCAGTTCAACAGGAGGACGTGATGACTCCGGAACCTTTCAGTGCTTTCGTCCAGCCCACCTGCTTTTTCTCACTCTTCTTCTGCTTCTTCTTCTCCTTCTTCTTCTGCAGGAACTCCTCCCATGGAGTCAGCTTGTCCTTACCTTCCAGCTTCTTCTTTACCAGCTTCTCTGTGGTCTCCTTCAGTCCTGCAGAAACAACACAGCAGCTCTTAATGAAGCAAGTTTCTTCAGCCCAAATCAGAAACCTGTTCCTGGAGCAGTTCTGTAGAGAACCGAGTCCTCCAAAAACTCGGTTTCTTCACACCAACAATTCTCATTTTCACAGAATCGTGTGCTGTGGGCACATGAGGCGAGGAGGCGGAGCCTTCAGGGTTGACCTGAGCAAATGTGAACAGTCACAGTTAATGTGACCGAAGCAGAAGATCTTCAAGAACACGGCCTGGATCTTCAGGACAACACGACCGTCAAACATCTTGAGAGCTGCAGAGCTTCAGCTGTTTCTGCAGAAAATCTCCAGCTGGAAAAACCAGCAGCACGAGGCCTTATACGTGCATGCTCACATGCACACTCACACAATGGTTAGGGCCAAAGAATCCCCCGCTCCCAGGAAGAAATGTTTGTCCACCACGAACCCCATTTTTCCATGTTTCTTACGTTCCTCATCTTTGCCATATTCATTGTGTTCCTGTTCCATGTGTTCCTCATCTTTGTTGCTACAGAATGAAGAACAACAGTCCGATTTTTAAGAAAACGTTATGTAGAACTGTTCCAGAGTAAATTCTAACAAAACCTCTTAGTTTATACAGAAACAAACTTTCGTTCTGGAAGCTTTTTCAATAAAGTTTAATTGCTTCTGTGGTGATCTGAACCGTGACAGACATCTGGAGCACAGCGTTTGGTTTGCCTACCTGGCATCCAGGTGACCTCCATCTCCATGTCTTCCTCCTCCTGCAGCCTCTTGTCTTTGTTCTGGATGCTCTTCAGCAGCTCTCTGTACTTGGAGATTTGCTCCTCACTCTTCCTCTTTGTCTCCCCGACAGCTTCCTCTGTTGAAGAAGCAGCAGATCAGTTTCATTACCACAGAGGAACCTTCTCTGAAAGCTCCAGTCCCACCTCCACCCGTGTCCAGCTCCTCTCCACTTGGAGGCTCCTCTTCCTCACTGGAGGAGGCCAGGTAAGCTCTGAAGTCCATGTCCAGGAGCTCGTCTTTGTTGAACCTTCTGTTGAGGGCAGTCACGCGCTCGTGGTCGGTCTCGTCCCACGTCAGCTGCACCTGGTTGGAGGAATGTGCATTAGCATCTGAGAAGAAGCTGAAACCTCTGTGACGCCTGGATTCTCTCCAGGTCCACGCCGATGTCGGGCAGAGACGCTCAAGCTGACGGCGTCGAGCCATCTCCTGATGGGGAGAACATGAGGACGACCAGATTAAAAGTTCCTGTTCAAGCCTTTGTTTAAACGTGTAGCTGGGACTGACAAACCAGAACCTTTATTGAGGAAATCTCTTGAATGTTCAGTGTTCGTGAACCTGAGCTCAGGTTCTGCAGATCACCTCAGAGGACCTCCAACCTGTTGTTCTTTAGGGAGAACTACCTACTTTGTGGGTTAGATCAGACTATAGTTGGTGATGGTGGTCTCACCTTGGAGGTGGCGGCAGCTGATGAGGTGAAGAGTTTGGGCGTGAAGACAGACGGATTAATGTGGGTCGCCTCGTCTCTGGGCTCGTCCTCAAACTTCATGTCTTCAGGAATGAACCTGTTTGGTTCAGAGTTGGCTGACAGTGAGACATGTGAGGTGGCGACAGTGGCGGACGGACAGCCAGATGATCTTACCGGAGGTCCAACACGGAGCAGCTGCTCTCGTACTCAAAGCCGTCGCACTCCTCGTAGATCTTTGCTGCTGTGTGGACCGAGTCACACTCCACCACGGCATAGAAATACTTCAGACGCTTGAACTGGTACTCACGGATCTTCTCCCTGTGAACTCTGAAAGGGGATGATGGTCAGACTCGATGCAGCAAAGTTCCCATCATGCTCCTTTGTAAGGAGTTGCAGGTGTGGCGCTCAGGTTCAACCGCCGCAGTAGAAGCAGGGAGGAAAACTGGAAGTGACCTCATCACCGTGACATCACCATGACAATGACGGTTACCTCTCCTCCTCTGTGTCATCCTCTGAGTCATCTGGCAGCGCCTTGAGCTCCGGTGGTCCCCGGGTCTCCTCCTCCTTCAGCCTCTCCTTTCCAAATTCTGACGGGTAGATCTGAACAACACCCAGAATCCATTGCTGTTAGTAAGCCATTTCTGACCACGCCCCTTCCACCTGGACGGGTCATTTGGGCTGCCTCACCCTCACAGACAGCACGGCACCCCCTTTAGGCGCAAATGAGCCAAACAGGACCAGCAGGTCTCGGGCCTTCATGCGGTCCCAGTCCATGTTACAGACGGCAAGCCGAGTGGAAACCTGGCCCAACAGAACCAGGTCAAACACAACTGCAACATCCACACCCCCTCTCCCCAGCAGAGGCCCACCCACCTGCTCGCCCCGTGGGGCGTCCTTGCACAGCTCTCCCCAGTCATGCTCGATCTCCTCTTCCTCCCTCCTGAGGATAGAGTCCACCTCATCCTCCTCATCTTCGTCTGAGCTGGTCTCCACGTTCCCCTTCCCTCGGGCTAGGTCCGGTCCACTATCACTGTCATCCCCAGAATCCACACTGAACTCCTCCTCCTCGTCATCAGGCCACTGTGCTTCATTGCGCTTCTCCTGCTCAGCTTCATCAGAGGCGTCGTCTGTCCCAGCAGCAGACAGCTCCTCATCTTCATCATCTGAGAACAAGAACAACAGGATCAGAGAATCTCCTGGAACCACAATGAAGATCTGAGCTTCATCGGTTCTCTTCCTGACCTCTGGGTTCACAAACTTATCCCTGAGATTTGATTGGTTTTGAAACATTTTTCATGAAAAATGACAAACGTAAACCTGTCGTCATGGAAACGCAGCTGCGATTCAGCAAAGGTTGACAGTTGAACTGATGTGAGTCAGACGACCCAGCTGTGGTACAGTGTCCAGCTCCAGAGTCGATGCCGTTTTAATGAGCTTTCCTTATAGAGAACTTCTGCAGGTCCTTTGTCACCTGAGACCACCAGCATTTGGAACTAAACACCTGACAGGTGCTTCAGAGAGGCGTGAAGAAGCAAGTCCTGTGTTAGAAAATCCCCTTGAGAACCACCAGAACCCATTAGATCGATTGTTCTGGTGTCTCTGAGCTCCAACGTCTAACAGATTCCGTGAACCCAGCAGAGCAACGGCTCAGAAGCTCGCTGCGATTGGGCGGGGCCGGTCGCTGCCATGCCTTCCTGCTCCAGCTTTAGTGAAACACATCAGCTCTT
Source organism: Oryzias woworae (assembly GCA_016861445.1). Taxonomy (NCBI): domain Eukaryota; kingdom Metazoa; phylum Chordata; class Actinopteri; order Beloniformes; family Adrianichthyidae; genus Oryzias; species Oryzias woworae. The sequence continues at coordinate 534,506 of BOLG01001264.1, read as the reverse complement.
CATCACAGCAGAGTCTTCCTCACACACTGGATTTGTCAGTTCTTCTGAGAGGATAAAGTTCCGCCAAAAGTTCCTCACCTTCATCAGTGTCTCCTCTTCCTCGCAGCTCAGCTTCATCTTCTCCAACCTTCCTCCTCCTGTCCTCCTCTTCGTCAGAGTCAGATAACTGGTAGAAGCGCCTCAGGTCTTCTGCGGTGGAGTGGCTGACAGGCCGGCCCCGTTTGTCCACCGTCTGCTTCACCTTGAAGCGCTTGTCGTGGAACATGGATCGGAACCGCTTGTCAATACTGACCTTGTGGTCCCTCTCAGGCATCTCCCAGAACCTCGGGTCCTTCTGGACCCGGAGGAAGCGTGGATCACTATCCATCTTCTGGGACGACATGCTGGAGAAAGGCACAGAACCTGAGATGTTTACCCGAAGAACAAACGAGTTTACCAGGAACCACCAGAAACAGCTGACCGTGTTCAGCCTTCAGTCCAGTTCTGAAAACAGGGATTTCATATCTTCCAGATAACGTTAAGTTTCTGATCTTCAGAACCGGAACCGGACCGGGACTCTGGGACGGATTTAAGCAGAAATCCGGGATCCACTACCATGCTGGTGCTGCGTTCACTGACACCCTCCTCGTAACGAACTCAGCTTAGATTCTTCAGAACATTTCATGGGCTTGCGCACAAAGCCGAACCTAAGACGGCTTGGCCCCGAACCGAGTCCGGTACCCCGCTCTGAGTGCCACAAGGATGTTATATGTTAGCTGACCGACACGGTAAAGCAAATGCGCTTTCTGTAACCTTACAGTTCACATTAAAGGACCGCGGTTCTCTCGTGACGGTCCTCGGAACCAGAACCCCGGTATCTGATGGGAAAGCAGTGAGGAGGAAACCTACGGCTGAAAGTAACAAAAAGGAAAGTTTACCTTTGCGTTTAGCACGTGCCTTCCCAACATGCACCTCTGCCGCGACCCTCTGCTTCATAGGTTTCCCCGCCCTTTTCGGCCGATGGAAAGCGACGTGGGACAAACTTCTCTAAATCGCTGCGAAGCGAACTTGATAAAGAAAAAGGAAAAAACATATTTTTTACGGACAATTCTTTACAAAATAACACTTTTACATATATTTTTTTAACAAATTGTTTGACTTACATTAGTGTTTAAAAACTGACATGTTTTCTTTGTAGAAATATTAACACAAACGGCGGAAATCCCAGCGATTGCCCGGCTCGCCTTAGATATAAATTAAGGTTCAGATTTAGGCCCCAGACTGACAGCGACACGTTTGTTTACAATCAAGTTTTTTCATGAAAGTTGTTCACATTTGAATTTTCCTGAAAGTTTCTGTTTGCTTGATGTTGTCAGAACGAAGGCGTGAAGGTTTTCCATCATCTTCATCAGCTTAACCTTCTGTCAGCAGAACCAGACCATCAGAACCAGGCTGAGCATCACACACTGGATCACACTTTTTTTGACCAAAAAAGCCATGAGGTCTTCTGCTCACTCAGATGTGAGGCTGTCCACCCACGAAGCTCTGAGGAAAACCGAACATGGATCAGCTGCGGTTCGGACGAAGTCCCTTCCCAGGTCCAGATCCAGTTCCGCAGTTTTCAGCAGATCTGACACGTCCGGGTCCAGGTTTCTGCTCCGTCCTCTTGGTTCAGGAAGCTGCTGTCCTAGAGGGCGATGGAGACATGAGGAGCAGCAGAGAAGGTTTCAGAGTCCTGCAGAAGCTGCAGACCGCCTCCGTCTGTCCGGCGGGACCCCCCAGCGCAGGGCTGGGGCCCGGAGCCTGTAGGGGCCTGTCAGGCTCCATGAACGTCTTCAACAGGCAGATGAAGAAGCGGCAGAAGAACTGGGCCGCCTCCCTGCGGGATGGACAGCAGTACGACTACCTGAGAGAAGAGGTGGGGACTGGGGGGCTGCCCCCCTCACTGATCTTCGAGAACCCCTACATATCACCACGAACGCATGTCAGAAAGGTTCTTGGATGAGAACAGGCTTTGACTGGACCAGAACAGGTCCAAAGAGTTTAATTTTGAGACGTTCCTCTTGGCCTGGTTGCCACGGTAACACATAAACTCTTAACATTCCTTGATTTTTTTTTGGGGGGGGGTGCATTGAAATGACAGGAGGTAAATGTCGAATCAAAGAAGTGTTCATATGTTTGATGAAAGTTGGTGTGATTGTGTAAACTGTTCAGTTACAAACCTCTGCTCATGTTGATTGACAGGTTGGCTGCCGATTGGCGGATCGGGTTTATGACATTGCAAGGTAGGTTCTTGATAAATCCACGCTAATGCCAACAAGAGAAAGTTAATCTAAGTCCTTCAAGTCCCTGTTCCCAGGTTCAGTCAGAAGAACAGCATCTGTTTCATTTGAATGCTTATGGCTAATAACATGTAGTCTATCCAGTCTGTAACGAGCTGGATATCTACTTAAGAAGTCTGCAGAACAGTCCGGATCAGTCTGAAGAAGAATCCAGATCAGTCTGAAGAAGAATTCAGATCAGTCTGCAGAAGAGTCCAGATCAGTCTGAAGAAGAGTCCAGATCAGTCTGCAGAAGAGTCCAGATCAGTCTGCAGAAGAGTCCAGATCAGTCTGAAGAAGAATCCAGATCAGTCTGCAGAAGAGTCCAGATCAGTCTGCAGAAGAGTCCAGATCAGTCTGAAGAAGAGTCCAGATCAGTCTGAACTGATCTGACACAGCTTTGTGTTTTTGTGCTGTGGTCGGGTTTGAGCCCACACTCCTCAGCTTCTGCCTTCTTTTCGGTTCTGTAGGACTTTTCCTCTGGCTTTAGACATTGGAGCAGGAAAGAGTCACATCGCCCAACATCTAAGTGAGGTCAGTCTGAAGGTGCATTGACACAGATAGCGATTTGCGTGTGCCGCCCCTATCTTGCCGTGCCCCGGGTTCACTGCTCACTGCTTTGCCAGAAATGTGTTTCCTAAGCTCGCCACCTCGTTGGCGTGTGGGAGGAGCTAGCAGCTAATGTTGTTGATCACTACATGAAGCTTTGTCTGCATTTCATTTCCAATGCATGGAAGACACGGATGATGTTTAGAGATCAGTTTTTTCAGTTTTATCGCTGCAATCAAAAATAAATGAATGAATATATAAACCATCTACCCATAAAAAAAGTACCACTCAGTGATCAGACAGCAAACGGGGGAGCGTGAGAGAGGGACAACATGTGAATCACACTGCACCAAACAGAGACATGATGAACAGAATAAAATAAAGCATTAGCAGATGACAATGATGTCATGAAGATTGCAGGTGGGGTGGAGTGGGGGTGGGAGAAGGATACAGACCCTGTAGGGGAGGGGGGATGAAGTGTGGTAAACTTCATTACAGTAGATAAGGTAGGGCAGCAGGAAATTAAATAATCTCTAATTACTAGCTAGTCTGGTAATAATCCTGTCCAAAGAGGAATGTTTTCAGTCTAACTTTGAATGTAGAAACTGTGTCGGCCTCTCTTACATGAGCTGGGAGTTTATTCCATAAAACAGGAGCTTGGTGGATAAAGGCTCTACCTCCAACTGTGTTTTTAGAGATTCTAGGAACAACAAGCAGTCCTGCATTTAGTGAGTGAAGTGTTCTGTTTGGTTGGTAAGGCTCTATGAGATCTTTAATATAGGATGGGTTCATACCATTCAAGGCCTTATAGGTTAGCAGAAGGATTTTGAACTGGATTCTAGATTCAACTGGGAGCCAGTGAAGTGAAGCTAACACAGGAGTAATGTGTTCTCTTCTGCTGGTTCCTGCTAACAATCTAGCTCAAATCGCGTTCTGTGTGGGAGAACCTTGAGAACCTTCATGTAGACGTTCTGGAACAAACCACTGCTGACTGCTGTCATTTCAGGAGGTGGTGGAGCGTCTCCTCCTGACGGATGTCTCCCAGCAGGCTCTGGTGAGTTTTGCATGGATGAAGCTGTTTCTTCACTTTTTATTGTCTCCAGGTTATCACAGTGCCCCCACCCCCCACCCCCCTGGTGTTTTTTTGACGATTACAAATGCTTTGCAGTTTCTGACCATTCTTCTTGATGTTCTGGTTCCTCACTCTACTGTCTTCACGCTGAACCTCCTCTTTGCAGAAACAGAGGCATCAGACTCTCATCCCGACACGGTGTGTTTTGGCGGATGAGGAGTTCCTCCCGTTTCAGGAGAATAGCTTTGACCTGGTGGTGAGCAGCCTGAGGTGAGTTTGGAGGACACACTACCTGTTTACGCCTGCAGGGATCTGTTTAATTTAGTTTGATTCTGTTTGTTCTCAGGGTTTTTGGTTGCTTATGTGATTTTTCTTTCACCTTGTTTTTTCTCTTTTAGTATTTTTGAAGTTGTTGTTGTTTTTTTCTCTCTGTTGCATTTCTTTCTGTGTTTGACATTTTTATTTGTTTGTTTTCTGTAAATCATTTCTGTTCTGCTTCAGTTTGCATTGGATCAACGACCTGCCTGGGGTTCTCAAACAGGTAAGACACGCTGACCTCATCAGCTGATGCAGAGCTCCAAGTGAGCTCATACTGTCTCCTCTCCTCAGATTCATCAAGTGCTGAAGCCGGATGGCGTGTTTATAGGGGCGATGGTGGGCGGCGAGACGCTGTATGAGCTGCGCTGTTCGCTGCAGCTGGCCGAGATGGAGAGGGAGGGCGGATTCTCCCCCCATGTGTCACCCTTCACTGCCGTCACGGACCTCGGAAACCTGCTGGGCCAGGCCGGCTTCAACATGCTGACCGTGGTGAGAGTCCATCAACCAATCAGACACTGAAGTTTTCTAAACTGAAGCTCCAGAAAGAGGAGTCTGACAGCCTGATATTCTGTTTCTGAAGGACACTGATGATGTTCAGGTTCACTACCCAGGAATCATGGAAGTCATGATGGATCTCCAAGGTACAGAGCAACCTCACCTCACCGTGTGCACAAGTCTGATGTGTACACAGGGTTCAAAGGTCTGCAGATGTGCATGAGTCTGACATGCACGTCTGCAGACATATCAGAGTCAGCTAGAAAAACAGACAAAAACCTATAAACACTAATAAAGTTCAAAACAAACCAGAAGCAAAAGACGGTGAATTAAGATACGCTACTTTAGCTAAGAAAAGTCTTAAATAAATATTGACAGACATTTATATCAGCTGTCACAGAAGTCCAGTAAACAAAAATGTGGGTTCTTCTCCATCCATCCATCAATCTTCTTCCGCCCATCCGGGACCGGGTTGTGGGGGGTGCAGTCTCTAAGCACAGCTGCCCAGACTTCCCTCTTCCCGACCACTTCCTCCAGCTCCTCTGGGGGACCCCGAGGCGTTCCCAGGCCATCTGAGAGGCATAGTTTCTCCAGCGTGTTCTGGGTCTTCCCCGTCAGCGTCCAGCCACTCTATGGAGGAAACTCATTTCAGCCTCTTGTATCCGGTACCTTGTTCTTTCGATAATGACCCAGAGCTCATGACCTCATCTCCATCAGCTGATGAGGTCAGCATGACCATAGGTGAGTATTGGTGCGCAGATTGACCAGTAAACTGAGAGCTTTGCTTTACAGCTCAGCTCTCTCTTCACCACAACAGACCAATACAGCGACTGCATACCAGTAGACGCCGCACCGATCCGCCTGTCAATCTCACGCTCTGATCTTCCCTCACTTGTGAACAAAACCCCAAGATACTTAAACTCCTCCACCTGTGGAAGCAGCACTCCACCCACCCAGAGAGGGCAAACCACCTTTCTCCGGTCGAGAACCATGGCCTCAGACTTAGTGGTGCTGACCCTCATCCCAGCTGCTTCACACTTGGCTCCAAACCGTTCCAGTGCTGGAGGTCCTGTCTTAATGAAGCCAACAGGACAACATCATCTGCAAAGAGCAGAGAGGAAATCCTGTGGTTGCCAAACCAGACCCCCTCCAGACCCTGGCTGCACCTAGAAATTCTGTCCATAAAGACTATGAACAGAACCGGTGATAAAGGGCAGCCCTGCCGGAGTCCAACATGCACCGGGAACAGGTCTGACTTACTGCCGGCTATGCGGACCAAACTCCTGCTCTGGTCATGCAGAGACCGAACAGCCCTGAGTAAGACTCCTGGACCCCAGACTCCCAAGGTACCCTCACCACGAGGGACATAACCGAAAGTCTTCTCCAGATCCACAAAACACAAATGGACAGGATGAGCAAACTCCCACAGACCCTGCAGCACTCTAGAGAGGGTGTAGAGCTGGTCCTCAGTTCCACAAACAGGATGGAAACAGCACTGCTGTTCTTGGATCTGAGGTTCCACTATCGGCTGAGGAGGCTGATTCTCCAGTACAAACCCTCCGGTCCCCCTTCTTGAAGGGGAACCACCATCCCTGTCTGCCAGTCCAGTGGTACAGTTCCTGACTGCCACGCGATGCTGCAGAGACGTGATAACCAAGACACTCCCACAGCATCCAGAGATTTGAGGCCCTAAAGGTGGACCTCGTCCACTCCTGGTGTGTTGCTACCAAGGAGTTTGTTGACTACCTCTGTGACTTCAGCTCGGGTAATGGACAGCCTTAGCGGGTTCTAATACTCAGATTAATTTAATTTTTCTGTCATGTTTTCTTTCATTAAAAGGAGCACAAAAAAGATGTTTTAAAACCACATGGAGAAAGGTTTATCACATCGTTACAGGCTGAGCAATGCTTTTGTTAAAGACCCTTCCGATGAAAATGGAGTTTCTAACGTGTTCTTGTAGCATTTTTCTCACAATGGAGGAGATACAGTGGGTACAGAAAGTATTTCCTCATTAATGTACACACAGCCCCCATATTGTAAAAAAAACAGAATTTTGGACATTTTTGCAGATTTATTTAAAAAGAAAACTGAAATATCACATGATCCTAAGTATTCAGACCCTTTGCTGTGACACTCATGTATTGAACTCAGGTTCTGTCTATTTCTTCTGAATATCCTTGAGATGGTTCTACACCTTCATTTGAGTCCAGCTGTGTTTGATTAAACTGACAGGACTTGATTAAAAGCCACACATCTGTCTATATAAGACCTTCCAGCTCACAGTGATGTCGGAGTAAATGAGAATCATGAGGTCAAAGGAACTGCCTGAAGAGCTCAGAGACAGAATTGTAGCAAAGCACAGATCTGGACAAGGTTACAAAAACATATCTGCTGCACTTAATGTTCCTAAGAGCACAGTGGCCTCCATAATCCTTAAATGGAAGATGTTCGGGACGACGTTACTTCTGCACCACAACTCAGAGGGGAATTTCTGAAGAGCTCCTGCTGCTCTGCACAAAGGGTCTTAAAAAAAAACAACTGAGGTTTTTGGACTTTGGGCATCATCATAATGACAAGAGCTTTGGACATTTTGACAATAGAAACAAATGGAGTTGAAATGGGACTTTAACTGGATTAGCTTAGTTAGTTCAATCAGGGTCTCAGACGCTGCACTAGGTGTTGAACACTAACCTTCCCAAAGCATTAAACAGCGACACACAAACTCGTTAAACTTTGCATTAATTTACCAACAGAAAATGTCAAACTGTTATAAATAAGGATGTCCAGATGATGGTGAAGAAAACCGCGTCTGCAGAGACTGATGTTGCCGTGGTTTCCTCTAACTTTGCTCCTTCAGGAATGGGAGAAAGCAACTGTGCCTGGAACCGGAAGACGCTGCTGCACAGAGACACCGTGCTAGCAGCTGCAGCTGTTTACAAACGTGAGATGCTTTCACTGTCACACAATGACACGCATAACGACAACACACAAAGCAACAACACACGCAACGACACACAGAAACAACACACACAACGACACACAGAAACGACACACACAACGACATACAGAAACAACACACGCAACGACACACAGAAACGACACACGCAACGACACACAGAAACGACACACGCAACGACACACAGAAACAACACACGCAACGACACACAGAAACAACACACGCAACGACACACAGAAACAACACACGCAACGACACACAGAAACGACACACGCAACGACACACAGAAACGACACATGCAACAACACACAGAAATGACACACGCAACGACACACAAAAACAACACACGCAACGACACACAGAAACAACACACGCAACGACACACAGAAACGACACACGCAACGACACACACAATGACACACGCAACGACACACACAACGACACACAGAAACAACACACGCAACGACACACAAAAGCAACACACAGAAACAACACACACAACGACACACAGAAACAACACACGCAACGACACACAGAAACAACACACACAACGACACACAGAAACAACACACACAACGACATACAGAAACAACACACGCAACGACACACGCAACGACACACACAACAACACACGCAACGACACACACAACGACACACAAAACACACAACACACACGACACACAAAACAACACACACAACGACACACAGAAACAACACACACAACGACACACGCAACGACACACACAACGACACACAGAAACAACACACACAACGACACACAGAAACAACACACACAACGACACACAGACAGAAAAGGACACACAGAACACACACACAACGACACACGCAACGACATACACGACACACAGAAACAACACACGCAACGACACACAGAAACAACACACACAACGACTCACAGAAACAACACACACAACGACACACGCAACGACACACACGACACACAGAAACAACACACGCAACGACACACAGAAAACAACACACACAACGACACAACGAAACAACAAAACAACGACACACGCAACGGACACACACAACGACACACAGAACAACACACGCAACGACACACAGAAGAAACAAACACACGCAACGACACACAGAAACAACACACACAACGACACACAGAAACAACACACACAACGACATACAGAAAACAACACACACAACGACACACAGAAACAACCACACACAACGACACACAGAAACAACACACACAACGACACACAGAAACAACACACGCAACGACACACAGAAACAACACACGCAACGACACACAGAAACAACACACACAACGACATACAGAAACAACACAACGCAACGACCACACACAACGACACACGCAACGACACACAGAAACAACACACAGAAACAACACACGCAACGACACACAGAACAACACACGCAACGACACACAGAAACAACACACACAAGGACACACAGAAGCAACACACGCAACGACACACAGAAACAACACACGCAACGACACACGCAACGACACACAGAAACAACACACACAACGACACAACGAAACAACACACACAACGACACACGCAACGACACACACAACTGACACACAGAAACAACACACGCAATCGACACACAGAAACAACACACACAACGACACACAGAAAACACACACAAACGACACACAGAAAAACACACACAACGACATACAGAAACAACACACACAACGACACACAGAAGCAACACACACACACAACGACACACAGAAACAACACACACAACGACACACAGAAACAACACACGCAACGACACACAGAAACAAGAAACAACACACACAACGACACACAGAAACAACACACACAACGACATACAGAAACAACACACGCAACGACACACGCAACGACACACACAACGACACACGCAACGACACACACAATGACACACAGAAAACAACACACACAACGACACACAGAAACAACACACACAACGACACACAGAAACAACACACACAACGACACACGCAACGACACACACAACGACACACGCAACGACACACACAACGACACACACAACGACACACAGAAACAACACACGCAACGACCACACCAGAAACAACCACACGCAACGACACACAGAAACAACACACGCAACGACACACAGAAACAACACGCAACGACACACAGAAACAACACACGCAACGACACAACAGAAACGGACACACGCAACGACACACAGAAACGACACACGCAACAACACACAGAAACGGACACACGCAACGACACACAAAAACAACACACGCAACGACACACAGAAAACAACACACGCAACGACACACAGAAACGACACACGCAACAACACACAGAAACGACACACGCAACAACACACAGAAACGACACACGCAACGACACACACAATGACACACGCAACGACACACACAACGACACACAGAAACAACACACGCAACGACACACAGAAACAACACACACAACGACACACAGAAACAACACACGCAACGACACACAGAAACAACACACACAACGACACACAGAAACAACACACACAACGACATACAGAAACAACACACGCAACGACACACGCAACGACACACGCAACGACACACACAACAACACACGCAACGACACACACAACGACACACAGAAACAACACACACAACGACACACAGAAACAACACACACAACGACACACAGAAACAACACACACAACGACACACGCAACGACACACACAACGACACACAGAAACAACACACACAACGACACACAGAAACAACACACACAACGACACACAGAAACAACACACACAACGACACACGCAACGACATACACGACACACAGAAACAACACACGCAACGACACACAGAAACAACACACACAACGACTCACAGAAACAACACACACAACGACACACGCAACGACACACACGACACACAGAAACAACACACGCAACGACACACAGAAACAACACACACAACGACACAACGAAACAACAAACACAACGACACACGCAACGACACACACAACGACACACAGAAACAACACTCGCAACGACACACAGAAACAACACACGCAACGACATACAGAAACAACACACACAACGACACACAGAAACAACACACACAACGACACACAGAAACAACACACACAACGACACACAGAAACAACACACGCAACGACACACGCAACGACACACACAACGACACACGCAACGACACACAGAAACAACACACGCAACGACACACAGAAACAACACACGCAACGACACACAGAAACAACACACACAACGACACACAGAAACAACACACACAACGACATACAGAAACAACACACGCAACGACACACGCAACGACACACACAACGACACACGCAACGACACACACAATGACACACAGAAACAACACACACAACGACACACAGAAACAACACACACAACGACACACAGAAACAACACACACAACGACACACGCAACGACACACACAACGACCACACACAACGACACACACAACGACACACAGAAACAACACACGCAACGACACACAGAAACAACACACGCAACGACACACAGAAACAACACACGCAACGACACACAGAAACAACACACGCAACGACACACAGAAGCAACACACGCAACGACACACAGAAGCAACACACGCAACGACACACAGAAGCAACACACGCAACGACACACAGAAACAACACTCGCAACGACACACAAAAACAACACACGCAACGACACACAGAAACAACACACGCAACGACACACAGAAACAACACACGCAACGACACACAGAAACAACACACGCAACAACACACAGAAACAACACACGCAACGACACAACGAAACAACACACGCAACGACACAACGAAACAACACACGCAACGACACACAGAAACAACACACGCAACGACACACAGAAACAACACACGCAACGACACACAAAATGGTTTTATAAAACATCAACACACATAACAATGACACAGACAATAACGACCAAATACGACCCATCAAAGTTCTGCAGGACAACATGTGCTGATGGAGACCTTCATCCAAACCCAGGGGGACCAACTTCCTCTGAACCTGCAGAAATTGGAAATATGACCTCAGCGTTCCTCACACTTCTGCTGACTCAGCCAAACTGTTTCCTGACCGCTCTGTCATCACTTCCTGTTTCACCAGATGTTTCTGATGTGACATTTTCCATCTTTCAGAGATGTATGGAAGCGAGGATGGCGCCGTGCCTGCCACCTTCGAGATCCTCTACATGATTGGCTGGAAGCCCCATGAGTCTCAGGTGAGAGCACATTCAGGTTATTTGTCTGAGGTCAGGCAATAAGCTGCCCACTTAAGACAGTGATAAGGCACAATTGTAACTCTTGTTGTCCAAAAACATTTGATTCCGTCGTCTCCATGGAGAGGCGTGACCAGTGAAACTCATTTGTAGATCTTGAGGTAAAGGTTCTGTCTTCCTATAACCCCAATAAAATGCATGGATGACGAGGCAATTTTCTACGGGACTGAATGTCTCCATATAAAAGCCATCCTAACCAACCTGTAACCGATGTATTTAACTCAATTAACTTTACTGTACCCAGAGTGAAAGAACACGATTTAGATCAGAAAGCTGCCTTATAACTGTTCTCTTCAGGAAACCCCTGTAATGATTGGCTCTGCTTCATGTTCTAGGTTCTTCACTTCCAGAACCAGGCTAAGTCACAGCTGCTAGCCCCCACCTCACTTATCCTAAAGGCTTACGCTAGTATCTCACAGTCGCCAACAGAGAATGTTGTTTTGAATGCAGCTGCCTCCCTGAAACAGTAGCGCTCATCCCAGACACAGGTCTTTATGCATGCTAACAAGGCCAGCGAATAAACTTCAAGAGTTTACATTTTTAAAGGTAAAATCCAAGCCCCCACCCCCAGTCCCTTCAGTTCCAGAACTTTAAACCATGCTGGAAGAACCAATGGCAGCAGTTCTGTAAATGACCACCAGAGGCAGGTTTCAAAAGTGAGCAATCTCCCATTAAGTCCTCAAGAAGTCAGATTCAACCCAGAACTTGACTTCACCCAATCTGCCATATTTGGAGTGCTGTTGAAGTGGGTGGAGTCAACTCTAGTCACATGACTGACTCCGTTCAGGCTTTATATTCAGCTCAGCTTCTGTATGAATGTTTTTGGTTAAATCAACTTGCTGGAGCGCCCCTCAGTGGATGGAAGTGAGGTTACATTTCCCCGATGTGATTTGTTTCCATCACTTCCTGTGACGTCATTTCTGGGTGAGCATTATCTCCTGTTTGGTCATTGCTTTTTGTTGCTCCTCTTATTCGATTGCCTGATCCGCTAATATTTATTTTAGGGTTGTGTGGTTTAGTATTCAAACATTCTAAGTATCTTTATCATTCGGCGTGCAGGAAAAGTAAAGGAGGTGGCCTGATATTGAACATCAATATGTTAGCATCAGTCCGTATTACCTACCTCAGGAGTTTACGTATGTTCTGACTGTCTGTGTTTACATCCCTCCACGAAACACGCGGAAACGGCAGTCGAGGTCGTGGCAAACACATACGCGGCATTTTAATTTCTGAATGTTTTATGTTTTACTATATTAGGTTTGTTTTCTGAATGCTTTACGGATCTATTATATTTATTGTTTGATTTTACCTAATAGATTTGAATTGTTTTCAGGGTTTTATTCTTTTATTTTATCTTGTGATTGTAAACAGAAACAGCTGGCTGCTTTTGAATTTCCTTTGGGATTATTATTTAGGATATGTTTTTAGGTAAACATACCTTCTGTGTCTGTCCAGAAACATGAGGTAAACAGCGCTGTTACTCCTAGACCTCTCAAGTTAGCATTCTTAAATGTCAGGTCTTTAGCAGGGAAAACATTTTTAATTCATGATTTTATTACTGACTACAACCTTGATTTGATGTTTTTAGCTGAAACCTGGTTAAATGAAAATAACATTTCAGCTGTTCTCATCGACTCAACCCCTCCCAACTCTGGTGTTATCAGTGACAGAAAGGACGGGGGGCTGCAGTTTTGATCAATGAACTATTTCAGTGTAAGAAGTTTTCTTTGGAAGTTTTCCATGTTTTGAATACGTGACCCTACAGCTGAAGGCCTCATTTAAAACCACATTTATAAATATCTACCGGCCCCCCCAGATACTGTGCAGATTTTAACCATGAGTTTCGAGAACTGCTGTCTATGATCTGTGTTCATTTTGACTGAATAATTATTGTTGGAGATTTTAACATCCATGTTGACAACTCTCAGAACAAAGAGACTAAAGACCTGAATAACTCTCTGGAAAATTTGGGGTTGACCCAACATGTGACAGAGCCCACAGACAACGGAGGGCATTTTCTCGATTTATTGATTTCCAAAGGTCTGAATATTTCCAAGATTACTGGATGTGATTTAGGTCTGTCTGATCGCTGCTGTGTTTTCTTTGAGAGCACAAACTCAGTACACACAAATGTTTTGAGGGAGGAAATAAAAAAATTATAAATAACTGAAAATACTAGCGAGATGTTCAACCAGATTCTCTCTCTAACACCTCCCCTCTCAGGGGGTTCAGTCAATGAACTTGTCAATAGCTTTAATGCAAATATGTTAAGTATAAGGATAGTATTTCTCCCAACAAGCTGAAGGTGATCTATGGAAAGAAAAAATCTCCATGGAGAAATTCTATAGTCATAAAAATGGAAAAAGAGAATATCAAAAATCAGAACACACATGGAGAAATATTAAACTGCAGGTTGATTACGACATCTATAAAGAGAAACTTCACCGTTATCATTTACAACTGAGCACTGCAAGGAAGTCCTATTTTTCTGACATCATTTCCAAAAACTCTCATAATACTCGAGCTTTATTCGCTACAGTCAACAAGCTAACAAACCCCCCTGTGTTAGTGGCATCAGAACTCCATTAAAGCTTGCAATGACTTTGCTAAATTCTTTACAAAGAAAATCAAAAACATTAGGCAAACTATTGTTCATCAACTACAAGTCCAGAATATGAACTTTATCCACTGGAAACCAATATAAACCCTATGGCTCAGTTTCAATCCATAAATAGTAAAGACCTGGAGGACAGTCTGTCAACTGAACTCCTCTTGCTGTCTGGATATTCTACCCACAAGTTTTTTTCAAACAAGTTTCAAAGATGTGTCACAACTTACTTGAATTAAACAAAGACAAAACTGAGGTTCTTGTCTTTGGGGCTAAGGAGAAACGGTTGGAAGTCACTACAGATCTTCAATCTGTTCATTTAAACACCACCAACAGACCAGAAACTTGGGTGTAGTGATGGACACAGACCTACATTTTGATAAACACATTAAGGCAGTCACAAAATCAGCCTACTATCATCTCAAAAATATTTCAAGGATTAAAGATCTGATGTCCAAGCAGGACCTGGAAAAACGAGTTCATGTTTTCATCTTTAGTCGACTTTGTCAGTTACAGTGTTTTCACAGGACGACCAAAAACATCAATCAGGAAACTGCAGCTTATTCAGAACTCAGCTGCTCATGTTCTCACAGGAACAAAAAAGTAGAACCACATCAGTCCAGTTCTGAGGTCTTTACACTGGCTGCCTGTCTGCCAGAGAACAGACTTTAAGGTTATGCTGCTGGTTTATAAAGCTTTGAATGTTTATCACCAAAGTACATGACTGACCTCCTGACCCAGTATATACCAGCCAGACCTCTCCACTCATCTGGATCCAGTCTTTAGTCAGTTCCTAGAGTCCAAACTAAACATGGAGAATCTGCATTCAGCTTCTATGCTCCACAGATCTGGAACAGACTTTCAGAAAGCCTTAGATCAGCTGAAACACTCAGAGTATTTAAATCCAGATTAAAGATCCAGCTGTTCTCTGCTGCATTTGATTCATTTGATTCAAACATTTACATCCACACTGTTTATCTCTGTTTCATTTAAATTCACTTCTTTTTAACTTTCTTTAAATCTTATTGTAATGATCCCACCTTTGATGTTTCTTTTGATTGTTTTTTTTAGATTTTATGTAAAGCTCTTTAAATTGTCTTTGTACATGAAATGGGCTTCAGAAAGAAACTTCCCTTGTGCTCCTGTCTTTGCCCGTGGCTCTCGCCTCTGGCTCGTCCATCACCCCAGCTTGCATAATTACTGGTGTGAAGCCCATTGAGGAAGGCTGTGGTGGTGATTTTGGGCCATGTAAATAAAACTGAATTGAAATTGAATTGATGAAAGGTGAAGCTTCATAGGTGTCTTAAAAACTGAACTTTAACACAAAGCTGCTGTTTTTCAGGCCAAACCGACGAAGCGAGGCTCAGCCACCGTGTCGTTTGGAGACCTGTCGAGGATCAGCCAGCCGACACGTGACGACAAACCATAGAATCAAAGAGCGGACTGAACCCTCTGCAGTTCATGTAAATGCTTGACTGATGGTCACTTTGAAGACCACTATGTGAACAAAAAGATCTGGACCAACAAGCTCAGTCATTGTAAAAATGTTTGATTTTGTTCTGAAAAGACATCTTTAAAAACTCAAG
This sequence comes from Oryzias woworae, assembly GCA_016861445.1. Lineage (NCBI taxonomy): Eukaryota > Metazoa > Chordata > Actinopteri > Beloniformes > Adrianichthyidae > Oryzias > Oryzias woworae. The sequence goes on along the minus strand of BOLG01001264.1, from coordinate 518,275 downwards.
AAACATAAATCCTTCATCATTTTTGATGAAGTTTAGGGAAAACCACAGAAGAAGTTGGAGAGTCCTGAGCTGGCAGATCCCCCGTCAGCTCTCAGGGTTTCTGTCAGATGTTCTCCGTGTTTCTCCTGGTTTCAGAGGAACTTTGTTTTCCCGACACAGATGTTCTGCTCTGATGGTCCATCACAGACAGGTCTGTGCAGCATGTTCTGCGCTGAGCGACTCCTCTGTAATTTGCTTCAGTGAATAAACACATTTCAAGATTAAATGAACTTTGATGTTTTATACATTTTTGTGTCTTCCAGCTGGGTTTGGTTTCCTGAGTTTTCTGAGACTCTTGACTGAATGAGCTGGCTCTCTGCATGCGTCATTTCCACGTGTTATTCAGTCATATCTTCCTCTTTCCCCCAAAACTCAGTTCTGTTTTGAATTCACTGCAGAGATGTTGCTTCTGCTCAGCCTCCTCTTAGCTCCAGGATTCTGCATCGGCTCAGGTAAATAAACCTCCTTATCACCTGCTGACAGGTGTGACGGGTTTGGAGTGAGTCAGGTGATCAGAGACATTCAGATGAACTTGGAACTAAATGCAAGTTATCTTCTAAAGTTTGAAGAATCAGTTCGTTGTGTTGAAGCACGAACAAAAAGGTTTGTGTGTCAGGTCAGTGATTTGTCCAGATACCCTTTCCTCACAGCTTCTCTTGCTTTGTAGGAATCCTCCAGCAGGTGACGCTGCTGCGCTCAGTGGCTGTACTGGCATGTCCTCATGCAGGTAAAGATGTGATCTGGAGCAGAGTCAGAAACGGTGAAAAACTGGTTCTTGTTAGCATCAGAGAGGGTCAGGAGACGAGGCTGGACCGACGGTTTGGTTCCCAGGCTGACGGCTCGCTGGTCATTACCAACACCAAAGCTTCTGATGAGACCATGTACTTCTGCAATGAGAAGCACAGAGTTTATCTGACGGTGACCTCAGATCCAAAAGAAGTCCCCTCCAATGCTCCTCCAGAACCAGGACCACAGAGCCACGGGGAGGACTCTGGCCTTGAAGAAGACCTGAAGGAAGGATCTGCAGAGATCCAGGAGGCCTCTGACTGGTGGAAAGTTCCTGCTGGAGTGCTTACAGGGGCTTCTCTGGTGCTCATCTCCATCTTCATCCTGAGGTTCTGCTCAGCAAAAAGAACAGAGATGACAGACGGCAAAGACCAAAGAGTTCCTGAGGTGGTTTATGAGGAGATCCAGGTTATTGGCATGCTCAGCAAAAGCTCAGAGGTTCAAGGTCCACTCTGCTGCTCTCAGCCGGTAAGCGTGAACCTGGATACTACCAGGGAGCAGCTGAAAGGTGACAGTCAGACCAGGATCTACGACCACGCCCTAAAACCTGAGGAGATGAGCACAAAAGAGAATGACATCTATTCCAGTGATCCATAACTGTGTTTGATGAAACTCACGTGGTTCTGATTGGTCCCATTGAGACGGACCTCCATGATAAATAAACACCGGAAAGGCAAATGTCAATGAGGCGTCCATGAGTCAAGTTCTTCAGATGATCTGAACTTTAAATTTTAAAGCCACATCCAAACCTCACAACCATACAAAGTCCAAAAAGCAATGCTTTTGTGTCCAAACAAACAATCAGAAACAGTTTAATAATTAAATATATCAAAGCTTGTTTGCAAACTACCTCCACTTGTTTGCAAACAAAAGAACAAAGCTTTGTTGTCAAATAAACTCTCAAAACAGCTTTTATAAACAAAGCACTGCAAAGTTTTTGTTTACAAACTCTTACAAAGAAATTGTTAACAAATATTTGTAAACAATAAACATAATTTTGTTTTATTTAAAAAAACAGACTTTAACAAAAGATCAGGCAGTTTTATGTACAAATAAATTGCACATGTTTATATTTACAAACAAACACAAACAAAGGTTCATTAAAGTTAAGCTAAACATGTTCAGGCATCATAATACATGAATTTTAACAGACAAAGTCAAGGCTTTGGTTTAAAAATTGGGTTTCTTTTTTTTTTGTCTAAAAGGTGTGGAAAAGTGAGGCCTCAGAAAAACAAAAAAAAATTCATCTCTGAACATGAATCAACTCAGCAAACAGATCCTTTTAAAAGGTTAGTAATTACTGAATGATTCTGGTTCCAAAAGGAAACAAGAAAAGATGGCTCCTTTTGAACGTAATTATAGATTTAATTTAACTTTTAAATTTGGATCATTTAGATTTGCGTTTATGATAATTTAGTCAAAATGTGTTGAACGTCATCGACCTGGTATAGAAAACCATAGAAAACAGCCTTCGGAGTTTTTCTGCTTGACGTGAGATAACAGGAAATACCTCACGGATTACAAAATAAAAGCTTGTTAGACACCGTGCACGCGCGTCTCTAATCAAACGGACTCAGGATTCCATCACAGACTCGACCGATGTGATAATGTATGTAAAAAAAAGACAGACTGCGGTGCCGGTCATGGTTCAGTGGACCATTTTTAAAACGTATTTACTTTTTTGTGAAATTCAAGGCTTGTCGTGGATAGCACTTCCGGGTGGAGCGAAGCGTTGCCATGATAGCATTCACATTTTGTTTTCCAGAACCAAATCGGGCAGAGTTCCTATCGAGCCGCTTCTGGTCTCGGTGTTCGGCTGCGCCATGACGGTAAGAAAACGCTTTAGTTTGTGACGATACGGTGACGTTCGCAACCTGTTAGAAAAGCTAACAGCATGTTAGCAACACAAACAACCTGTTAGAAAAGCTAACAGCATGTTAGCAACACAAACAACCTGTTAGAAAAGCTAACAGCATGTTAGCAACACAAACAACCTGTTAGAAAAGCTAACAGCATGTTAGCAACACAAACAACCTGTTAGAAAAGCTAACAGCATGTTAGCAACACAAACAACATGTTAGAAAAGCTAACAGAATGTTAGCAACACAAACAACCTGTTAGAAAAGCTAACAGCATGTTAGCAACACAAACAACATGTTAGAAAAGCTAACAGCATGTTAGCAACACAAACAACATGTTAGAAAAGCTAACAGAATGTTAGCAACACAAACAACCTGTTAGAAAAGCTAACAGCATGTTAGCAAAACAAACAACATGTTAGAAAAGCTAACAGCATGTTAGCAACACAAACAACATGTTAGAAAAGCTAACAGCATGTTAGCAACACAAACAACATGTTAGAAAAGCTAACAGCATGTTAGCAACACAAACAACATGTTAGAAAAGCTAACAGAATGTTAGCAACACAAACAACATGTTAGAAAAGCTAACAGCATGTTAGCAACACAAACAACATGTTAGAAAAGCTAACAGCATGTTAGCAAAACAAACAACATGTTAGAAAAGCTAACAGCATGTTAGCAACACAAACAACATCATAACTTAGCATCCCTTTTTGCGTGACGGTTGTTTCTGTTTTATCAGAGAAATCCCGTAAACAAACTTGGAAGTCTGTCATCGACCAACAGGACCAAACAGCAGGTACATGACGGGAACCATTCCTCTCTGATCATACCTGGATCACAGAAGAACAGGACAGGACAGGAGCACCTTCCTCATCCTCATGTCTTCCTTCATCCATATACCTCCTCTTTGGTCTTCCTCTTGACCAGAAGTCACCTTTCACACTCAAGAGCTATTCAGGTCAATTTCTCACTGAGCCACACAGTCATTAGTAAAAAAAAAAAAAAAAAAACCCACATTGTATTTATGTTGTTGTTACTTTTATATATAATTATATAACTATTGAGTTTTTTGGGCATAAATTAAATATAAACTTATGGAGAAAATAGCATTTTTTTAAAAAATGAAATCGTTTATAACTTTAGAGAGAGGATCACACGCCTTCCTTTCAAAATAAAAGACACCCTGTGTCACTGTAGTATAATGTCAACAATGGAAAAAAAAAAAGTTCATTTTATTTTTGTGCTGCTTTTCGGACCAGTAAGGAAACCTTCTGCTTGGGATTCTTCTGATTAAGTTTACCTTCCTGACAAAGAAACCTCTGCATTTATACAGATTTGGGACAGCGAAGTTCTGGATAGACCTCCCTGTGTTTTCATCCTGCATTGTGTGCACTAACATCTGCTCTCAGTTTATGATGTCACTGACCAGCTGATGCGGAACTGAACAGTTCTTCCAGCTCCTGCAGGAGCTGGTCTGTCTGAAGGCAGATCTGGACCGAGAGCGCGAGGAGAAAAACCACTTCCAGCTGGAAAGGGACAACATGCTGGCCCGGAAGGGAATCATCGAGAAGAACCTGGAGGAAGCTGAAGCTAAGCTGAGAAGCATCTGCAAGGAGAGGCAGGAGGCTGAGGAGCGCCACCAAGTGGAGATCTCTGTGAGCATCACACAAACCCAGTCCCGTAGACGACCTCTGAACAGGTAGTGGACGTTTATGGAGAGAAATAAGCATCACTCCGATTTTTGTGTGCGTAATTCTTGATTTGTAACTCATAGAATTACAAGATTAAAAAAATACAATTTACACATACACAACTTAAAATGACAACAGCTTGAAACTAACTACACGCACAAAGTTCAGAGCGGCTGATGAGAAAACTCTGATGACCCAGCATTCCAGCAGCATTTAAACGCATCACTTCCGCACAAACCTGGCAGTTTCAAGCCGTTGTCATTTTAAGTTGTGCATGTATAAATTTTTTTTTTTTTTTTGTAGGCATGCACAAAATGTATTTTGAGTTACAAATTAAGAATTACACACACACAAACCTAAAGTTACGCACAAATCAGAGTGATACTTATTTCTCTTTATAGGATGTTTGTTTTCCAGTGTGAATTACCTGAACAGGTGTTCTAGTGATAGAAACCCAACCGGACTGCAGTACCAACGTCAGACACCAGCGGGAGCGTTTGACATTCCACCTGTGTCTGATGTTCAGGTCTACAAGCAGAAGCTGAAGCAGATCCTGTTGCATCAGCAGAACAGCACTGCCTCATCCTGCAACCCAGTCCAGAACCAGAAACTGCAGATCAAAGGCGAGGAGAAGCGGATCCAGGAGACACTGACGCTGGTAAACCGTCTTCACTCACTGTTGGAGGTTGGTTCCTTCAGAGGAGTGAACTGAAGGCCTGTTCTCCATCAGAAACATCAGGTGGAGCTTATGGAGCAAAGCAACGACTACAACCGCAGGCTGCGAGGTAACAGCTGCACCTGCTGGGTGAGACGGAGTCATGATGGAGGCCCTGGTCCTTTAGCTCCTCTTCCTCCTCTCCTGCAGACGTGGAAGTCAAGTTTGATCTGAAGATGAAGTCTCTGGTGGAGCAGAAAGAAAGGAGGCAGGCGGCAGCCCTGCGGCAGCTGAAGAAGCAGGCGAGGAGCCACGTGGCGTCCCTGATGGAGAAGCACAGCAGAGCGCTGCGAGGAGAAGAGGAGCTCCGCTCTGCTGCTCAGGAGGAGCTCAGGGAGCTGAAGGTGAGAATCCAGCTCCTGCTAACGCAGCAGACCACTGGAGTCCTGAACACTGTTCTTCTCTGGAGCAGGAGGAGCTGCAGGAGGCTCAGCAGCTGATCAAGGAGCTTTCATCGGCTCAGGAGACAAACCGGGGCCTGGAGGAGGCGCAGGTGAAGCTGCAGAGGCGTCTGCAGGATCTCAAGCAGACTGAAGATGAGGTGGTGGTGAGTTCTGTCTGTGTGAGGAGCATCAAACTCCACCTGAATGTTCTTGACGCTTATGTCCTTTAGGACCTCCGTTGTTCGCTGAAGGAGGCGCAGGAGGAGCTCAGTGATCTGAGAGAGGAAAACAAACTTCTGCTGCAGGGGTTCTACAAGGTAATTCCTAACCCCCACACGCTCCCCGTGATGGCGCGCTGACAGTCTGAATGTACCTGCAGGTTCAACTGGAGCGCGACGAGCTCCTCAGAAGGCAGGAGCAGAGCATGGCAGACCTGCAGAGGAGGAGCGTGCTAAAGAAGGAGCTGCTAGAAAGGAAGTTGGTGGCTCTGAGCAGATTCCTAGAGAGGAAGGAGGCGCAGCTCCTTGTTGCTCCGTCACTTCCTGCTGACGACCTGGTGGAGAGTGGCGCCTTAGATGAGTCAAAGTTGGGCTCTGAAGTCCAAGGACACAAAGTTTTGGCCTGAGGTGCGGGAGTTCTCCTTCAGGAGTTCCTGGAGAGGAAAGGAGACACCTACACGCCACAAGCAGGTGAAGTTCCAAAGGTGGAGCTCCTGAGGATGGTCTCTGTGGTCCTTTGTGACCTTCGTCCAGCTGAGAACTGAAACATCTGGTCTCAGAGCTTCTCCAGAAACCAGAACCAGACTCACTGCTGGACCAAGTCAGTCAGATCCTTCAGTTTCAGGAGGGGTCACATGACCGGGATCCTCTGCCAAGAACGAGCAACCAACTGAGCACGTGCAGACAATCACTGTAGTGAGCATTCCTGATGCTGGTCTGCGAGTTTTTAAGGAAAAAATGGAAAGTAGCCGTCAGGAAATCTGTTTTTGAGTTTAATGTAATGCTCAGTTTGACCAGTAGGTGGCGCCGCAGCATCTGAGGGAAACAGCCAGCATTTGATGTTCATGTTCACCAACCGTCACCTTTTTAACTTAACATTTAAAAGTTTAGCAAGACCCTCACAGGTTAGCATTAGCATGCTACCCCAGCTCCAGCTACAACTAAAAGCTAAATATCTATTTGTGAAATGAAAGAACTGGAAAAGTTATTAAAGCTTTTAATAAACCAAGGTGATGCGTTCTGTTCTTAGGTTGGGGGGCAGTGGTTCTGAGTGAAACTGGGCCGGGCCCCGTCCTGAAGGTGGTTCCAGTCTTCACCTGCTGATGAGTGATCATCCTGAAGGAACCAAGCAGCTGCACGAACGTAGCTTTTATTGAACACGTCATCACTTCCAGCTTTTATTTACACAAAGGCTTCCCCACAGTCAGCGCTGCCGCTGAAGGGGGCCAGAAGGCAGAACCGACCCCGCTCCGTCTCTGCAGAGCAGGACGTTCGATGACCTCAGCTGGTTCCATGGCTGCTGGACTCGAACACACCCTTCTTGAAGAACAGTGAGAACTCACACACATTGAGTTTGGAAAGCTGGAAAATGCCGTCGTCGTCAGCTCGGAGAGGGGATGTGGGGGACGCCAGCATGATCTGGAAGAGGTTCCTCAGGTACCGCTGTGGAGGAGGAGGAGTCAAAGCATCAGAGACACTCTGCGTCGGAGCAGCAGTGACGCCTTCAGCTTTGAGTGAGAACAACAATCCGGATTTCCTCTCAGAACCAGAACATCAGCAGAGCCAAAGTAGAAACGCTGCTCTATGTCCTGCAAAGATCTGAAATCTGGGATAAAAGAACCAAGGACAAAAAAATGAGAACAAAGTTCAGCAAATGCTCCAAAGGGTTCCTTATTAAATGGATTCGTCACCATGACGACAGTCATCCAGCAGCAGCACTTGATGTTCTGCTCTCAGATGGTCAGACTGCAGGAGCTAAAGCTGTTTGATCATCCTCAAAGCAGAGCTTCAAACCTGAAGCTGAGAACGCCATGGTTCAGATGCTCCAGGAAGCCAGACTCCTCGGCCAATCAGAATGCCCTTCTAGTTCCTCCTCTGGAGGGTTAGAGTCGGAGCAGCATGAAGGAGTGAGTGTCTGACCTTCAGGTCTGCAGGGTGAAGCAGGAGCTCTATGAAAGCAGCTCCAGAAGGTCAAACCTACCTCCAGGAGGGTCCGCCGTTCCGCCACCAGTCGCTCATCTCGGTTCCCAAACAGCATCTTGGGCGGGAACTCCAGAGACGTCAGCTGGAGGAGAAAACATCGTCAGGAGAAGAAGAACCGGCACCATGGAATCTGCTCCAGACTCTGAACCTCTCCCACCTCTGGATATTTCAGCTTCAGGATCTTGTGCATTTCTCTGAAGCGGCTGTAGCGCCTGAAGACTGTCCACGTCTCATCCATCACCGTGATCTGGGGGAGCAGAGACCAGCAGAGGTTCACATCTGCTCAAACACCAAGATGAGTAACCATGGCAACAAGAGAGCCGCTGGGGGAGCTTTCAAAGCAAAACCAACAACCAAAGTAAAGAGCATTTCTGTTCCAGAAGGAACTTCTAAAGAAGTTCCCGTGCAGAGCAGTGCAGATCTGGCCTGATCAGAACCAACTGATGTTTGAGAGGCACCCCCCCCATCATGGAAACATCTCTGATGTCCACAACTAAAGAGACTGAAGCTGTTCTGCAGCCGCTGGAACCAAAGAACCACAACACTGGTGAAGCTGGGTTTGTGGTTCCATCCTGACCCAGAGCTTCTCCTCTGCAGCCAGCAAGAACCTGGACTCACTGAAGAGCTCGAAACCCAGCGACTGAGAGGGGAGAGAACCTGCAGCAGAACCACACTCGGAAGATACCACAGAAAATACCGGAACACCTCAGGAGAACATGTGACATACAGGAAACTGCTGAGCTTGAAGCCCAGACGACTGCAAGAACTTCCTCAGGTCTACAAGCTAAAGCAGATCCCATCAGCAGAGCAGCGCTGCCACCTCCTGCAACTCACTGGAACTTTAGCGAGTTCTGATGAAAAGTTTCAGAAGGACAACAAACAAATGTTGCCTTTTAGCAGAACAAAGAAGTTCTGACTTTTCCTGAGCCGTTCCAGACAGAGCAGAAGTTCTGGAGGTTCTACTGATGCAGACGGAACAAAGCTTACCTTGACCTCAAACTCAAAGTGCTCGTCCTTCCCCTGTCCGCGCAGAACGTAACGAGGAATGACGACTTTGATGGGTTCCTGCGCTCCGAGGCACCTGGTCCCGACGGGATGGGACGCCAGGCGCTGCCGGGGGGGCAAGACAAATAGATTATTCAACCTTTGAGTTTAAACATTTTGGAGGAAAAACAGAAACCGGAGGAATAAAGTAGTTCAAACTTTATTGTTCCTCACAAATTTTACAAACGGGTTCATCCTGCTAAAAACGGTTTTACCGTTGAGTCAATAAAAAACTGAAAATGAACATTTAAGTAAAAACCAGAGGGCGGAGTTTAAGGGCGTTAAATCCTCCTGGGGTTCACTCTGGGGGGGTTTGACAGGGACACAGATGATTGATCAACATCTGTGCTTCAGAGGAACAGCCGAAAAGAAGGTTCCAGCTCTCAGAGGAACCGTGGGAGGTGGGCCCTTCCGCCGAGCCCCGTCTGTCAGAGTTTGTGAAAAGCATTTCTACGGAAAAGCCGACATCGTTTCTCCTCACGAAAAGGCACCTGATGTTTGAGCGCTCACAGAGGCGAAGACCCTGAAACTGAGGCTGGGGGGGCACCAGGGTGGACCCCCGTGGCACCGGATGAAAGACGCCGTCCTCCTGCAGGAGGGCGACGTGCATGTCGGTCAAGAGGAACTGCAGAATGGTGTCCTCCACCCGGACACTGGTGTACAGCAGAGGACGGACGTCTGCCAGCGCCGGCCTGTTGGCGACCCGCATGTTTCCGTGGACGATGTAGAGCAGGTCAGCTAGGACCCGCTTAAATCTGGAGGTCATGCAGAGGTCACCAAGGACCATCTCAGGAACTTGACAAGTCCAGTCCAGGGAGAGGAGCATGAGGTCTTCTGAGAGTAACGGATGAGACGCCGCGTCCTTCAGATGGTCAGGAGCACGGGCCTTCAGGATGGCGCCGCACAGTTCCTGGGTCAGACCTTTGCTGTGGGTGAAGACGGCTAAGATGGCGTCTGGGCTGCGGCCGCTCAGGCGGACATGCTGCCCCGCCAGGCTGACCTGGACCTCCGTCACGTCCCAGAGGTGGAGGTGATGAAGAACGACCACAGAGCCGGTGAAGTCTGCTGAAAGTGCCGTCAGGTGGCGTTCCGACAGCAGCAGGCACGCCGGCTGTGGGAGGGGCTGCGCAGCGTTGGCCACCTGTAGCCAAAACACATTCAGGAAGTTTCGGACCTTCAGGGGAGGAGACAGGGAGTCCAGCTCGTCCTGGATCTGCTGGAGGGAAAGCATCCTGATCCGCATCAGCGCTGGAGGCAGCTGGACCAGCTCCTGAGAAAACACCTGAGGCGGCGTGTTCCTGACGGACGACAGCGAGCCCTCGGGCCATCCCACCACCACAGGAGGCGGGGGGCTGCGGCGCCCTGCCTGGTCCCCCACGCTGCGCCTGTGCTCTGCGGTAGCGTGGGGGGGTGGGTGCTCCTGGGTCAGGTACTGGGTGAGGACGGTCTTCACGTGGGCGAGGCCTGGGATCACGCGGTGAGCGTCCTCCAGGCATCTGCCAGCATCTTTACACATCAAAGACAGTTTTCCAGAAAACAAGTCTACGGCGCTGTTGCACGGCGCTGCTTGTGCAGCGTCCACTTCCTGTTTGGTCTCAACATGGAGGACCTTCTCCCGGTTGTTGGAAGAGGTTAGAGATGATGGCTCCTCGGACCGTCCGGATTCTGCTCCGCTCCACAGGAATGATGTTCGGTTCCTGAGTCTGGTGAAGGATTCCCAGACAAAGCTCCTGAAGGTCAACAGCTTCTCCGCCTGCGCGTCTGCTGTTTGTTCACCGAGATCGCCGATGGTTTCTCCAGAGTCCGGTTTGGACCCGAGGTCAGACAGATCCGTGGAGGGTTCTTGCTCCCCGGCTGATGTCCAGCTCCTCAGGTTCAGGATGTTCTTTGCATCTTTCTCCGGTTTGGTTTGAAGGATGACCTGCTCCGACTCCTGCATGGAGGAGATCCCATCAGCCCTCCAGAGCTCTGAACCCGCCTCCTGTCGTATCTGCTCATTTATCTGGGTCTTTGGTGCTCCTTTCAGAAGCTCCTCCTCCTCACAGGAGGCAGACTTGTTCCGTCCTCCACCATCACTCCCACTTTCATCAGGTCTGTTGGTCTCCTTGCTTCCTGAAGGAACCTGCTCCCCCCAACAGCCTCCTGGCTCAGATAAACTCATTTGTTCCTTCAGGCTTCGGTTTCTAAGCAGGACCTCGGCGGCGGCTTCTTCACTCTCCAGTTCTCCCAACATGTTCTCCTGGACTTCAGGAGAGCAGTTGGTTGCTAACCCCTGGGGAGTCAAGCAGGAGGCCCGGTGGGCTGTCTGTGAGCACAAAGGGGGAGTCTGAGACTACATCAACCAAGACCAGAAAGCTGTACAGAAGCCCCGCCCACCGACGCTCAGTTGTTCACCAGGTGATTGTTCGTGATTCCAGATGAAGGAAGTGAGACGCTGGCGTGCAGATTACAGGGCTTTCAGATTTAAAGGTTGCAGTGCTGGAACCAAACAGAAACCACCTCCTGGTTCAGAAAAAAAATCAGAAAACTGACTTTTTATAACCCGAAGGCCTTTGGGATGGTGGACCGGGCTCGTCCTGGAGTCTGATTTTATTTATTTTTTCTCTTTTTTGTCTAATTTACTGGACTTCCTGCTGAGAAACATGTTTTTTTTGCAGACTCTGCTTTCCTTCAGGTTTTAGTGTTTGAGAACATTGTGTGATCTGACAGGAGCGGTGCATTTCCCATTGGTTTCCAACAGCATTCCAGCAGCCACACATTCTGGATTTAGAATTTGAGTTTGGTTTGTGATGTTTATCAACTCTGAGAGACAGAATTTAATAACAGAACCCAGAAAATTACATTGCCTGATTTTAAAATATTTATTTGCTTAACGGAGCAAAAAGAAAGGATTTATTCCATTAAGACTTCTGCTCCTCAGACCCATTTCTTCTTTTTTTTCTTTTCTACCTGTATTAATGTCACCTGATATTCAATTTTCAATTCAATTTTACTTCTATAGCCCTTTATCACAATCATAGCCGTCTCATCAACCATGTAAAAGTAAACAATAGCTGGTTGTTAAACAGACTAAGCTGAACAAACATCTCTGTCCTTAAACCCTCCTTCACGGTGAAGAAAAACTCATAAAAAAAACTCTTTTTTAGGGGGGAAAAACCTAAGAAACCTCAGAGTTTCCCACATGAAGGAGAGATCCTCAATCCTCAACACGGACAGATGATGCGCTAGAACTATTAAAGAAAAGTGAACTTATTTAATTCTATAACGGATAATTCTGATACAACTGGTTATATGTATGAAGACACCTGTCTACATCCTTAAACATTGACCGATGCCAAAGAGCTGTCAAAGGACACCAGGAACAAGAAGGTAGACCTGAAGCGATTTGGGATAAACCCATCTACAATAAACTGCAGCTTGGAGAGAAGAGATCACCGACAAGCTCCCTCCACCTGAAACCTCATGACAGCTGTCACCTGGTGGAAGAAACGATGGTGAGGAAACAGTCTGGAACTACACGGAGGAACTGGGTAATGACCTGAAGACAGCTGGGACTGCAGGAACAAAGGTTACAATGGTAACACACAACGCCATCAGTGGCTCAAACCCGGCAGAGCTCAAAGGTTCAGCTTAAAGCAGCACATGTCCAGAACCGTCTACATTTCTCCAGAATCTGGATGATCCAGAGGCGGATTGGGAGAAGTTCATGTGATCAGATGTGATAAAAATGGAACTTTGTTGTACGAACGCCACATGCTGTGTTTGGAGGAAGAACAACACGGAAGAACACCACACCCACTGTGAAGCATGGGGGTAGACATATCATGGTTTGGAGCTGTTTCTCTAAAACAGAACCAGGACGCCTGATTCGTATGAAGGAAAGGATGGCGGAGACTTTGGTCCTATGAAGATGAAACGATGATCCAAACATCACCATGGCAGCAAAGGACTGGCTAAAAAGCATTTGAAGGTTCTGGAATGTTCTAGCCAGGTTCTGGACCTCATTTCCACAGAGAATCTGTAGAGGGAGGTTGAAAGTCCCAAAACATCCCAGCCTGGAGAAGATCTGGGTGAAGAATGGACCAAAGCTGCTGAAGTCGATGTGACCTTTGACCTCTGACATTGCAACCAGGGTTGCATTAAAGTTTTTGGTGTTTTAACATGTTCTTGTAGCACTTTTCTTGTGACAGAGAACATGTATGTATGAATTTTAGGATTATTCAGACTGAAAAAGTTCGTTGGTACGGATCGAGTCTTGAACCTTGCACTTGGTCTGTATTCTGATTGGCGCCAACCGGGCATTTCTTTTCTGGACAAAAGCTGACTAAAGATCACTTCAGTCATTGGTCAATACAAGGGTGGGGCAAAGCAACAAAAAAGGAATAATGGAAGTCCTGATCTTTGCACTCACTGATTCAAACTTTATATTTTGTAGACCAGTTTTGATTGTATCAGATGGATACGGTCAGGTTCAACACTTCTGACTGCTTTGGTACGGCAGAGGCATGCTGGAAGGCGGACGCTGAGGAGACAACGGCTAAGAAGTGTTTCTGACTGTAGATTATTGGGAAAACGGTGTGAGAAGCAATGTGGATCACATTAAAAGTTGTTTTCATGAGCCAGCGTTCCCTAAATGCATCTCCAGGGCTTGAAATGTACTTTATTTTCCTAATTCTGCAGGTGATTATTTTGAAATGAAATCAAATGTTTGTATGTTTTGGATTCATGATGTCACTGACCGTAAAAGTGCATCACTCTCAGAGGGGAAGGGGACTTCAGCCGGCTCTGGAACGGGCATTTATTGTGTATTTATGTTGGATTTCTCCACCACGTCTGTAAGCTTGGTCAGTGAAGTCTGGACTCCAAATCTTGTCTGCCGTTGAAGCGCTCCGTGTGTCTCCAGCTCATCAGCATAACAGGAGGATGACGCTGTAGTCAGTGTGGACGCCTGCATCTCCAAATCAACACTTTTACTTCATTCTCTGGTTTCTGCTCGAAGTGCAGCAGCTTTATCCTTCAGTTCTACCTAGATTTTGTTTTAATTCGCCGCATATTCAGCCAAATTCAGGGGCAAAGCCAGGGGGTATCTAGGGGTTGCTATAGCAACTGCAAAATTTGGCAAAGCAACTCCAAATACATAAAAGACTAAATCTAATACTTTATTTTAAAAAAATGTTCATTGTGCACAATTTTATTGCATGTAATCACTTTTTATTTAACATTAAAATGTTTTTCATGTTTGTCATCTATTTTGTGTTAAAATGCGACATAAAAGCGCATTGAAGACAGTAGGAGAGGCATGCAGTAGCACTGTCTCAACAGAGACGGCACTCGTGAGTTTGTTCTTTATTTCTTACGAATAAAGTTTATTCAATAAGAGCCCATATTTTGTTTTGCTTTGACTGACTGGAAAATTGGTGGATGATCAACAAAAGATTCAAAGTTGGACTTTTGTTCAAAACAAGGAGTAATAATGAATGGATGAAGGATGCTGGACACGTCTATTGAGACTTGTAGAACTAAAAAAAGATCAGGAGACTTTTCTGTCCCTGGGCAAACGCTACACTGATGCGGGTGTCAGAATGTGCAAGTATCGTGTGTGTTTGGAGGGGTCTGGTACGGTGTGCGCTTGTATTCCCTGCATACAGAAAGCAGAGGAGCAGGAAAGCGATTCACCAAAGGAGCAGTTTCTCAAAGTGAGCATGAATTTACGATGTTTTGCTGTGAGGTTCTAAATTAAACTTTGTACGTCACCAGAAAATAGGCAGCAATTGCTTCACTTGTAGGCGCTGAATTTTTAGGCCTATGGCGTCACATCTCTGCCATTAATAGAACAGCACGTATTTGATAACTGAGCGTATCCTACAACTGCACCGCACAGTCCTTACTGAGCGGGCGCAGAGCTCTGACTGCGCTCGCTCAGTTTTCTTTGCACTCGTTCACTGTGTTCAGGGGGTGCTTTGGTAGTAATGTTTCTGGCTGATCTGATTGGCTGAAATTTCAGGTCAAATCTGGCAAGACAGCGGGTCAGAGCTCAGCCCCGGGGGTCAGAGCTCTTCGCTCGCTCAGGACTGGGCGGTGCAGTTGTAGGATACGCTCACTCAGTTATCAAATATGCGTCGTTCTATTAATGGCAGAGATGTGACATCATAGATGCCCTTGATTACACATTCATTTTTTGTAATTCCGTTTGTGGGAATACATTTTTATTTGCACAATACCGAAATTCAGGCCCTGATTTCAATAAGTTGCTGAGTCTCATTTTTGCTCCGCTACTCTGTTTACATCCCATAATGCCCGGCGACAGTGGCTGTTTTGATTCAGTGATTTTGATCCGAACGCAGGAATCTCGGAGCAAACCGAAGCTCAGCCCGATTGGAAACGAACTGAGACCACCTCAAAAGATGGTTCTGACATCCCGACTAAAACTGCATCTCTGAGTATTTCTTTCTTCAAATCATGATGGATCAGAAGCAGACAAAAACCCGCAGTTTGAAAAAGCTCAGGTTTGTGATGCTGCCGTGGACGGCGCCAAAGTCTTTTTACTCCGCTTCAGTTTGGATGCATCGCTTCCAGACAAACAGAATGGGCTCTAAACTGTACAGCCGCATAGCTCTGACACTGCTCGCCTTTTTTGCTATGCTAATGTTAGCTTGGGTTTATGAGGTACTCTAAGCTAGCCGGAGAGAGTGTGAAAGGGCTGATGGGATATTAGCGGAGGCTGACTTCTGCGCCAACTGTCCTGCCCACAACTCAGAGGTGAATTTCTAATGAACTTCTGCCGCTCTGCAGAAACTATGTCTTGAAAAACAGCTTTTAGAATTTGGCTAAAAATGGCATCATAATTATAGACCACTGAGAACCATTTGAAAATAGATCAAAACATGGTCGAAGGGAGACTTTAGAGTAGTGAGAAGAATTAGTTTTTCATTCTAACACTTGAAGTTATAAAGATCATCACAGACCAAACCTAGATTTTAAGAGAAACAAACCATAGAATCAGTGACTGAAGATCTTTTTAGCTGCTCTGTCCATCAGGACTGCGTTTATGGTTAGTTCGTAAATGTCATTGGTTGTGATTATTGTCATCAGTGATGTCATTTCCTCCAGGAACCACTAGATCTTCCCAGAAGCAGCATCAGATTCTGGTCTTACCTTGTTTTTCACTCTCCAAGGGTTCAGGTTCTGCAGCTTTTCACCTTTCTGAAACAGAAGACAAAATGAACAGTCACCAAGCAGAACACTCCTCCTTATGAGGATGAGGGGCGG
The DNA here is from genome assembly GCA_016861445.1 of Oryzias woworae. Taxonomy (NCBI): domain Eukaryota; kingdom Metazoa; phylum Chordata; class Actinopteri; order Beloniformes; family Adrianichthyidae; genus Oryzias; species Oryzias woworae. Next base: position 502,282 of record BOLG01001264.1, on the reverse strand, counting down.
GGCCTAACAGATGCAGGACAAATGAAACAGAGGAGGAGCATCTCTGGAGGAGATGAAGGTGTGGAGGAGGAGGAGGGGAGGCGGAAGATTCTGGTCTTACCTTCTGCTGTGACCTAACAGAGCCATGTATGGAAGCTCACCTCCTGCTCCTGCTGCTGCTGCTGCTGCTGCTGCTCCTCCTTCTGCTGCTCCTCCTCCTGTAGGTTAAAAGGCTGAACATCAAAGACATTCCTCACCAACAATGACAAGCAGAGAACGCTGATGTTTGCTCAGCTGTTGCCATGGAGACAGACAACATCTTTGAGTATTTCCATTTAAAAAGGAAAAAAGTGATGTTAAAGTATTCAGATTACTCTTGGAGTTAAAAATGTCAGAAACCATGTGGACATTTGGTGCATGTGCTGTCGCCCCTGCAGTTGCAGTGAAGGAGTTTGGATTTTCAGTTTGCAGATGTTTGAAGACCAGACCGACGTTCAGGAAGGAGCAGAAGGAGCAGGTCTTACTTTCAGAGACTCTGGGGACGGGGGATTGTCTCTGCCGCCCTTCCAGAGATTCATCATCCTCAGCCGTCGCTGTACCTCCTCCTCGATGTAGGCGTTGATTCTGCCTCAGAGAAACAGAAGGAAGCTGGTGTTGCTGTACAGAGGCTCCTGACGCGCTCCTGCAGAAGCACCAACCTGTCGTCCGACAGCGGCAGCAGCGAGTTCAGGGTCTGGATGTGGCTGATCGGCGAGCCGCCTGTCTTCTCCTCAGGAGTACGGCCGTGGTCGTCACCCTCGCTGATCTTCTGCCGCAGTTTCTGGATCTCCTGCTCCACTCTGGGGAAAGACAGAGGAGGATGACCACAGCCTAGAAAGATCTTCATCAGGAGCTCCAGCAGGCTCGGACCTCTGCTGGTCCACCTCCACCTCCGTCCTGGATGTTGAGCTCCTGTGCCTCTGCTCCTCAGAGTCCGGCTCCAGCGAGAGGCTGCGCCTCAGAGCCGAGTGCCTCCTCTCCAGCCGGCTCACCGCCTGCTCCATGGCCTCCCTCTGCTGCTTCTCCCTGGATTCCAGGATCTCCTTCTCCTTCCTCCTGACCTTCTCCTCCTGCCGCGCCACATTGGTCGTGAACTCGTAGGTGTCCTGGAGCTGCTGCAGTTGCTGGGCGCTGCTCCAGTGGAGGTTCAGACGCTCCTCCTTGTCCTCCAGTTCCTTCTCCACCTGGTACAGCGTGTTGTCAATACCTGGAGAACGTTGGTGGTTGTCGCCACTCCGCTGCAGCACCTCCATGGTCCTCAGCTTTTCCTCCACCAGAGCAGGGAGGAGGCTCTCTTCCAGGTCGGCCAGCTGCTGCTCCCTGAAGTTCAGGCGCTGCTCAGCCTGCCTGAGGATCTGCTCCTCTTGGCAGACGGCAGTGGCATCCTGTAGACCCTTCACCTGCAGCTGTCGCTCCTTCAGGCTCTGGGAGAGCACCAGCAGGGTGGTGCGCTCAGCAGCAACCTCCTGCTCCAGGCTCTCCCTCTGCTGCTGGAGCCCTTCCTCCATTTGGGCCAGCTCCTTCATTTGAGCCTCCTTGAAGTCCCTGTAGCGTGTCTGAGCTGACCTGGCCTCCTCGTCAGCATCCTCCACATCTGTGCGCTCTGCCGTCTCCTTGGCTCGGAGCAAAGATTCTCTGATCTCGGCCAGTGTGCGCTGTTCCTCCTCCAAGTGCTGAGCGTCCTCCCGCGTCAGCAGTGTGGAGGCTGCCTCCTGCTTCTCCCTCAACTGCTCCTCAAGCTTCCCCACCAGACTCAACTGCTCCCGCTCTTGGTCCTCCAAACGGCGCCGCTCCGTGTCGAGTCGGAGCCTCTGCTCCTCACGCTCCTTATTCAGTCTCTCCAGTTCTCTGTAGATCTCCCTCTGCTCTGCGGCCTCGTGCTGGCGCCTCCTCTCCTGCTCCTCCTCAGACTCGTCCTCCTGCTGCAACTTCCTGCTGCTCCAGATCTCAGAGCGCTTCTCCTCCTCAAAGCGCTCCTTCTTGGCGAGGAACTCCCGCAGACGGCTCTCAATGTCCTGGCTACGGTGGCGGAGGTTCTCTTCCTGGCGAAGGATGCGCTGCTGGACCTTCTCAGACTCCTTGCGTTGACTCTCCACCTCCTGCTGGAGGCGCTCCAGCTCCGCCTTCTCACTCTGCTGCTTGGCCTCCATCTCATTTATGAGTCTCCTGCAGGAACAAGAAGAGGAGGTCACTCTGCTTCATCAGCACGCCCAGGAAGGAGAACCCCCACCCCTGAGGAGTATTCGTTATCTCCGTCACACAGG
>BOLG01001264.1:420000-495000 GCA_016861445.1 Oryzias woworae | reverse complement strand
AGATTTTCTGATTGCCTTTTTAAAGTCTTTTTTAAAAAAGACCCCATTTCGTTTTAAACAAAAGGTGGGTCCTGACAGCGAGCCCTGGGGTGCACCTCCTCAGATGAGGAAAGACCTCATTTCTTCATAATCAAACACTGCCACCATGATGCCAGCCTGTGTGATTACACTAGAGGGCTGAGCACGTGGAAGTCCACAGCAGGTCCTCACCTTGGTTAAGCTGGACCGGCTCCATCACTTGGACCCCATTAACTGAACACTGAGCTCCACCAAGCGGAACCAGAAGGACCGTCCCACTTTGGTTCTCAATAACACAGTGTTCGCTCTCCAGGTCCAGACCGTGTAGAACTGCAGAACAACAGTACGAGTCCACAAAGCAGACGGTCAGCTTTCATTCTGCTTAACCCACATTAGATCACATGACTTGAAATTAAAAGCTTCTTTATGGAAACGTTTCCAGAAAGACGATTGTAAGTCCAGACGCCTTGACTTCATTTCAAGACAGCGTCACCAAAGGAAAACCAGGATTTTTTTTCCTCCACCTGCTTCCCTGGATTTCCATAAACTTCCATTTTTCTGAAATGGCATCAGTTTTGTTTTTTTCCTCTAGAAGGTCTAGGAGAACTTTGTGGATACGTCTGTATCCCACAAAGGCGAGCTGAAGGGGGCAGACGCACCGATGTCCTGCTCCGTGGATGCATCCTCCCGGCCCACGAACGTCCGTCCCTCCTGACAAAAGAACACCACCTTGCTGTTGACATTGACCTCCTGACCTCAGATGTGCTTTCTGATCAGAACAGACATCCTGACCTTCAGGTGGTACAGGATGATGCCGGTGCTTAGAAGGTCGTCGTCAATGCCAATCAGGTGGGGCAGCTCCGAGTCCAGAACCACGCCGATGCCCTCCTTCCTCAGAGCCAGTGTCTCCTCCTACAGGGTTAAACACTACATGCAGAGCCTGCCACTGAACCACCAAACCATCAACCGCAGCCGAGCAGTTCTGGCTCACCTTCAGGATGTTCTGGGTCTCATTCCACTTGTTTGTCCACTCCTTTGTCAGCTCCAGAACCTGAGCAAACAAAGAAGGTCAGAGAAGCTTTTCTCGGGTTTGCTGCTTCTTCACTCCCATGACCCGTCCAGGAACCAGAACTACTGCTTACTGATGTTTGTTCAGAGGTCTGGAAGTCCTTCAGAAAACCTGAAGATAAATCTACAGAACTGTGAGCTGGATTGGTGCATCTGCAGAGGGTTAAGCTACTCGTGACCATCAAAGCTTTGTTTCCTGCTGGTGGGAAATGCTAAAACCATCAACTCACTCTGGCTTCGTTCTGGTGCAGCTTCTCCTCCATGCTCAGAGCGGTGGGAAAGTCCAGCAGAGCGATCTAATGGAGCCACACAAACCAGAAGATCAGACACTGAGGCAAAGAGACAGATGCCCGCCATCACCAACAGCAACGCCACATTCAGACTCTTCTGACAACAGAACACCACTCCAGAACTGTTCATCTGTTCTTCCAGTCACAGTTCTTCCTGGACCGTGTTCAGAGCTGGACTCCTTCTGATGACAGAGTTTCAGTCTCATCTGCAGACGAGGACTCTCGTCATCACCATGGCGTCTAACGAGCTGAGGACCGTCCAATGACTGCCTCCGGCCTCATCCCTGATATGCAGAGATTCCTCTACGTTCGCTGAACCCTCTAAGGATGCTCTGAACTGAAGAATGTTGATATCAACAACACTCAGTCTTAACAGTTTGGAGGTCATCTATGGAGTCTCACTTTGGAGGGGCGGAGCTTCTCAGACATCTATAGGTGAACACGCCTGACATCAAATAACTTGAGCGGTTTTCTGTAACGTTTGCTCAAACTTTTCTATAGCAGATTCAGATCAGAATTAAAATCATTTAGAAGCTTTCAATTCTCAGTTGAAAACTTTAGATAATTGAAAAGAAAACCATCCATTCATGAATTTGTTGCTAAATATTAGATCTGAAATCTATTTTTCTGTTTAAAAAAGGTGAAAAATGTCCAGTAAACTTCAGTGACGCTGATCTATGACCACAACAAGGCGGCTGTTCGGGGGGGCTGTTTTAATCATCAGGAAAACGACGTATTTTTAAAGCAAACAAATTAGTCAAATCTGTGGCTCCGCCTCCTTCTTTCAGTTATGTGAGCGTTGCTCCTCAGCACTGAGGACACAGAAGGCTGAAGGTACCTGGTTGCCCTGAACCAGCAGAGCTTTCAGTCGTGCGATTTCAGCCTGCAGTTCCCGGATCAGCCTCACGTTGGCATCCTCGTTAACTGTGGGTTTGTTGATGATGTTTTTGGCACGGTTAGCATAGCGTAGTGTGCTGAGCGTCTCGCCATAGTTCACATCCGCAGGTGAAATGGCTGCGAGAAGAGAGGTGAGCAGAACACCATCAGATCAGAGGTTAAGTGTGTTCTGGCAGGTGATTGGCTGCCACAGCTCTCACTGGCAATCATGATGGTTTTGGAGTTCCCGCCCAGGCTGTCCTTCAGCAGCCATGTTAGCACAGAGTCCCTGTAGGGAACAAAGATGGACTTCTTCTTCAGGTTGGTATTAGCGGCGTCCTGCGCCATGTCAGCTAGAAACAAACATCATCAGTTGACAACAGGAACATTTCAGGAGCATGACCGTTTTCTCCTGGGGGGATGGTTCCTGACCAAGTGCGGAAATGACGTTCCCCAGTGTCACAAGAGACTTGTTAATGTTCCCCCCCTCCTTCAACCGCACACCGGTGGCTCCGGTGGCGTCAGCCCGCTCGCTGCCCGCCAGGTCCACCAGGTGGATCTTACTGACCGTCTCACTCGGCATCTCTGTGTCAAACTTGGCCTAAAGTAAAGAAAGCGTTGTCTAAGGATGCAGGCTTTAAAAAAGGAAACACTCCATTCCCCAGCATGCAGAGCAGCTGACCTGTGTGAAGTTGATGGTGAAGATGGCGTGGGAACGGCTGCTGACGTCGTTCATGCCTGTACTTGCGGTAGTGCGATTGATGTTTCCCGCATCCATCAGCTCCTCCACATCACTGTAGTTCTGGACCAGGTGTTTGGACAGGTCTAAGAGCAGAGGGCGGGAACATGGGCATGAGGGCGGGAACATGGGCGTGAGGGCGGGAACGTGGGCGTGAGGGCGGGAACGTGGGCGTGAGGGCGGGAACGTGGGCGTGAGGGCGGGAACGTGGGCGTGAGGGCGGGAACGTGGGCGTGAGGGCGGGAACGTGGGCGTGAGGGGCGGGAACGTGGGCGTGAGGGCGGGAACGTGGGCGTGAGGGCGGGAACATGGGCGTGAGGGCGGGAACATGGGCGGGAGGGCGGGAACATGGGCGTGAGGGCGGGAACATGGGCGTGAGGGCGGGAACATGGGCGTGAGGGCAGGAACATGGGCGTGAGGGCGGGAACGTGGGCGTGAGGGCGGGAACATGGGCGTGAGGGCGGGAACGTGGGCGTGAGGGCGGGAACATGGGCGTGAGGGTCAGAGCAGTAATCTCTGACATGTTTTCATGGATGTAAAGCTCTGTTGATTGATTGGTTCCATATGTATCATTGCCCGATTGCCTAAAATAAAGCATTTCAAATTAAATCAAATGAAAACTGCAGACGTTGTCACGTCAGTTATGTTTGGCTCCATAAAAACTTTTTCTTTGATTACAGGAAGTGACATCGATACCTGACCCTCATACTTTAAACTGTTTTTAAAATGATCATTACATGATTTTGGCTCCAGCATTATTCAGATTAAATCTGTTCAAATCTAAACAGATTTTTCAAATTGGTTCTAAATTCAGCTGAATGGTGGTCCAGAAGTCTGAGAATGGGGCAGAGACACCAGGTTCCGTCATAATACACACTAGAGGTTCTCTAAGGACCACCGTGCATGAATATGTTGTGGATCTCCAGGTGGGGTGGAGTACCTTCCACGTACGGACCGTCTTTCGGATGCTCGCGCACTCTGAGGTTGTAGGTCTGGGTGGACTTTCTCCTCAGAAGGTCTCTCACACGCTCGTTGTAAATCTCCAGGTAGCTGAAAGTGAGCAGAAGGACAAGAACAAAACCAAATGTGATGGAGCTGAACCTGAAAGCGCTTCAATCCCAGCAGGACAGATCCTGACCTGACTTCTGTCCGGAACGAAGCTTCATCACATCCAGACGAGTCTGAGATCCTGGAGAACAAACCCTCACAGATCCTTGGAATCAAACCCGCATCTCCCTACAACACAGAAACAAAGGTCATCGCTGCTCCCAAGCTGAGACGATAGCCCCACCCACCCCTGAAAAATGCCAGCGGCTTAGGACATTTCCCCTCCCCCATGCAGAGAAGATGGCGTGATCTGGTCCTGCAGAAGAACGCTCGAGGAAACCGCTTCGTTTTGGGTTCTGGTTGGAAGCATTCCGCTTGATGCTGCCAACAGGTGGAATGTTGTTCCGGCGGCTTTCATCTGAACTCCAGCCTGCCTCTTCTAAAGCTGCATTCACACCAAACGCTGTTCGTTGCTGCTGAACTACAGAGGACTTCCATGCTGATCCAAATATGCTGATTACGCCGTGTGTGGGAGGAGCTACTGGGGAGTTCGGGAAAAGCGCTTTTGCCTGCTCCGCTCTGTCCTCGTGGAATATGCTGCACAAGGACTTGAAATCAGGAGAATTTATCTCCATGAAGGCTTTTAAATCTAGATTACGAGCACTTGAGGCTGCTTCTTTAAACTGTGCATGTTTTAATGAGTTCATTTAATCAGAATTGTAACTCTGTTCCAATTGTTTAACATTCATTGCATCTTTGTCCATTCTTGTCCAAGGCCCCCACGGAAAAGGAGGTTTTAAGCCTCAATGCAACCCCCCCACCCCCTTGGTTAAATAAAGGTTGTCCAAAGTTTTTAGCCTCATCGCTACATGGAAGCATGGACTGCATGTCCCATTCACAGTCAACGCATGGACAACACGGATGTTTAGAGATCAGGTTCTGAAGAGTTCTACAAAAGCATCGGTGATCCCGTCTCCATGTCTGGGTTCATGAGGTCATTCAGAGGCTCTCCCGGTACGGTGAGCTTCACAATCTACTGCAGGAGCTACGTCCGAACGACGGCGCTCTCAGCAATACTTCTGTCTCTGTGTGACCCAGTTTGATGACGTGCTGACCTGCATTCATCTGTCCATCCATCCGTCCATCTTCTGCCAGACTGATGCGCCGAGCCGGACGCTCAAAACACTGCAGGACCTCTGATCGCATCCGGTGTGAACGCAGCTTAAAACTTAAGGTTCGGATGAAATGTTCTGATTACATTCTTACTTTGGGGTTTTATCAAAGATCTCATCTTACTTCTGGAGAACTTTCCACAGAGCCCTGAAGCTTGTGCGGCTCAGATGGCTCAGGAGTTTATCGTAACTCAGAGATACCGCTGGAGGCCTTACCGGAGCGCCCATCATGGTGTAAGACTTCCCAGAACCCGTCTGACCATAAGCAAAGACGCAAGCGTTGTAGCCCTCAAAGGCCGCCTGCAGGACGTCAGAGCCAAGATCCTCGAAGACCTGAAGAAGAAGGAGTTCTCCGTCAGGAACCGGGAACCGGCAGTAACAAACGCCGACTTTCAGGAGTTCAGACCTTCACTTGAGAGACGAATGCGGAGCTTTGACAGTCCGTGGAGTTGTAAGAGAAGTCGTAGGTGAAGGTTTTGGTGTTCTCCCTCGAGGGTTCTCCTGAACAGCCGTCGGTGATCTGATAAAACACAAAGACACTTCAGGTCACCATGGCGAGGAGAGCGGCAGCCTGGAGACCAAGAGTAGCAGCGCCACCTTCAGGTTGATGATGGATGTTTTGCTTCCTTCCATCCTGATGATGCATCTGGAGCTCAGGTCATTCTCCCTGCAGAGCAGTACCAGATTCAGAACTTGAAAAGAACTTTAATCAATCAAATCGGTTTCTGCTTCCAAACTACAACCTAAAGAACCCAGTGGTCCAAGTTGAGGCTACAGATGGATCAGGTTCTGCAAGAACCCATCGTCCATTCACAATCTGATCCATCCACTGATGAAGCCGTGGTTTTGGTGCCATGCCAGAAAAACTCAACTCTGACATTAAAACACACATTTCTGTCCGTACTGGGCCTGAGCGGAACCAGCAGATCTGAACGTTTTTCTAACCCGTCAGATTATTAGTGGAAGCCCGAACGTGAGTTTTTCATGACGTTTTATCAGGTGCAGATTCCAGTTTAGCTCCGCCCCTCTTCAGCTGATGCGCAAACAAAACCGAACCCATCGAATCAGAACTTGAACCGGAGGGGATGGACCCAGGAGTTCTGGCTCGTGATGGTTCGAATCTGCGGAAATTCGCATTAAAAGTTCAAATCCTAAATGAGAACATCTCCCACCGAACCGAACCAGAACTAAACCCGCAGAACGAAAACCAACACAAACGAGAATCAGAACCAGCTCCACCTGAGAACCAGTTTTATCCCGGTGACTTCACCTGCTGTCCTACTGAGTCAGAACACGCCAGAACCAGAACAACTTACAACATGAATTAATCTTGAAGTTGAGGACAACCGGCAGCTAATGGACCGGGTCAGAACTATGTTGTCTGTTACTTACCGCCTGTTCATGGGTCTAACACGCACGGCCACCCGAACCGAGGCCATGGCTCATCCCGGTCCGCACCGGTCAGTGCGCGCGCCAAGCCTTCAAGCTAACAGCAAGAGTCCCGCGCCTACATGCGGGGGGCAAAGGTCGGGAGACACCCGACTGACAACGGACCGGAGCGGTGGGAGAGGGTACCGAGACCCGTTAAAACCCCAAAACTCAACCCAGTACAAGAACCCGACAGTTTAAACGATTCTTGTTTGGTTGGTTCCGAACATGTTAGCCCAAACAATCAAATTCAGCTGCTACGGAAAGCCAGAAGAGACGCAATTAAAGAAAGCGAACCAGATCAGACTAAAACGCAAAGCTACGGAAGCCCGAAAGATTTTTTACATCATTAGTGAAAACGTTTTTTGTTTATTTAGTTTCTTTCTTTCTTTGTAGTTAAACTGATAATGTTGAGATTAGATCTGCTCCTTTCTAACACAGAGAGCCTTTGAGAACATCTAGGGATAAAAGCAACCTTTATGATTGATTATTGTTATTCACCTTTCCTTCCAGGAAAGGAAAAGTAAGAAGCAGAACTCCCGCCAAGGCTCCCTGATAAGATTTGCCAGGAAAACGATTTTTTGTCATTAAGGGTTGAGCAACGTGCCGAGAGACATGTTCCTTAGTCTATACAAGTTTTGGGTAACAGAATTGGGGCTGCTTCTCCTTGACTGAGTTTCAATTAATTTGAGATGCTGAGAAGATTGTTTTATTGCGGAATAAACAGACCCTTCGAGCAGATGTCAGACTCCCAATCTTTTCTTGTTCAGAGTTCGTTTTTTCTTCAAACTAACCATTATGTCTTATAAATACAGCCGGGCCACAGTCCTAATGACCATTTCCGTTTGTGTGAGGAATTCTGTGGATCCTTTGCTTGAAATCTAAACAGAAACCATTTCGTCTGCCTCCTACACCCTCCCCCCTTCCTCTCTCCCCTACCCTAACCCGGGTCTGCATCCTTCTCCCACCCCCAATCCCCCCTTCCTCTCTCCCCTACCCTAACCAGGGTCTGTATCCTTCTCCCACCCCCACTCCACCAACCTGCAATCCTCATCGCATCACTTGCCATCTGCCAATGCTTTACTTTATTTGGTTTATCATGCCTCTGTTTGGTGCAGTGCGATTCACATGTTGTCCCTCTTTCCCACCCCCCTACGGGGGAGCTGGAGAGATTTCTGATTCCAGGTGGATCGTCCGTGCTCCTGTCTTTGGCCGTGACCTCGCCTTTGGCTCTTCCTGCTCCTGTCTTTGGCCGTGACCTCGCCTCGCCTGTACTCCTGTCTTTGACCGTGACCTCCTGTCTTTGGCCGTGACCTCGCCTGTGCTCCTGTCTTTGGCCGTGACCTCGCCTCGCCTGTGCTCCTGTCTTTGGCCGTGACCCTCGCCTCTGGCTCATTCAGCAAACCCAGCTGTTTCCACAACTCCTACTGGATGAAGCCCATCTGCTACACTGCTCAAACATGTCGTTGTTTATTTAAATATGTAGCTGTTATCTTGATTTGTAGCCGTTTATCTAGACATGTTTGTTTATTAGTCATATACTTGTTATTCAACCATGCAGTTATAGAATGAATTAAGTTCACTTTTTTTTAATAGTTCTAGCACATCACCTGTCCGTCCGGGGTTGAGGATCTCTCCTTCATGTGGGCAACCCTGAGGTTTCTTAGTTTTTTCCCGCTCCAAAAAAAAAGAGGTTTTTTTTTAATGAGTTTTTCCTCACCGCGAAGGAGGGTGTAAGGACAGAGATGTTTGTTCAGCTAAGTCTGTTTAACAACCAGCTATTGTTTACTTTTACGTGATTGATTTTTTGGTTGTTTCTTACAATATTCTGATATCAGTCCAATGAGACGGCTGTGGCTGTGATATTGGGCTATATAAATAAAATTGAATTGAATTGAAATTGAAACCAATGAAATATTTTATTTGTTTAACCAGAAAGTCAACATTTGTGGAATAGAGATTTGTGTAATATTTAAATGCAAGAACAAGAACTTAGTCCAAAGCTTTCATGTTCCAAGTCTGTTTTAAAAAAATGTAAAACCAAAACCAAATCAGTCATGAGAATCACTAACCGAAGTTTCATACTGGATCAGTGAGGATCGGGTCAACAGGGACCGGTTCTGTTGACCCACAGAAACTGTTGGTGGAAGAAGGAAAGGAGGAAGGCATGTCCCTATTGAATCTGGAGTCCAGGACAAACTGAAACCCATCTTCTGGCCTGCACGATCACAGGGATGCTGGAGCCAAACTCAGCTCTGTCAGGGGAAGGAGGGGTCACAGTGGAAAGGTCACCAGGTCATTGCAGGGACATAAAAACACACATAACACATCAGGGAAAAGCTGGAGTTTCCAGTCCACTTGTAAAACATGGATTTGGACTGTGGGAATCAGCCCTCACTCATGTGGAGAACATGCAAACTTCTCACAGAAGTGAGAGTGCTGAACACTCCACCATCATCACCATCAACTTTGGGAAGCTTGTTGCTGAAATCTTACAATCATTCAGGAGTACATGTATTGGCTTCCAGTTCCATCAGAATGATCTTCTTTTTCAGATTTTTAAATAAAGACGGTTTTTATTGACAATATGGAATGGTGACACAGTGATGACAAAGATGGCAATGTGCACATATTCAGTGTTTGGTTTAATGAAAATTTCAGGAGGAACAGTTGAAAGAATCGCAAAGAAGATGAAACAAATAGAATAAACACTAACATGACTGATACATAAGCATGAGATTATCTGCAGAAGATGATGGGAAAAGGTGACCTCATATCTTTTACTGTCATTTCAAACTCTCGTTCGTGTTTCTCCCGTGAAGGTCTGCAGGTTGCAGCTGCATGGAGACAGCTGGAACGAAGACGCTGCAGTTCCACTCCCGGCCTGCTGGAGGCGGGAGTGCGTTCATCTCCAGAAAGCGGCATTCGGGTGTTTCCGCTTGTCTGCGTGAGCTGCGTGACCACAGTGCGGGTGAGTTGCGGGTTTACTTTTCTTTGTTTTAGACTCTGAAGTGTGTTTTCGGGCTGAAAGACCTGCGGAACGCGAGGCCTCCGAAAGAAAAGCCGCCACGATCGGTGCCTTTTCGGGCTCGAGCGCAGTTAGCATCGGAGCTAACGGATGCTAATGCTAGCGCCTCTTTCAAAATAAAGTCAGAAAATCAAACTGAAAATATCTAAGTCCTCCCAACATATCTTTATTCGCTTCCTAAAACTGTTTTTAAGGATGATTTTCCTTGTAATCTGACACGTTAATCGTAACGCTTCCCCGATCCTATGTTATCCGAAGTTTTTTTTTTTTTTTTTAAACTAAACAGCGCAGCGTGTCTTCCTTCAAACGTAAAGAATCGTTCAGCGTGACCTCTGACCCTGATCACAATCACTTCATCTTCTCTTCCTCCCTCAGCCTTCATCATGGACATCCGACCAAACCACACCATCTACATCAATAACATCAACGACAAAGTCAAGAAAGAAGGCAAGTTTGCTTCCGTTCAGCTGCTCGCTAACCCTCTGGTCCTACAGACTCACCTGAGATTTCACCTCGACCTGCAGCCCAAGTCTTGCAGTTAAATAAATTGCATTAAAGGCGGGAAACGCTTTGGTGTTTGATTACCTGAACATGCTTCACAACACATTCTATTCACAAATCCTTCCAAAAAAACTGTTCCATTCTGGTGGTCTAAAAGTATCAGATTTGTTTACCTGCACAGGTGAGCCCCACCATCCAGACCCTGGATTTCACGATCCCGGTTTTGTCAGAGTTTGTGCTCTGACAGAATCTTCTTCTAAACTGTTGGATTTCAAACATTTATTCCTATTTCTGTCTGCAGGCGGAGAGTTCACAGATCAGAAAAATTCATTCATCTTATTGAAAACGAGGCCTTCAAACGTCTGACCTCCTTTTCACTTCAACCACGTCATGTTTGTTCTCTGGACTCGTCTGTTTAGATCCTCAGACACAGAACAAAATGAATCCTGAACTGATTACATGCAGATGAAGGGCTCAGGAGCACATCCGATTGGCCTCACTGGATGTTTGTCCAGATGTTCTGGTATTTTAGGTTCTTTTGTTCTTTCAGACTCCAACCCAAATGATAAAACATTTGTCTGGTTCTGCCTAATCCTCCAGAGGAAGTGCTGCTCTCCGCTGTTGCCTCTTGCTTGCTCAGTACAGGGATTTCACCCACAACCCTTCCATGTAATCTGTGCTGTAATTCAGTGAAGATAATCTGACTTTGTTGGAGTGATGTTGATGGACGTGGACCACAGCAATCACCAAGAGCTTTCTGTGACCCGGAGCTTTAGAGACGAACCGCTTTTTGTTGAGCATGTAACAGAGTCATGGGGGGATGAAGGTCCGTCTGAGGAGAACCTCACAGTTCCCTCCATGTTTCTGTATAACTGAAGAACTATTGTTGAGCGTCTACGACACTCAGAACCACGGTTCTGACCGAGCTCCTCCAGGTCTGATTTCTGCTCTTCGTCCTCAGAGCTGAAGCGTTCGCTCTACGCGCTCTTCTCCCAGTTCGGTCAGATCATCAGTATCGTGGCGCTGAAGACCATGAGGATGAGGGGGCAGGCTTTTGTGGTCTTCAAAGAGTTGGCCGCTGCCACCAACGCTCTGCGGCAGCTGCAGGGCTTCCCCTTCTACAACAAGCCCATGGTGAGATGATGAAGACCTCACGTTCCTCCAGCAGCAGCAGCTGACTCTGTTTCCCTGCAGAGGATACAGTACGCCAAGACCGACTCAGAGGTCATCGCCAAGATCAAGGGCACCTTTGGAGACAAGGAGAAGAAGAAGGAGAAGAAGAAGAAGGCCCAGGAGCTGGCAGCCAACGCCGCCAAAAAACCCACGGTGAGGAGCGCCACTGTTTACATTTGTGTTTTGTTTGTTTGTGTCTGACGGTGTTCTGTCTGCAGGCTGCTGCTGTTCCTGCTCCCACACTCACAGTCCAGGTAAGACTCCAGTGTCTTCATCCCTGAGAGGATGAGGAGGGCTCTTCATCATGAGGTTCTGCAGGGCAGCATCTGTGTGCTAACCTTCTGCGACGTTCTCAGGTTCCAGATAACCCCCCTAACCACATCCTGTTCCTGAACAACCTTCCCGAGGAGACGAACGAGATGATGCTGTCCATGCTCTTCAACCAGTAAGTGTTCTCCTGCAGACGGTTCCTCCTGGACGTCTGCGTGGACTTCAGCTCTGCTCTCTCTGCAGGTTCCCGGGCTTTAAGGAGGTGCGGCTCGTCCCCGGAAAACACGACATCGCCTTCGTAGAGTTTGAGAGCGACACTCAGGCGGGCGTGGCCAAAGACGCCCTGCAAGGTTTCCGGATTACGGCCACCTGCGCCATGAAGATCACTTACGCCAAGAAGTAATTCCTCTGACCTCCAGAGACTGTGGGGGGCGGGGCCGTTTGTGTGCTTTTTTTTAATGTTTTGGTGAAAGGAGTAAGTTAGTTTTTTGTAAAATAAAAGAATAAACTTTTGTTTTGGAATCGTTTCTGGAAAGATCAAGTCCTCTGAAGACCTCCATGAAACAAACCACAAAGAACTTAAACCATGTGATGATGTCATCACGGGGTTAGAGTCACTCTAGGTCAAACAGACGCCCCCCCAAAACTAACCTGTAAGATAGGAACATCTGTGATGATGAAGGTAGGTGCAAGTGATCTGTAAGACCAAGAGGGGGCTCCGTGGGACCAGGTTTGATCCGGGTGTGGCCCCTAAAGTGGAAAAAAAAGATCCAAATGGTGAAAAACAGATCCAGCTTCATTGCAGTGAAACACAGTCCCGTCCAGCAGGTTCCTCTGGTTCCTGCTGCTGAGGAGAAACCAGAGGATCAAAGAATCAGAACTTTTCAGAGAAAGCTTGCAGTTTGATGTCAAACTTTATTTATAGCGCCCCTTGCGGACGAAACTCAGAACTTCAAGGGTTAATGATAGTCCAACGAAGTTCATTTTTTAAGGTTCTGGTATACACTTATTTTTTGGGCGATCATTTAATAGTGACCTGTAATTTATTAATTGGTTTTAATCGCAAATATTCTTAACTTAATCGTTGCTGTGAAAAGTCTTATTTTGAGGTTTTTTTCATTTAAATTTGTGAGATTGTGCTGCAGTAAACTATCAAAATACAACAAAAATCGTTTTTTCTATGATAACAGACTTCCATGTTTGCTTTTAAGCCACCAAGGGGGATTTTGTTTTCAATGTCAAACAATAAAAAAACATCAGGTCCACAGTTCTCTGATGAAACACATCCAAAAACAAAAGGAACACTTTTCTGAACAAAAACGGTTGAAGATGAACTACTTCTTAATTCACATTTTACTTATCCTACAGTTTATCTCAACAGCAAGTATGTCCTCACAATGACATTTTCAAAGACAAGAGAGAAGAGAAGGAACATATTTGATTGGAATTTTATGAGAAAATGTGGAGAAGTTCAAGGATAATGAACACTTGTGAAAGTCACTGTAACCTGGCTTCATTTGAACTCAGAGAACAGTGTAAAAAATGACATGAAAATAAGTTACAACATATGTGGTTTGTGCTACCGCTCAAAATCAGATGTGGAAAATACTGTTCCGTCATCTTCACGTCTGTTTTCATCTTTTTATTTTTAAACACCATGAGTGGTGTGTCTAACTGTTACACATTAAAAAATGTAATCAACTTGTAAACAACAAACAAATAAAAAAACTGACTTTAATCATTGTGATTTGGCGCCCTATAGGCAGCTGACCAGCTCGCCGACGTATGCCTCTGCCCAGAGCTGGTTCTGATGATGAAACCTGAGTTAAAGTTCAAAAGAAGCCGTGGATCAGATGAGCAGCGCGCGTGGAGGGAAGCAGCATCTTCATTCTGAGATGAAGGAAGTTTTTCATCTTCCGTCGCATTTGTGGATCATCAGAACCTGCGAGTCCGGTTTCATTGCTGTTTAAATAAGGTGTGTTTGAACGGAAGATTCCAGCGGAATCAGACTTGGATTCTAGTGATCCTTTCATCAGATCCTCATTTGGTTCCAGTTTGGAACAGAGAAGGACAGCAGATGTTCCTCAGTTTCCAGATTCTAATCTGCAAACCCACCAGTTTGATCCGGTTAGTCAGGAAACGCTGTGATGGTCCAGAGGAGTTTCAGCTGTGCCTCTCATGGTTCCAGCCTCTCTGGTTCTGCATTAGAACAGATTGGAAGACCCTCTGGTCCCTGAGGAGTCTTTCATTGTGGATATTTCTGAGGAAAGTTCTGGTTCTTCAGACCTGCTGGTCCTCAGATCTGCTCCTGCTTTTGTAGGAAATTGTCAGAGTCCAGGCGTGACATTCCTCACCCTGAAGACAAATATAACAAATCGTCACGGTAACAGAGCTGCTGCATCTGCTGAGGTGGAGATGATGAACCTCACCTGCCCCAGTTCACACCGACTCTGTGCTGAGCTGGCCCCTCGCTCTCCAGGACACGATGAGGAGGTCAGCGCGCTCAGACTTGGGCAGGTCTCATAGGAGTCCAGGTGAGAGTTTGGGAGAAAACACCTGAAGAGCAGAGTTGAGGTTCTGTGGGACAAGCTGCTCCCTTCCTCCGCTGCAGATGAGTGAATGACTGGATGGATTTGAGCAACAGTTTGTCAGAACATGTCTGGACTGGTCTTGTGTTCTTCATCTCTCAGATAAATGAAAACCAGATTTCCTAAAATCCAACTGGGACTTCAGAAACACGGGTCTGGAATCATCAGGTTTGGTTCTATTTGTATGTCAGGCGACAGCAGATCTTTGTGACAGAGGCGATGATCTTCAGGTCAACGGTCATGTTCTCACCCGTGCAGAGACCGTCCAGACATGCAGACCGGATCCACCACCGGACATCCCTCCAACAGCAGCGCGGCTCTTCTGGACTATGAAGGTTCTGTGGATGACATCCCAGACACCACGCAGGGCTGTGCCTTCTTCGTGGCCACCATCATCATCGGTGTGGTCCTGGTGGGCATCATGCTGGTGTGTGGCTTTGGGAACTGGCTCTTCATCGCCAGCCTGCTCCGCTTCAAGCAGCTCCGAAATCTCACCAACATGCTGATCGCCAACCTGGCTGTGTCCGACGTTCTGGTGGCGGCGGGGTGCTGCCCCTTCCTGCTGGACTACTATGTGGTGAAGAAGCTGTCCTGCGACCATGTCTGCTACTCTGCGCCTCCATCAACTACCTTCGCACCGTCTCACTCTACGTGTCCACCAACGCGCTGCTGGCTATCGCCATAGACAGGTGAGCTCACCGAACGTCCCAACGATCATCTGTAGGAATGTCCCACATGGAGTTTGATGAGTCACTGGGATGATCTGACTTCACATCGTTTTCATCCTGTAGAAACAAATCTTCTGGTTCCTTGTTTGGCAGGCGAGCTATTTTAAATCGACCAGCTCCAATAGATCTACCAACATACATGAACACATGAACCAAAGTCACTTTATTCCACTTCAAAGTTAACAACAGTATTTTCTAAAATGCTGCTTGTGTACTAAAGACTCAAAAACACAGAGTGCACACATCTTTGTGGGGGTTTTAATATTATTTTGGGAATAATACATCATTCGAACAGAAATGGCATTTCATTATGAAAACAGAAAGCAGCAACAATCCTGTTTCCTGCTCTGCTGTAAAGCGTTCTGGGGGACCAGAAGACGCTTTAACATGCATGTGTACGTGCACGTACGTACCAGAGGATGTTCCATCAGCCGTCCTGCCTGTCAATCACGTCACCGTGAGGATGATAATTTGCTGATTGATTTAAAAAATGGGCTTGTGACCTTCTGTAACGAGCATCCCTGCTCTAGTTTAATACTTCGAAATAAACAAACCATCAAACGTCTCAAAGTTTCTCTTCTTCTGTGGGTTGAAGTGACCAGGATCTTCTGTTCTCAGCTGATCCCAATTCTGACCACATTTTCATCCAAAAGCCCCGATCAGGATTCTTCCACCTCTGTGTTTGACTCAGATGGTAGAAACCAGATGAGATGTGTGGGCTCCACCATGAGGCCATACATGTTTTCGTCATTGTTCCAGCCTCTCACTTGGATTTCACTTTTTGAACAAGGAAAAAATGAGGATTATCAAGAACGTGTTAAAAACGTATCAGAACAAGAATGGTTATTCTGACCGATAGAACAACTGAGTAAAAGCTGTTAATTAATGAATAAAACCCAGAAAATGTAGATTGTGGTTTTTCTCTGCAGACCAGGACCGACGGCCCCACAGACCGAGGATTGAGGACTACTGTTCTAGCAAATATTCTGGTGCTTTTGTGTTGGTTCTCCTGGTTCTTCTCCACTCAGTCATGCTGTTAGGGACCCTTACTGGTTGGTTCTTCACATCAAGTCCACGTTTTTGCCTTTGAAGAACCACATTGTCTGCAGACAAGTAAACATAGAACATCAGAGTATCTCACTTATGAGGTAAGATAGCTGTCAAAAAGAAACGTATTCATAAATACAAAGTTGATTGATATTTTGTGCAGAACTTTGCAGAATAATTCTGAAAACAACCTTTAGTTTTGCGTTTCACATGTCAGTTTTGAATAGATTTGTCTTTGTCTTGAATATGTTAAATCACTGTCAAATACGTCACGTGGTCACAGGCATAAACATCGAGTCCCGGAGAATCGATTCTTCCAACTGCCCATGCTTGATAAAGTTTATTTTATCAAAATAAAATAAAATAGAACTTTTAGGAATTTCATTGATCCCATAATGAGAAAAGTATCTGGATAGCCATAGCTCTGTAGAAAAGTAGATAAAATAGAAAAAAACTGTGATCTCCAGCCTCATTTTCTGGTTTTTAGGCTCCAACAGGCGATCGTTTAAACAATGCAGTAGGATCAGAAAACCCAACTGTCTTTCTGTTTCTAATTTTTGTAACTATTGTTATGGTCGGCTGCCAGTTAGCCTGCTTTAGCTCTGAATTAGCTTAGCTGTCTTTGTTATTTCCATCCATTTTCTTAACCGCTGGTTATCTCCACGGTGCTGCCAGAGCCTGTGGCGGGTGCAGACGCCCCTCCTGTCCCGGGTTGCTGCCCGGCTAAGCGGGGATCCCCCACGCTAATATGCCGCCGCTGGCCGGTGTTGTGCTGAGGTACGTTTCCCTCTGCTAGAACCATGTCTGAGACTAGAGACACAAATTCTGGCAGAAGAAACGTTTCTATGCAGACAACGGCAGCAGCAGAGAGACAGGGATCCTCTGCCCCCTGTTCAGGCGTTTTTTATTTTCTTTAATCATTCTCTTATTAACATCTCTTGTTTTGGCCACCACTTCCGAGTCTGTTTCATTGTTTTATGCTCCACTGATGTCGCCTGGCAAAACATTTAAAAAAAAAGCAGAAGGACTTGGCTGTTTATATCTTTTTTCCAGCAGAGCAACAGTAACAAGATCATTTTCCTACTTAGGGGATCAATAACATTCTATAAAGTTTAATTCTATCAGCTCATTCAGATGAATCGATGCTCCAGGACTTGATGTTTATGCCTGTGACCCCGTGACGTATTTTGACAGTGATTTAACTGGAGAAATTCGTATTGAAAACTGACATGTCAAACGTAAAACTAAAGGCTGTATTCTTATTTTTCCCGAAAAGTTGTGCACAAAATATAAATATGTGCACAACTTTTTCTTTTTGAAAACGTTTCTTTTTGACAGTTTCCTTACCCCATACTTCCTGAGAATCCTTGATTTAACTGGGCTTGAGAAGTGGTGGTGGCGCCCCCTTGTGGTTACATTTCTGAACTAATATTTTTGGAGGTAGTTTGACCTGAGGACGTGGATGGACGTGACCTTAAGTAGGGTGTTAACGTTGACCTCATCCCGCTGATGTGGAGGTGGTTTCATGGTCAGTAAGCGTGTTTCTGTGTCTGCAGGTACTCGGCCATCCTCCACCCCCTAAAGCCCAGTATGAACTATCAGACGGCGTCCTGCGTCATCCTGATGGTCTGGATCGTCCCCGTCTTCATCTCCATCCCCTCTGCCTACATGGCCTCAGAGACCACCAACCCCCACGGGGGGGCGTTCCGGGTGTCCAGACGGAGCAGATCTGTCCGGAGGAGACACCACAAGCGTCACAGGACGGTGGTGGTTCTGATCCTGGTGCTGGTGGCCTACGTCCTGTGCTGGGCGCCGTACTACGGCTTCACCCTGCTTCGGGATGTTTACCCCACCCTCATCTCCAGGAACAGAAACTCGCTGGTGGCGTTCTACATTATTGAGTGCATCGCCATGAGCAATGCAGTCATCAACACTTTCTGTTTCGTCAGCGTCCAGAAGAACAGCAAGCGCACCAAGAAGGCCGACGCATTTCTGCTAAGGCTGCTCGGGTTTGTGGCGAGGAGATCGATGGATGCAGGTGAAGGTCGGATGTCGAATGGAGGAAGTGGACAATATTTAGGTTCATCCATCACAGCGGCTCAGACTAAAGACTGGATCTACAGCCAGCTGTTCCACATGACAGGAACTCGCTCTAGAACTCCACGTGAAGAACCCGGATCATCAGGAAGTTCTCCTTCCTTTCTGATCCACAGGTCCTGTAGAACCCTGCAGATGTGGATCTACATGGGTGAACTTGATGGGCCATCCTTTCCAAAGACTTACTAACAGCAGCTTGAGTTCCCTCATTGTCACGTGATTTCAGCAGCCAATCAGACGTCAGATACTCTATCAAAGTCAAACCTCAGCATTTCTTGTTCAGAGAGAAAGCTTTTTCTTGGGTGTAGCTGCGACAAACTTCCAGGTGAACCACACTGGACAAACAGCAGCTTTTATTGTGAAAGAACAGGATAACCGTGTTCAACATGAAACAAGGGTTTATTTGATTCCTTTCAAATCAGTAGAACAAAAAAATGTAAAAATGATCAGGCAGCTTGAATAAAAGTGAATTTGTCTGTGAAACTCTGCTGTCGCTTTGTAATGTCAAAGAGGACTTCCTGCTGTTTTTCCAAATTAAAAGTCTGCTGGATCAAACTCCTGAGGTTTAAAACAGGAAGAGGAAGCATCTGGACCAGTTTCATCCAGGTGGTTACCACGGAAACAGCTAATCCCATGTCCACAGCTGATCCTGTCAGAAGTCCATCCGATTGCAAACAGGAAGGCGGTTCCTTCCTCACTTCCTCCTCTTCAAAAAGGATGTGGCCTCTCTCTGCAGCTTCTTCACATCCTCGCCATCACTGTCGTCGGAGGGGGCGGGGTTATAGTCAGAATCGTTGTCAAGATCTTCGCTGTCGTCATCAATAAAGCTGTCTTCACCCTCCTCTTCATCAGGAGTGTTTCTGGGGATGGCTCGAGTGGAACGAGCTGCAAAGATGAATAAAGCCACTAGAACCACAACGGAACCGTGCACGGCTGCACAGCTCCGTGCACGGTTCCGTGTACGGCTCTGTGCACGGTTCCTTGCACAGGCACAGCTCCGTGCACGGTTCCGTGTACGGCTCTGTGCATGGTTCCTTGCACAGGCACAGCTCTGTGCACGGTTCCTTGCACAGGCACAGCTCTGTGCACGGCTCCGTGCACGGTTCCTTGCACAGGCACAGCTCCGTGCACGGTTCCGTGTACGGCTCTGTGCACGGTTCCTTGCACAGGCACAGCTCCGTGCACGGTTCCGTGCACGGTTCCTTGCACAGGCACAGCTCTGTGCACGGATCTCTGCAGGTGAAACATGACATGAGGCAAACATGACTTTAAACTCCTGAAGATGACCTCTGACCTCCAGAGCAGAAGCCCCTGCAGGAGCTTTGACCTGACCTTGGTTGAAGAACATTCTCCATAAGCGTCTAATGACATGAAGCTGAGATGTCTGAGGAGACGCCTTACGCACACATACCTGGTTTCTTGGTGTGCTTGTACTCTCTCCTGTGAACAGGGTTCTTCCTGAAAACACAAAATCCAGCCGTTGATTTCATTTGTTAACTTTAGCGTTCCTGATCGCAGCGCCATCTGCGTCACATCTGCGTCACATCTGCGTCATGTCACTCCCATCATCACCAACATCCAGCTAGAATCTGACGATCCATCAGCTTACATGAGGACCCGACCCAGCTTCTGGAGCTGGGACTAAGCTTCAGGAAAACCTGGACGAAGCAGTGAGACTGTCGCTGAACCAGGAAGTGATGTTCTTAGGATCAGAACGAAAAGGTGATGACATCAGATGAGGAAACATTCAGAAGGATGAGGTCTCAGAGGAGGAACTTCCTCTCTGACAAGCGTTTGTTTCAGTAGTTTCTAAGTCGGATCTAAAGAAACAAAGGGAACCTTCTTGTGTGGAGAACCATCATGTCTTCATCATTGATGAAGACACTGCTTCCGTTCTGCAGGGATCGGGTCTTACCTGTAGCAGTCGGTTCCGTACAGACACTCGGGCCGATCCGCCTCCTCCGCCTCCTCCGCCTCCTCATAGTCAGAGTCTCCAGGATGACTGCTCTCCTGAAAGTGAAGCGGATTCTTCCTGAAAACAGAAGATGAGGATGAAGGGCTTGGAGATCTGCTGCCTCCTCATCCTCAGGCAGTGATGAAAACGTCTGTGAAGATCAGATCTTACCAGCTGAGCTCACCTGTAGCAGTTCTTTCCATAAGGACAGGGCGTTCGGCGCTGGGTTGTGGGTGTGGCTATGGGAGGAGCCAGGACGGATGGGGTTATGTCCTCAGATTGGTTGATTTCTGGCGCCTTGGTAGACGAACCTCCCAGGTCGTCTGCGTTCACAGTGAGGCGGGCAGTTGTGCTCTTCACCTTAGGTCTGCTGGGTTCTCTCCAGGACGGGAGGGCAGACGCTCCGGCAGGAACGGCCTGCAGACAGATCCACGCTTCCATCAGCTTCTACAACAGCAACATGAAGATGTTCTGCTCAGAACGTGAAGATCTGCTCTGATCCCCTCAGATAGATCCTTTTTCTATGAAGAAACACCAGAGTCCAGAGATAGAAAGACCTTTGTTCTCCAAAGAGACCCTGTGAGGTTCCTTCAAACCATCCAGGAGGAACCTTCTGCTGTGAGGAAACTCCTGAGAGAACAAATTGTGGTTCTAGCTTCAGCACCTTCATCACCCCTTTACTCAACTGTTTCAAGGGACTGCTCCTCCTCAACATTCATCTTCCTCTTCTTCCTTTGCTCCTCTTCCTCCTCAGGCAAAGATGAAAAGGTGGGCGTGGCCTGAACAGCACCAGCAGGTTGTTGTCTTCTATGAACAGCTGACTGAGCTAACACACGCGCACACACATCCAAACAAACACACACGCGCACACACACACACACACACACACATCCAAACAAACACACACGCGCGCACACACGCACATCCAAACAAACACACACCACACACACATCCAAACAAACACACACACATCCAAACAAACACACACACACGCACACATCCAAAAAAAACACACACGCTCACACATCCAAACAACACACACACGCACACACATCCAAACAAACACACACACATCCAAACAAACACACACACATCCAAACAAACACACACACATCCAAACAAACACACACACACGCACACATCCAAACAAACACACACGCGCACACATCCAAACAAACACACACACATCCAAACAAACACACACACACGCACACATCCAAACACACACACACACATCCAAACAAACACACACACACGCGCACATCCAAACAAACACACACACACACATCCAAACAAACACACGCGCACACATCCAAACAAACACACACGCGCACACGCACACATCCAAACAAACACACACACATCCAAACAAACACACACACACACACATCCAAACAAACACACACACACACATCCAAACAACACACCCGCGCACACGCACACATCCAAACAAACAAACACCACATCCAAACAAACACCACACACACACATTCCAACAACACAACAAAACACTCATCTACATCCAAACAACACACAACGCGGCACACGCACACATTCCACAACAAACACACACCATTCCAAACAACAACACACCACACACACATCCAAAACAAAACACACCAACCCACACAGTCCAAACAACCACACACACACGCGCACACACCCGATCCAAACAAACCACACGCGCCACACACACACACATCCAAACCAAACACACACACACGTGCACACACACACCACGCGCCGCACGCGCACACACCACACATCCAAACAAAACACGCGCCACACACACACACCCACACATCCCAACCAAACACACACACACAAACGCACACAGAGAAGAACCACAACTGGATTAAACTGCATCAGTTGGATCAGAACCGGGTCAGTTGGATCAGAACTGGAACAGACTTTTTCCTAAATGATTGCTTGAAAAAATGTTTCTGAATTTCCTTGTTGTGGTTCTGATGAGGAACCGAACATCAGTCTCTGCAGGAGAACGTTGCTGTTCTGCTCAGGTGAGTCCAGGTGACTTTGGCTCCTCCCCCTGAGGTCGTCTGAATGGTTCAAACCTGGACAGACTTTGTGGTTTTGTTCCAGGTTTCAGAAGAATTCTGAACTTCAGATCCTCGCTGCTTGTGTTTGGCTTTTTTTACCCATGAATCATTGCAGAAACCCAGGGTTGGTCAATGCTACCTTTGAGCGTGAGGGCGGGGCTGTGCCCAGCGGCCGCCATCATCCAGGCAGGGAGAATTCGGACCCTGACCTCAGACAGAGCGGCGTCTCTCTGAGCCTCCATGTTGGTCTGTGAGGAGCAAAGGCAGGACTTGAAAGAGGAGAAACACTTCAGTTTCACAAAAGCTTTCATCGTTGAGGCAGCTGACACGGACCTCCCTGGATCTCCTGTTTGACTCCTCCCCCTCCTGCGGCTCTCCTGCTGGGCGCTCCTGACCTTCATCTGCAGGAGCTTCACTGCGGGGCTCGGAGGAGGCGGGAAGCTGCTCGTCTTCTTCAGAGCTCCGGCTGCTCCTGCAGGAGGACACGGAGATGATGATGGAGCTGTGAGCGGGAATGAGCGTGATGAGCTCCTGCAGGAGAAGCTCCTCATCAGCAGGAGGGTCCTCCTGGAGTACCTGGAAGTGCGCTCCTCTCCGCCCACGGCCTCCACCCTGAAGACCAGCCGCCCCGGCAGCAGTGAGACCAGCTCGCCATCGCGCAGTGTGTACCAGGATCCTTTGGGAAGGGGGCGGGGCTCAGAGGAGGGGAAGGCTTGGATGAAGCACGGGTTGACGTGGGTCTGGGGAGGAACATGAGTCAGTTTGGGTTCTTAGGAAGACCATCTGCAGACGGGAAAGCTCCTCCTCTGAGGAAGCGCAGAAACAGAACAGGAGTTTGTTAGAGGTCGTCCAGGTTGGATCCTTGTGGTTCTAACAACCTGAACCACTGAGGTTCCACCTGGATCTTCTTTGGAACGCAGTCAAACTGGACTGGATTTAAACAGATCCAGTTCCGTTTTTTGTCAAACTCCATGGTCATGTGACCTGTTGGATTGTTTTAGGCTCATTTTATGTTAACAGTTGCTGCCATCGTGGCCGGATATGACATCATCAAACTCTGACCTTCCCTGAAAGTGATCGGAGCCCCGGATCAGGACTGGAGAAGGTGACCTGGAGGACTGATGCGGCTCCAGCTGCTTAGCTTTTCCTTTAATGTTGTCTTTTGGAAACTGAAACATTTTCAGAACTTCAGGAAAGTGTGTGTTGGTACCGGTTTTAGGCGCAGCTCTCCGTTCAGGTTCTGCAGCAGTCCGTGGTGTCTTGAAACCCTCTTGTCGCTGACCTGGAGACAGAAACAGACTTAGTGGGCTGTGAGGTGATGGAGCTGAGCTTCAGCGTCCCTCACATAGCAGCTGCTCTTCCACAGGCCTCTGGCTTCTGTTTGGGTATCAAACCAATCAGAACCTCTTTTTTTTGGTGGTGGTGGTGAAGGGGGGTGGGGTGTCCAGTTCTGTGCCACAGAAGAACTGCCCTCAACAACAGCACCAGCTTGTGGATTTGTGGCCTTCAGCACCATCCTCCCACACAAGCTGGTGGCCAAGTTGCAGGAGCTGGAACGGCCCGTTCAACCTGCTGTGGATCAGCGGCTTCCTGTCCGGTCGCAGACAGAGATCAGGGTGGGACGTCACACATCCACGGCACTAAGCCTCAGTGCCGGCTCCTCTCCAGGTTGTGTACGGAGTCCTCTGCTCTACTCCCAGTACGTCTACGACTGCACACCAGCCCACCGCAGCAACACCATCATCAAGTTTGCCGATGACAGCACAGTGGGGGTGGAGGGGCTGGGGGGGGTGGGGGTGGTCTCTGACAAGGACGAAACTGCCTGTTGGAACGGCCGTCAACATGGAGTTCAACCAACAACCTCCTCCTCAATATATCTGCTATTCATCAGTGAGCGCCGTGTGGAGAGGGCGACAGGCTTCTGCTTCCTGGGAGTCTACATGGAGGAGAGCCTAACCTGCAGCACCAACACCACTGAGCTGCTGAAAACGGCCCAGCAGAGACTGCGTTTCCTGAAGAATAACCTCAACCAAAGACTGCTGGTGACCCTGTGCCGTACCACCATAGAAAGTGTGCAGACGTACTGCATATGAACGTGGTTCAGCAGCTGTACTGTGGCTCAGAGGAAAGCTCTCCAGCGGGTCATCAACACCACCCTAAAGACTGTTGGCTGTCCACTCCCCACCCTGGAAACCCTCCACAGCTCCCTCTGCCTCAACAGAACATCATGAAAGACACTTCAAACGCTACAGGTCAAGCAGAGGAAGGTTTTACCTCACAGCACTAAACATGATGAGGAAGCGTTAAACCTGGACCTCTTCCTCTATGCTGTGACACACTGGATGTTTTCTTCATATTGATTAGTTTTTCATTATCATTTTTCTCTGGTTTTAGCGATTTTAACACATAAAGTTTCCTGGTATGTTTGTTCACCAAAAATGATTTCATTTCCTGATTTTAGTCACCATGTAAGCACTTTTTAAGTATTTTTATGTACTATTTATTATTTTGGTAGTAAGTTCTTAGTATTGATTGTATGGTTGTATGATAAGTATGAATGATGCAGGAAGCACTTTAACCCTTACTTTAACTTTAGATTACTTTAATTTATACATTTTCATTAGTATCATATCTGATACATCAGGTCACACAGCTCAAAGATAACTTTTTTCCTGACCTAACAAAAACATTCTAAGACCCAAAAAAATACAAGGAAAATGTATTTCCATTCCATAGCTCACAACAGACTCATGTATCAAATATGATACGTTCGGCTTTAAAGGGTCAATTTCATTGTAACTGTGACAATGACGAATAAAGATCTACCCGTCCCTCCCTCTGACCCGACACCTGCTTTTACAGAACCTCCTGGTCTCTGCGGAACTCACTCTGAACAGGGGACCCCGGCCCAGAAGCGTGTCCCCTGGCGGAACGAGGACCGGATCCCCGCCGTCCACCGGCACCAGGAGGAAGCCGGACATGAGCTCCAGAGGCGGGAGGACCAGCTGGCGGGAAACGAACCTAATCATTTTTGAAAGAGTTTGTGAACACATGAAGTTTGGAAGTAAGTTCGGGTTCAAACGAGGGGTCCACTTTACCGGGTCTCTGTGGTCAATCTGGATTATAAATCCCAGGCTGGAGAGGCAGACCCGCAGGTGATTCGGGAATGACTTCCGCTACTTTCTGAATCAAAACTTCCGGTTTCCAGAGGAGCATGCGCAGTTGTATCCTGACGGTGCCAGAAAACAGTTAAAATGTTTTTTTTCCCAAGAAAATATCCACATTAAATACTTGCAAAACCTAAGATATAAACAAATTAAATTAGATTACAATAGTTGAAATACTATGAAGTTTCTTAAATATTTTGGACCAGTTTGAGAGTCATGCTTTTCTACGCATGCGCACGATTTAAATTTACACTGACGTCACATCTGTGTACAAACAACCGTCAGGAGATTTAAACGTCAGCTGTGGGAATCGAACCGCGTGTCCCTGCTGTGTGTCTGCGGTCCCGTGGGTCAGCGTCTCGGGAAAGAATCCGGTTCCGTTTCTGCTCGGAGTTCAGACCGGAACCTCGCGGTGTTCGTTTGTTAGCCGCGGGGATGCTAGCTACTGCTTCCCCCAAAACACTCTTTTAGACGGAAAGGGGGGCGGGGGTGTCTTCCTGTTCGAGGGATATCGATTGGGATCTGATCCGGTTCTGTCGTTTGACCCAGATTTACACGCACGTGGATGTTTAGGAGCCAAACTCAGCAGGTAGACCTTCCTTCCGGGGCACCTGTGACGTTTGAACCTCAGAGTCCGACCGTGACCGGAAGTGAGAAACATGAAAAGGTTCTAAAGGCCGATCCGGATCCTGAACTGCAGTGGAGGCAGACCACGTGGGTCAGAGGCTCGTACCTGCGCCCCCTGGTCATGATGCAGGATGAACCTGCAGAGACTCCGCCTCTGATGGAAGGAGGCCCCGCCCCTCAGAACCTTGTGGAGAAGCTCCCGCTGGAGATGAGCGTGCGGATCTTCAGCGAGCTGGACACGGAGAGCCTGTGCCGCGCCTCGCAGACCTGCAGGCTGTGGCACGCCATCATCCAGCAGAGCGAGCAGCTGTGGAGGGGGCAGGCCCTGCTGGTGCGCGTCGTCTGCCAGGAAGAGGTGGACCGCGACAGGAGCGATGGTCATTCCTGGAAGGTGAGCCTCACCTCCCAAACCGCAGCAGTCCATCTGGGGGGGCTCAGGCAAAATTCAGACAGAGTGTTATTTCTGTTTATCTTTCAACTTTTGGTTCAGACGATACTGTTTATTCCCACGGGGCCCTGAAGTACACACAGGATGTTGGTCATGTGACGTATCTATGAGAAGGCGTAGATGCCACTGTGCTGCATGTTGCAGTTGATTAGTCTAGATTATAGCATGACGCCTGTCGATTACTCTGAATGCAATTTACAGTAGCAGAACGGGGGATGAAGGATGTGATGCTTCTCTCTGAGGCTCATCACTTGACCTTATCAGAGTAAAAGTAAAAGAGTAAAAGGTTCTCTGACACCCCCACCCCCCACCTCACCCCCAGACTGCAGGAAGGAGTTTGACCCGCTCCCTAAAGAAAGAATCTTCTGACCTCCTGCTGCGATCTGCTGCTCTGAAGCATCGAGGTGCAGCTCAGGGCGGCAGGACGTTTGTGGGTTCTCCTCAGGCCCCTCCTTCTGGGTGTTCTCTCTGTGTGGAGTTTGCGTGTTCATGTGTGGGTTCCGCTTCCCACAGGTCACCGTGGTCAGGAACTACGCCCGCAGCCGCCTGAAGACCGACTGGCTGATGGGGCGGTACAGTCACGTACGCTCTGTGGCGGAGCTGCACAGCAGGAGGATGACGCCGCTGGACACAGAGACGTGGGGGGAGATCCTTCAGGCTGAGCTGGACAGATGACCCCCCCAACCACCTTCACTGACCCCCAAGAAAGCACTTCTGAATGAGACTGTAATGTGTTTAGCTGAGTGTATGACATCTGTCCCTGAAAACAAGGACGTGTGATGTTAAAGATCAACCCCCCCCAGGCACAGGGGGCTGTTTGCTCCTCAGGTTTTTTGTTCATCCAGAAACATTAAAGGGAAAAAACAACAGAATTTTATTTCAAAAATTAACGTTTTCTCAGAAACAGTGAGTCTGGGGTGTGGGCCTCGGTGCTGGGGTGGGGGTGGATGTGTGGGGAATCGAACCGAACTGAAGGTTTGGGTCAGGTAATGATGAAGGCTCGGTTTCCAAGCACACTCCAGGCTGCAGAGCATTCACGAGAAAAACGGGCTTTTATTGTGAAGGCATTGGGCGGAAGTGCTCCGAGGCCGTCTGCCCCCACCCCCCCTTCAGCATCCGCGCATCTCCTCCTCCAGCTCGGGCGTCCGGCAGAGCAGCATCCCGGGACGATGGACGACGTGCCCCCCCTCATCAGCATCTCCGTGGCGCTGCGGATCCAGCCCAACGAGGGTCCGGTCTTCTTCAAAGTGGACGGAACCCGGTTCGGCCAGAGCCGAACCATCAAGCTGCTGACGGGCTCGAAGTACAAGATCGAGGTGGTGCTGAAGCCCGGGACCGTGGAAGCCACGTAAGGGCGCGAGCCTGTGCGCGAGCAACACGGGGGGTGCGCGCGCGCGCGTGGGGGGACACCTGAACGACGACTCTGCAGCGTCGGACACGCGGCGGCCTCCTCGTGAAGGCCTCAGCATCCGACACCCGCTGAATAAATAAAAGATGCGGAATGTGATGGAAGCGCGCGCGCACGCACGCGGGGGTGTCAATCTGAATACAGGAAAAACGTTCAGTAAAATCTGGACTCGTTAAAATGTTCTCTTGGCATCGTTTCCGGTAGATGATCTCCAGTCAGCTGATTGGCTTCACTCTTTCTGATCATGTTTTTGTGGAAGAAGATCGTCTCCATGAACGTCATGAACGTCATGAACGTCACTTCCACACAGATCACCATGCAGGCAGATGACCAATCGTCAGCCTTCATCACAGACTGTCCACCGCTGGTGCTGTCCTGGTTTCAGGACGTCCTTCTGTCTCAGTTTTCCTGTTTTCAGATCAGTTTCCAGGTTCGGTTCTGGACATGTTTGGCCTCCAGGTTGCAGATGTCTTGCTGTGACTGTAGCGGCGTCCGCCCAGGGGAGCGGCGTCCGGCACGGGCAGGTTCTGCCAGCTCCTGCCAGACGGTGAAAACTCTTCTCTCCTCCTGGCAGAAACATGAACATTGGGGGAGTGGTCTTCCCGCTGGCTCAGCAGTCCCGGGACGAGGAGTCAGTGGTTTATCACGGCCAGTATGACACTGAGGGTGTCCCACACACCAAGAGCGGAGACCGGCAGCCCGTCCAAGTCAGCATCGAGGTGAGAATTCCCATCAGAAGTTCAGGTTCCACAGCTTCTTGGTTCTCGTTGAAGATCAGATCCTGTCAGGTAAGGTCCTCCACCTGCACAAATCCTACAGGAGATGGAGATCTTTGCTAGATGAAGAGGAGTGTTTCATGCGCAGGGATCAGGTGGTGAGCGTCCAGCAGCATGTCGGGGGGCAGTGATGTTGTTCTCTGTTCTCGCTGCAGTTCAACAAGGCGGGAACGTTCGAGACGGTTTGGCAGGCCAAGTACTACAACTACTACAAGAGGGAGCACTGCCAGTTCGGGAACAAGTTCAGCAACATCGAGTACGAATGCAAACCCAACGAGACGCGGACCCTGATGTGGATCAACAAGGAGGTCTTCAACTGAACCTGAGGACCCACCAGAGGACCCCCTCGGGCCCGCACAGTGGGGTCCTCAGGTTTGGTTCTGGAGGGAAGCAGGTGTCTCCCATGCTGGTCTTTGGTCTGAAGCTGATCTCAGAGACAACTGTCTGCTTCAAGATAGGAAACTCACAAAACTGGACTTTAGGTCTTCATTTCCTCTCAGGTCCTCTGAGAGCTCCAGTGTTCTCTGATTGGATGGTTCCGGTTCCGTTCTGGAACAGGTAAACTCTGAACACGAGTTGCTCAGAAGATCCGTTCTCACTTCAGCCTCAAATAGAATCAAACTTAATGAATACAAGGAGTTGAGATGAGGCTCCTCTGAAGCCCGGCGGAGCGCCACCATGAGCTTGTTCAGAGGAGAACCCCCCAACACGAAAGCTCTCCGCTCATCTGTGGACCTCAGTTACACAGAAAGGACTCATTACTTCTGTCTGAAAGAGTTTGTCAGAAGTTGAATCTTCTCCTCCTTGGATCCATCTTTGGTTCTGTTTTCTTCAAATGTTCAGAAGAAACCAAATTCTCTGCCCTGTGTAGAATGATGCCCTCCCCCGCCCCCGCCCCATACATGTCAGGGTCTTCTATTGGACGACATGCTGGTTCTGAATAGGGCTTCTCCAGGTCTTTAAGATCTCAGATCGTCAACGTTCCACCCGAGAAGGTTCTGCTGTCCCTGTGACAAAGTCCAGTCAATGGATGGACACAGCAAGTCCCTCCATGAAGGTCCAACATCACCTCTGACCTCACATGGTGACCCCTGCAGATATGACTGAACTTCATCTCAGCCTAAAGATGTTCTGCTGAGTCAGAGGAACATTTCTGTGAAGCATTAATATAATGAAACCAGATAAGAACCCAGTGAGACGGAGTTCCAGTTGATTGAAGACCAGGATGGAGGACACCTGAACGAGCTGCTTCTGATGTGCTGAAGCTCAGAGACATTTCCTCATCAACAACTAAAGTTTCTGCGATGTTTGTTTGTTTCAGAGCTTTTATGTTCAAGCTGGAGTTTTTATGAGAGTCTGGACTATTTTCTGCGGCGGAGGAATCCTTTGACGCAGATTCTTAGTTTTTGGTGCTTTTTCTTCCAGAGGACTTTTGGTTTGTTGGTGTCACAGCTGCAGTTTGTTGTTTTCATGACTTTTGCCAAAAAATGTTCTGATCTGTGGAGATGTTTGTGGTTGAAGCTGTCCTCTCACCTGTTGGTGTTTTCATGAATAAATCCATACATGAAGCCAATGTTCTGCGTTCTATATTCTAATAATCTGTGGTTACACTGGGCTCTGTTGGTCAGAACAGAGAGGATGGTCACAGACGCCCCGTCATAGATCAAGCTTCAGACGGATTCTTGTCACCTCTGGAAAACCCTCTTCACACAGATCGCCTCTACAGAGTTTACGAGCGAATTTGGATTGAACTTGTTTCTGCAGATGTTGGAGATTTCCAGTCCTTTTAAAGAGTCAACGGATCGGTTCTGCTCTTCTGAACTGGACTCACCAGAGGAAACAGAGTGATTGAGCACCTGAAGGTTTGTGCACGTGAAGACCTGCAGACTGGGCGGCAAACAGAAAGGACCCACCTGGTTTACTAACCAGAAGAAATTTGACGTCCATCATCTTTAGAATTTCTGCTTCTGAATCATGTCTGAACATGAGAACTGGAATGAGTGATGTCACTCAGTCCAGTTCTCACATGCAGTCAGTGGTTTCTGTTCATCTGAAATCAGGTCTTTGGCCAGATTTGCTTCTCGATGTTTACTGAACTCGTCTGTGCTGCAGGTGAGGACTCAAGTCACTGAAAGATCTCCTTTTGATGCGGAAGTGTTTGGTGAGTTCTTTCTGTGTTGTTACTTGTGCCTCCATGAAAATTCTCAAACTTCTCATCTTAAGATTGACCCGAACAGAAGTGATGACTGTGATAAATCCACTGAATGAGGTGTTGCAAGTCTGAAGGATTCTACTGACACAAACCAACCTATGACTTAAAACATACAACCCTGTTTGGGTTGAGAACTCAGTGCTGATGGGGGTTTAAATGTAAAGCTGTATGCTGATGACACTAAACTGTACTCATCTATTCATCCAGCAGGACGTTGTTCTAGGTCTTCAAGCAGGTCGCGCACACAGAAAAGCAGGCACAGCTCATCACCTGTCCAACACAGTCCCAATAGTGAAGCATGGGGGTGGCAGCATCATGCTGTGGGGGTGTTTTTCAGCTGCAGGGACAGGACGACTGCCAAGTACAGGGATACAACTATGATCAGAACCTTCTGTATGAAACAGATGATCCAGATGGAGACCATGTCAAACCACGAACACTAGAACAGAACCACAGGACGGAGAACATGAAGCCTGAAGTGCTTTGAGCACAATGACCCAACAAACAGCTGGAAATGGTCGTTTGAGCAATGAGCGTCTATCCAGGTCCCAGTGGCCTTGTGGTAGAGTGTCCGACCTGAGTCTTTGATATGACTTGACTAGACAGTCGAGTCATATCAAAGACTGAAAATAGGATCCAATGCCTCTCTGCGTGACACTCAGCGTTTAGGGCTTGGATTTTGGGGTTAAACCATCCCCAAATGCTTCCTGAAGGATTTCAGCTCACCGCTTCCCCAGGGGAGGGATAAATGTAGAAACGGGACGTTCTGTATTGAGGCTTCGAGGCTTCGATTCTTTGAGGCGTGTGTCAAGTAGGTGAGGAGGAGTTTCAATGAAGCATGTATGAGACTTGCTTCATCAAGGGGAGGAGCTGAAAAAGATCACGTCTGAATCTTTGCTGCCTGTCTGTCCCATGTGACTGAATCGTGGAGGGGTTCAGATTGTGCTGCGGGTTTGTCCGCTGCATGAATCCTGCATATCCTTCATAATGTGGGTGTTTGATGCAGAGTTACGGTCAGTGAGAGTTTGGACAGAGGGAGAGAGTGTGGAGACTTAGAGGAATTATTGTTATTGAATCAAACAAATGTGTCCTTCAAGCACACAGGCCTGATCTCAGAGTTATTAAAGCAGGATCCTTGTCCAAACCTGAACCACCGTCACACGGGGATAAGAGCTGAAACTCGGTAACAAGTCGCTACCGATGCTTTGGTTCAGACGTGTCAATCACTTGTTTTTCTCTTCAGTTTTCTGACATGTTTAAATGGGCTTTTCCCCACAATGCTGCTTCTGATTCAACTGATGCTTTGTGTCCACTAGATGTCCTCCTACAGCAAATGAAGCATTGCACTGGAGTGAACCAGTTGGACGAAAGGCTTTAATGCTTCATGAAGCTTCACCTGCCCATCACTCAAATGCAGAGAACACATTTCACACCTAGGTGAGTGTCAGCTGATGAGACTTTAATGTAACTTAAACTGCTGATTTCACCCACCCCCCACACACAGCCTCATTACTTCTCTGTTCTCAGAAAAGTCTGGAACCAAAACCTGTTTCTGTTGTTAAAGCAAAGGCTGGAAGAAGCTGAAATATTCCTCAACCTCTTTATTTTGAACAGCAGACAGATTCAGGCTTCCTTCATCCAGGAACTGAACAGAACATGGAGACGGTTCTTTGACTCCAACAGAAACATGGTTCCATCACTTCCCATCAACATATCAGTTTTCCCGTCTCAAGTTCTTTAAGGGTAACATTTACAGATGACACGAACGCAGCGCAGACTGGAGTCCTGTCTGTTCAGGTGAAGGAAAGTCCTGCAGAACGCGTCACTGCTCAGAACATTTATTACATCATCTTTAAAAATCCACAGAAACTTCAGTGTATAAAAATATTCTGTATTTACAGCAGATTCCCAGCGGAAGTAAAAGTTTGGCGGCGTCAGAGTCCGAACATCTCCTGTGAGGCATAGGTCATGTAGAGGAAGCCGTCCTCGTCCTGGTGGTCCCTGTAGACCTGGGCCATGGTGAGGGACATGCTGGGCAGCCCGCTGCTATTTATGAGCAGGTAGAAGGCCTGGCTGGGCAACAGCGCCATCCGGCTCCTGGAGAAGAAGTGCGTTACGATGCTTGTTAGAGCGTCATGTGTGCTGGATTCCAGTTCTGCAGAAACAGCATTATTTTCACATCTAGAAACAGATTTGAAACTCCACTGCGCCACCTGCTGACCATCGCTGTGTCATTTACCCAGAAATCTGATGCCTGTTCATTCGGAATGATGACGGAGACAAAATGACTTAATCCTGGGGGGCAGGAGTCACTTTAGTCCAAGATCCAGAGTGAACTTGTTAGACATTTCACATGAAACATCAGAACTGTTTTCACTCTCAATTGTAATTTCTATCCTGAAAAACTGGACTCCATGAAGATGAAGTTCAGACGTGAATCGATCAGCAGGTTTATGAGAATCTGAACAAAAACGGTCCTGGATCAGAAGAAATCTGCCCTTCAGGGTTGAAACAGCAAACGTTACAGCTGAACATCACCCCCCCCCCCCCCCCCCCCAAAAAAAAAAAAAAAAAAAACAAGCAAGAGAAGAAAAGACATCTTTGTTCTTCAGGGTCTTGCAGGACAGATGTGGACCTTAGATTTAATCTGCTAATCCATAATCTGGCGTCAGATGACCGTGTCTGAAGGAGCAGCTGGACCCAGAGGAACGGGTCAAATGGGTCTGACTGGACCTGAGGAGTGACCCCCCCCCCAACCAAAAGGTTTCTCTGAACAGGAGCGCGTGTGTTTCTGCAGGAACAAAGTCTGAAGTAAAGCTGCCCGCGTGCGCTCCCGCAGACTCACCTGATCACGGTGACGAACTGCGTCATGGTGAGCTCATGCGGCACCAGAAACTTGGTCTTATCGAGGGGGGGCAGGAACTTCTCCTTGTTGTAGCGCTCGATGATGACCTGGGGGGCAAACAGCTGATAGGGTGCGAGCGGACAGCGGTGCGCGTGACAGCTGCATACTCACCGGGATCTTGTTTGGAAATTTGGATTTGATTCCCGCCACCTCTTGCTTCCGCGTGGCTGCGCACAACACAGACGTAAACGTAAAGTTACTGCCAACGGGGGCGGGCGGGCGCGTGCGTGTAGGCGCGAGACCTCACCAAAGCTCTTCCTCTGTTTGAAAGGTTTGCTCTGCGGAGGGATCTTCTCCAAAGGAGCCATGCTGGACCGCGCGCGCCGGCTCGGAGACAGCGCGCGGACCAGCCCGCGCGGGGGTTTTATACAGGCGGCTGAAACGCATCAGCTGATGAGCCCGTGTCCGCAGGGTGGGCGTGGTCAAGAAGGGTCTCTGGTCAGGGGGTTCTCTCACAGTTGAAAGACCTTAATGAACGTGAGGTGATCAAAGTGCAGGCAAGTCACGTGCGCGCAGGTTCAACTTGGGAGAGGAGACTTCTAAAGTCATGTGTTTCACCCCCCCATTCAGAGTCTCACACACAGCGCCGCCTGTCGGTGGGGCAGAAAAGAACTGCTGTCAGCTTTATTATTATTATTTATTGTTTCATTTTAAATAGAAACTTCATAGTAAAATGTTCTAGCAAAAAAGAAATGACAGTGTGGTCATTCATCATCACTTCAGTTATGTTTAAAATGCTGGAAGCTTCTTTCTGCTTGAATCTGAAGTTCCTTTTATTGACACGCATTTGTTTTCAAAGTTTGAGCCAAAATCAGATACAAGCTTCAAAGAAATTCAATCTAATTTTAATTATTTTCTGTTGTTTTCCGGACATGATTGTCATTGATCTGTTTTTACCATCCAGGTTTTCAACTCTGAAGACTGAACTGGATTTCCTTCAGTGGCGGGTCGATGACGTCATGGCACAGGTGAGAAAAGTCACATGTTTTTTCAGTGCACCTTCAAAATAAAAGGGTTCCTTGTCATTCTGGGCTCTAAGGATATTTTCCCTCATCAACATCTTCCAGAGGTTTAAGCATAAAAATACTGTTTCATGACGCCAATGTTGCTTTGATAGAAACGGCCTGTTTGTTCCCCAAAGCCTTTGTTATTTTGGGAGGATTGTGCGGTTTTACTTCTGTGTTGTGTTGAAAAGAATTGTTCAGGGAAACCAGACAGGCGATGCTGGTGAGGTTTATTACGTCTTACAGATGGATCAGATGACTCTTGAATTTGACATCAGCCTGCGTTCTGACGTCAGAGAACTCTCACAAAGGGGTTGTTTTTGTTTGTAAACGTTGCATTGAAGTGGCGGTATTTTATTTTGACAGTGCAAAGCGGTTATGACGTAGCATCAGTCTGACAGGCTGCGGGACTGTGCGGTCCACAGCTCACGCGCGGTTCTGGATGGACCTTCCTCCGCGGAGGATTTTCGGGCGACGCGGCTGACCCACCGGACCGAACCAGCGGCTCCGCGGCGCCTCCATGGACGAGCACGCGGGTCCAGGAGTGCTCCTGAGCGGCGGTTCGGGCTCGGCTCCGTATCCCGGCTCCGTGAGCGGCGGAGAGGCGGCCCGTGCGCGGTACAGCGTCCCGGGAATCCTGCACTTCCTGCATCATGAGTGGGCGCGCTTCGAGGTGGAGCGCGCGCACTGGGAATTGGAGCGCGCCAAGTTGCAGGTGAGACCCGCGCGGTTCTCACCTGAGGATGTGTCCAATCAGGACTGGGGTTAAGTCAGCGGCTGTTCGCTCAGCTGTGATGAAGCCAGCCGCGCTTTGAAAACGTTGTGCGCCAGTTTTACACGGTTTACGGCAGAGCCTGAAACGCGACGGGAGCTCTGCGTGTAGAACCAGAGTAAACTATGCAAGGCCGAGAAAAATGCAGCAAAGTCACTTGATTCAAATTCAAAGTTGGCCACTTAAATACTCAAGTCTGTGTGAGGTGATATTTTTATATAGTATTCAAGGCCTCGAATAATGGAGTAAAGGGGTTAGGGTTACATGTATGAATAATGTAGCAGATAGACTTAATCCAGATGGAACTGGGGGGCAGCTGGGGGTGTGAGACGAACCAGAGGTGAGGTCCACGACCAAAGACAGAACCAGAGACGATCCACCTGGAATCTTTCCTGCTCCCCCAGAGGGAAGTGTGAAGCGGGGACAACATATGAGTCACACTGCACCAAACAGAGGCATGAAGAACTAAATAAAATATAATACTGGATAATGGCGTATACTTGTAAAGCACTTTTCTACCTTCCTTGAAGGCCCAAAGCGCTTTACAGTCTCATTCATCCATTCACACACTTATGGTGGGAAAATCCATTGAAGGGCAGATCCTCTGATCCCTATGTCATGCTCTAGTCTCTGGAGTAAGATGCTGTGGTCTAAAGTGTCACACATCTTGTGTAGATGGCATAATCTGAAGGAGATCAGTGACTGCAAAGTAGTGGTTGGTGAGTGTTTCCAGACAGCATAGGATGGTGGTGTGTAGGATGACTCTGGTGATGAAGAAGATGAAGAAATAAAGGCCAAAGGCAGTGAAGAGGATGAACTGGTGGAAGCTGAAAAGGAAGAATAATTCAGGACTTTAAAGAAACAGTTGAAACAGGTCTGGGTGGTCAGGAGTAACCTCCAGATGATTGGATAACTACAGTTCATGTGATCAGTGTGTTGTCAGGAAAGAAAGTTGATAAGGAGACTTGGTGGTGGAATGAGGAGGTGCAGGAGTGTAAGCAGATTAAGAGGCTGGCTAAGAAGAAGTCCTCCTGACAGGACTGAGGAGAGTAGACAGGAATACAAGAACAGGCAGCATAAGGTGAAAGTAGAGGGGTCAAAGGTCAAACAAGGGGCTTATGATGACTTGTTTGCTTGGTTAGGTTGTAAAGAGGGACAGACTGACCTTTACAGATTAATAAGGCAGAGAGACTGAGATGTAAAGGACATGCAGCAGGTTAGAGTGATCAAGGATAGAGATGGTCATGTGTTGACAGGTGTCAGAAGTGTAACGGAAAGATGGAAAGAATACTTTGAAGAGTTGATGAATGAAGAAATTAGAGGAGAAAGAATAGAAGAGATGACTAGAGAAGAAGAGAAGATTAGTGAGGGTGAACTGAAGATGTTGAAGAGTAGAAAGGCTCTTGGTCCTGATGAAACACCTGTGCAGGTATGGAAGTGTCCAGGAGAGATGGCAGTGGAGTTTCTGACTGGATTGTTCAACAGGATCTTATGGTGAGAAGATGCCTGAGGAACGGAGGAGAAGTGTGATGGTTCCATTTTTAAGAATAAGGGAGATGTAGCAACTACAGAGGATAAAGCTGATGAACCAAACAATGAAGGGATGGAGAGAGTAGCTGAAGCTAGACTCAGAGCAGAAGAGAACATTTGTGAGCAGCAGTTTGGTTTCATACCAAGAAAGAACTCTACAGATGTAATCTTTGCTTTGAGGATGTTGATGGAGAAGGTCAGAGAAGGTCAGAGAAGGTCAGAGAGATGCACTGTGTCTTTGTAGATCTGGAGAAAGTTTATGACAGAAAGGAACTGTGGTTTTGTATGAGGAAGTCTGGAGAGACAGAAGTATGTTAGAGCAGGACATGTATGAGGGCTGGAAGACAGCGGTGAGCTGGGATTACATCAGCGATCAGCTCTGATCCCCTTCCTGTTGTAATGGTGATGGGTCAGAACCGTCGGTCAGATGCGCCTCGCTGCTTCAGCTCTTCCTCCATCCTCTGACTTTTTGGGTGAAGCAGGTGTCTGAGGGGTACATGCATGCTTGTAGATGCACGTACACACCTCCAGCTCTCACGTTCCCTCCTCATGAAGAGGACAGTTCTCTGTGGAGGCTGCTGTGCAGGAGCAGGGAAAGCCCCCCCACGCACATTAAAAAGGAAACATTCAGACGGCAGAACTTCTTTCTCCACCTCCTCTTTTGGGGTGGGGTGGCAGTCCTGCTTCAGGGTTGAAGCTTCTCTCTGTTCAGCTGCTCTGGTGGTTCTGGTTCTGATTCATGTGTTCTGGGTTCAGCTTCAAACCTGAGATAATGAAAAAAAATGTCTGTTTGGAAGAAAATGAGCTTCAGCTTTAAACAGACTGAAACGCTTCGGCACAAAAAAGATCCAAGATGGTCAGACCCTCCATTACAACAGAAGAGAAGGTTCTGGAGATGTGGCGGCTCAGAGGCGTTCAAAGCCCACTCTGAAACCACACGTTCAAACCTGTCAGAACCACTGAGTGTCCACCCACCATCTGCAGATCTGCTCCCACACAGCAGAGCAGAGGGCATCTTCAGGCGCCATGGCAACGGATGAGGAAGCATCACTGCGACGAGGCGCCACAAACCTTCATGGTAAAATGTTTGAAGCTCAGGAGAAAAAAAACTCAGAAGAAGTTAAGCAAACCACTCAGAGCTGAGGCCTTCTGGTGCTGGACAGATGTTACAGCAGCTCCATAGGGAGTTATGGAGCTTCAGACCATTGACTGTTAAAAAGAACTGGACTGAGTGCCCCCCCCCCCCCCCCCCCCCACACACACACACAACCAACGTCCAAAATGTTTGACAGATTTTGGGTAGCCTGGTTGTAAAAGGTAGGGCTGTGGCATTCCAACAAGCTCACTCCTAATTGGCTGCAGTGGTTGCCATAGAAACGTTGGCTCAGACCAATCACTACTTAATGTTGTCGTCTGACTCCAAATGGCGGCATCCATATCGCAGAAAAATGGCGACTTAGATCCCATCTGGACCTCTGCTGGGGGGTTCATCTCAGTCCTACATGAACATGTGGGAAAACCGAAGAGTCCGTCTCTGCGCTCGGTCGTTCCCACAGCGCTGTAAAGACGGATCAGAGGCCTGCTGTGTGATCATGAGGGCTCTCTGATTTCCCAGGAGGCTTTGGGGTCCACAACGCCCTGACCTTGTGGCTTGAAACCTCCTGAAGGTGGCCTGAGGGGGATTAGTTTCATCTTGAGCTCTGATACACTCTTCTGACTGACCCCTTGTTGTTCTTGATCTGACCTTCAGAGTAATCTGCAGGGAGGTCATGACCTGTCCTCTCAGTCTGACCCTACAGGGCCCCCATAGTTCCAGGTTTCTCCTTCGTCTGTGTTGGACTGTCCTCTCTCTGGGAGCTTCTGGCTGGATGAAGCCTCAGAGTCCAGAGAGCCCTTCTAGAAGTTCTTGACTAGCGTTGCAACGGATCACAAAGTCACGGTTCTGATCATTTTCAGGTCACTGAAAAGAAAAAAAAACAGCAATAATTTTTTTGGAAAAAACATCTATTTTCTAAAAGAATGATAAAGTATTTTAAAACATAAACACACACATATATATATCACATCAAAACATTGAGGCCTATTTTGAAAACCATAAATGACGTGATTTCCTGTT
The DNA here is from genome assembly GCA_016861445.1 of Oryzias woworae. Taxonomy (NCBI): domain Eukaryota; kingdom Metazoa; phylum Chordata; class Actinopteri; order Beloniformes; family Adrianichthyidae; genus Oryzias; species Oryzias woworae. The sequence continues at coordinate 455,954 of BOLG01001264.1, read as the reverse complement.
TAAATCAAACCCTCAGGACGCTCGTACGAACCAAAGAGCATTACGACACGCAAAAACAATTCTATTTCAAATAGTCGGACAATCAGGGGGTGTGGGAACCCACCGCAGTCTTTTATGGTGTCCCCTACTGCTGTAAGCCCCCCCACTGCTGACAGACTCCTGCCACAGTGAGGGGCAGCTGCAGCTCTGAACACACACATGGAGACGTGCACGGCTCACTGATGCTTCAAAATACACAAACCTCCATGATGAGCTCAAGAAAAGCTTTTGGTGGAAGCTCCTCCCACACGCGGCGGGAGCTTCAGGTTAAAACAAAGATGATGGACGCAAAAATGACGCGTGAATTCAGTGTGAACAGACAATCCATTTAAATGATGCTCTCGCGAGGTGCGTGATCCGTGATACACGTGTGTTCCGAACCACGGCTAATGATCCATACGGATCATCTCTGATCTGTTGCACCCCTACTCTTGACAGAGGAACCTGCTGCTTTTCAGATCTAAGAACCCAGAGACCTCATACTGCAGTTACACACTTGGTGCAAAGTATTGCCAGCATATCAAGCCTTCTATCTGTTACCTGACTCTGCTTTGTTCTGGACTCTGCTCCTTGCCGCTTGCTCTGACCTTCTGCCTGATCCTGAGCTTCCATTTAGCTTTGTGGACTTCTAGTGCAGCCTTGCTGCTTCCTGCCTGTCTTTGCTTAGTAAACCTGCTGGAAGTGGAACCCGCTGTCTGCCCGTTTCTGTGACACTCTGGTCATCACTGATTATCAGTCAGACTGAAGCTGGTACTTGGCTCCTGAAGACCGAAGCTTCATAAGAAAGTTTTATTAATAGAAACGTGAACTTGTGTTGCTGCAGGCGCAGATCGCCTTCCTGCAGGGGGAGAGGAGGGGCCAGGAGAATTTGAAGAAGGACCTGGTGAGGAGGATCAAGATGCTGGAGTACATCCTGAAGCAGGAGAGGTGGGTGTTCATCACTCAAACTGCTTGGGAACACTGTGGAACCGATCAAACAGCGTCACAACTAAACTCTCTTTTACATCTGATCCTCTAAACACAGATTTCTGTTGTGATTGGAAATATTTTTATACTAAAGATGGTGAAACTGAATGATGCAGAATTTAAAGAAGGCAATTCTAATCACAAAATGTTATACTGAACAGATTCATTTCAGACCTTTGGTGAGGAACCTGTGTGCTCAACACAAATGGGGTTCTTTCATGTTGAAAATCCTGCCTGGGTTTTATTTTGTGGTTAGTTCCTGTTCCTGCATGGTCTGCTCTGTGCTGATTTGATACGCCGTGCTTAGACATCTGGCTCAGGGTTTTTTTCAAATATGAGTTCTGAGCATTTTATTAATTTGTGAACAACTTTGTCTTTCTGAATACGTTTCTCTTTGACCTCATGCCCTGCCCTCAAAGCCACTGTGATTACCTGTGGTTTTCCTCAGGGCCAAACATCACAAGCTGAAGTTTGGGACGGAACTGAACCAGGGGGAAGTGGAACCTCCGAGCTACGACTCAGGTGAGTTCTGTCTGTCGTTGACTCAGCCTCTGTTCTCAGACTGAACAGAAACTTTCAGCCATTCTGTTGTTCATCTCCCGGTGAACTCTCTTGAAGTCCCACTCCAATCATCTTCTGATCTGTTTCCAAAGCTTTTCCAGTGCTTTTTTAACTTTGATGGTGCAGTTTTTTAGCTGAAGTCTAAAAACCTGTTCATTTTCTAGGACATAGTTTCTGCAGAGTGGTGGATGCAGTCCAACAATATGAATAAAGAAATGTCCAGAAATGTGATTTTAATCTAAATTTTCCACACTCCATCTACAAAAAAAGTCTACAAGAACATGTTAAAAACACCGTTTTCATCGGAGTGGGTCTTTAACAGCGGAGCTTTAGCTTCAAAAATGGACTCTTCAACCCTTTATACAGCTAACGTAATTTCAACACATTCCGTAAAGCGTATAGTGTTGTATATCGGCACAAGGCTGCTTTCCTGCGCTTCAGAATCCTTCATAATTATGGTGATTGCATAAACGGTTGAAGAGTTTTGGTAGTTCAGAGATCATGTTATTTACCAATCTGGTGAGCATTGATTTAGACTGGGTTTTTGCAGAGAATTCTGGGAAATTTTCAGGGCACTGGATTTTGGAATTGTAGATTCAGACACGCCCACAAAATGGTGTATGCTCTTTTTTGTGCACCAAGTAGAGTGAATTTGGACTCAACCTTAAGTCTTTTAAGTGGAGGTTGGCCAGCATGCTTACTTATATTGTTAGCATTATGCTTGCATACAAAAGCCAATTTTGATATTTTGTTGTTTTATATTGGTACTAAGTCTGCTTGTGTCTCTTTTCTTTCTAGCAGCCTTTTTTAGCAATTACATTAATTATTCACTAAAATGTGAGATGCTATTTATCTATCTGATAAATGTGCTTAAATGCATTTTATCTATTGACCCAAAACAGCTGATCACCGCAGAGACGGGAACATATGAGGCGGGACTTCCTTTATGATCAACGTCTGTACACTCATCGGCCACTTCATTAGGCACACGGGTCCAACTGCTTATTGAAGCAAATTCTAATCAGCCAATGACGTATGATCTAGTCTAAACGACCTGCTGCAGTTCAAACCCAGCATCAGAATGAAGAAGAAAGCTGTCCTTAGTGTCTTTGAACGTGCCAGACCGGCTGGTCTAAGTAGTTCAAAATCAACTGGGATTTTCACCCACAACCCTCTCTAGGATTTACAGAGCAGCAGTCCTGTGGTCGGAAATGTCTCGTTGATGTCAGAGGTCAGTGGAGAATGACCAGACTGGTTCCAGCTGATAGAAAGGCAACAGGAACTCAAGAAAGCGCTGGATACAACCCAGGTCTGCAGAAGAACATCTCAGAACACACAACAAGTCGATGCAGACGGACTACAGCAGCAGAAGAACACAGCGGTACCACTCCTCAGCTAAGAACAGGAAACTTAGGCTACAATTCACACAGACTCACCAAAACTAGACCACAGGAGATTGGAAAACCGTTGTCTGGTCTGATGAGTCTCCATTTCTGCTGGAAGGTCAGAATTTGGCGTCAATAGCATGAACGCATGGATCCATCCTGCCCTGTATCAACGGTTCAGGCTGGTGGTGTGATGGTGCAGGGATATTTTCTTGGCACACTTTGGGCCCCTTAGTACCAATTGCTCATGGTTCCAACACCACAGCCTCCCTGAGTGTTGTTGCTGACCATGTCCATCCCTTCATGACCACAGTCTTCTGATGCTGCTTCCAGCAGGAAAAGGCTCCATGTCATAAAGCTGGAATCACCAGACTGGTTTTCTTCAACATGACAGTGAGTTCACCGGACTCTAATGACCTCCACAGTCACCAGATCTCAACCCAACAGAACACCTTTGAGATGAGAGATTTTCATCATGGATGCGCAGCCGACAAATCTGCAGAAACGGTGCGATGCTGTCATGTTAATATGGACCAAACTCTGAGGAATGTTTCCAGAACCTTGTTGAATCTCTGCCAGCAAGGATTAAGAAGGTTCTGAAGGCAGAGGGGGGTCCAACCCGGTACCAGTACAGTGGACCTGGTAAAGTGGCCGGTGTGTGTATATTTAAATGGTAAAATGTTACTTAGTGTACCGGAATACTTGCACAGTTCTAGCTTCCTTAAAGGCCCAACGCGCTTTACAGTCACAGTCCCTTTTCTACAAGTAACCAGTATTAATTCACAAATGTAAACACGTTTGTAAACGCCATGACTTTAAGTTTGACAGAAAACGGCATCAGTTTCAACAGAAAAAGGTTCTGGATTTTGTGCAATTCTTCTTATGTCCTGTAGGGGGTGACAGAACTGACCAATGACTGAAAACAACACATTTAGATTTGAGCTGTAAATCCAAACATTTTTAAGAAGGCGGGAAGAATGTGAACAGAAGTAAGACAAGACAACCCAGGAAGTAGTTTAACAAACAATCAAGATCACGAGTAAATAAACGAGATGTTTTTCTGCTTCAGATGAAGGAAATGACAGTGAAGCTTCCAGTCCTGCAAACAGCAGCCATCAGCTGAGCTGGAGGAAGGGACGCCAGCTGCTGCGACAGTCAGTTCACACGTGCACGAGCACACTGTGTGTGTGTGTGTGTGTGTGTGTGTGTGTGTGTGTGTGTGTGTGTGTGTCATGGGATAGCAGGATTGCAGTAAAAAGGGAACCGTTGCACAGAGGAGAGCAACTCCAAAAGCGCTGCATTTGTTCATAGAGTGCATCTCTTAGGGGCTAAGCCCCCCGTTCTAAAACCTAGTGCCGCCCCTGATCACCACAGAAGGCTTTTCAGATGTCCTGTGTGTGCACGTGCACGTGCACGCCTCTGTGTGACTGTGAATGAGGGATTGTCAGAGGGGTTCTGCGACCTGGGAGGCTGGTACGGCGCCCGGTGGGGGGGTCAAACACACACTCGGTGCTTTCAGCAGAAATGTCCTTCAGCTTCTGCTGCTCCTCTGAGGTCCAGAACCTGGAGTTCTGGTCTGGACGGATCTGGATTCTGTAGGAAGAGTCAGGCTCAGTGGTCGCACAGATCCGGGTTTTTTCCTGCGGATCTTCTACTCAGGTTTAAATCTCGCTTCACTGGATTTTCGTTTTTTCAGGACACTGTTCTGTCTTTGTCTGATCCAGACGTTCTTTTCTAGAGGAACTGTTCTGCAGGGACGGTAAGAGACCCAGATGATCCACAGGCTTCTCTTTTCTAACCATTCTTCAGCCAATGCTGATAATGGGAAGGTCATGAAGGTCATGAAGGTCATGTTTTCATGCAGACGTCCTCTAAAGTCCATCCAGTGCTCAGACGTGTGGGATCCTGCTCTGGTTTCTACACTGAAGATCAGTCAGACATGAGGATGCAAACATTGATCAGCAGCTTTGATCAGCCAATCAGAACAGACAGAAGAGAAATACTAAATGTGTGTGTGTTTGTGTGTGTATATGCATGTGAATGTGTGTGTGTGAATGAATGTGTTGGAGGATACTGGCATGCATGTGTGAACATGGTTGTAAACAGGAAACAGATAACCCGTACTTCCTGTGGCGCTCAGGTACCTGCAGGAGGTGGGCTACAGCGACACCATCCTGGATGTGAAGTCTCAGAGGGTCAGGCTTCTGCTGGGTCTGACCAGAGAGCCTGGAGACAAATTAGCAGACGAGAAGACCAAACTTGTGGTCAACGGTGCCGAACCCTCCTCGCTGAAGGACAGGTAGAAGCTTCGCCTCCTAGCATCACGTCTGGAGAAACTTTCTTCAAATGAAGCTTTTGTTTCAGAAAACCAGACCTTCCTGACCCATCCATCGTGCTGGAGGCCTTCAAGTTCATCGAGACCGTGGCGGCAGAGTTTAGCGATGAAGACGAGGAGGAGGACGATGAAGCTCAGAGCAAGGCCGTCCTGGAACTGGCTACTGTGAGATGGCGCTTTTACTTTGACGGGTTTGATGAATGAGCAGGGAGGCGGTCTGATGAGGATGGTTGTGATGGTCAGCAGACCTATGGAGATATTTGACTCCTCCGGCTGCTGGTCAGAACCAAAGTCTTTTGGACCGAAATCTTCTGATTATCTTAGCACCTTCATGGAGAACCAGTTCAGCTTCTGTCTTTGGTTCTGAAGATTCCTGTGGGAAATAAGAGGCAGTTCAGGAAGGAGAAGGTTCTCTTAGTTCCTAAAGATGTTGTTGAGTCAAAAAGAGAACTCCTCAAAACGTCTTCACCAGTGAAGGAGTTTCTCTGATTGACAGGTGGAACCTGCAGGTTCACAGAACTTCTCTTCTTCTGCTGCTCTGACAGGTGAGGAGAAAGCCATCGTCAACTTCTTCTTCTTCAACCACGTCAGACCTCAACAACGACCCCGACACAGAAGAGGCCCTGAAAGGTTTCGACTTCCTGACCAACCCGGACGAGATGGACGGGTCACCGGAGTTCAGGAGCGGCAAAGACGGCAGGGAGTGGGGTGAGGCTGAAGATGATGATGATGAGGAGGAGCTGCAGGGTCCTCAAGCGAAGAGCCTTTCTGTAGAACTGAAAACAAACTTTCTGTTACTGTTGTCTCCTTCGCCTCCTTCATCGCCATCTCTCTTTCTCCTCCTTCATCTCCTTCATCGCGGCTCCTCCGTCATCTCCTTCATCTCTTTCTCCTCCTTCATCTCCTTCACCTCCTTCATCTCCTTCATCTCTTTCTCCTCCTTCGCCTCCTTCATCTCCTTCATCTCCTTCACCTCCTTCATCTCTTTCTCCTCCTTCACCTCCTTCATCTCCTTCATCTCCTTCACCTCCTTCATCTCCTTCATCTCTTTCTCCTCCTTCGCCTCCTTCATCTCCTTCACCTCCTTCATCTCCTTCATCTCCGGCACCTCCGGCAGCTCGGGCGCCGCCGGCGCGCCTTCACCGCCTTCAGCGCCGGCAGCGCCGGCAGCGCGGGCGCGCCGGCACCGCCGGCACCGCCTTCAGCGCTTTCGCCGCCGGCACCGCCGGGACCGCCTTTCTCGGGCGCCGCCGGCACCGCCTTTACCGCCGGCAGCGCGGGCGCCGCCGGCAGCGCCGGCGCCTCGGCACCGCCGGCAGAGCGGGCGCCCCCGGCACGGCCGGCGCCGCCGGCACCTCCGGCGCCTCCGGCACCGCCGGCACCGCCGGCAGCGCCGGCGCCCTTTCATCTCCGGCGCCTCCGGGACGGCCGGCATCTCGGGGCCGCCGGCGCCGCCGGCATCTCCGGGAGCGCGGCACCTCCTTCAGCGCCGGCACCTCCTTCAGCGCCGGCAGCGCGGGGCCGCCGGCAGCGCCGGCATCTCGGGCGTCCGCCCGCAGCGCCGGCAGCGCCGGGCCGCCGGCAGCGCGGGCTCCTTCTTCACCGCCTTTACCTCCTTCAGCGCTTTCGCAGCCGGCACCGCCGGCAGCGCCGGCAAACGCCGGGACCTCAGGCAGCGCGGGGGCCTCCTTCACCGCCGGAAGGCGGGGCTCCGCCGGCAGCTCCTTCGCCCTTCAACCTCCTTCACTCTTTCTCCGCCGGCACCTCCGGGACCTCAGCAGCGCTTTCTCCTGCCGGCACCGCCGGCAGCGCGGGCGCCGCCGGCACCGCCGGCAGCGCTTTCTCCTCCTTCACCGCCGGCACCGCCTTCAGCTCCTTCTCCTCCGGCGCCGCCGGCGCAGCCTTCACCTCCGGCAGCGCCGGCGCCGCTTTCAGAGCCGGAGCCGCCGGGACCGCCAGGCAGCGCGGGCGCCTCCGGGCCGCCTTCCACCGCCGGGCAGAGCTGGAGCCGCCGGCAGAGCGGGCGCCTTCTCCTCCGACCGCCGGGAGCGAGGGGCCGCCGGCAGAGCTTTCGCCGCCGGCAGCTCCGGCCGCCGGCACCGCCGGTCACCGCTTTCTCCTCCTTCGCGCCGGCACCAGGGCGATCCGCCGGCACCGCCGTCATCTAGGGCGCCTCGGCCTCCTTCCATCTCCGGCTCCGCCGGCGCCGCCTGCACCTCCGGGAAGCCTTCACCGCAGGCAGCGCCGGCGCCGGGGCAGGCCGCGCCGCCGGACCGCCGGCAGAGCGGGCGCCGCGGCGCCGCCTGCACCGCCGGCACCTCCGGCAGCGCGGGGCCGCCGTGAGAGCGGGCGACCAGGCGCGCCGGGAACGCCGGCAGTCGGGCGCCTCCGGCACCGCCGGCGCCGCCGGTCCCGCCGGCCCGACGGAAGCGCGCGGGAGCCGCAGGAGAGGGGCGAAGCGCCGGAGAGCCGGAACCGCCTTCATCTCGGTCTCCTCCAGTCTCCTCCTTCACCCCGGGCATCTCTTTCTCCTCCTGTCAATCGGCTCCTCTCTCTCCTTTACCGCCTTCATCTCTTCTCCTCCTTCACTCCTTCACCTCCTTCTCTTCACCTCCTTCACATCCTAATCTCTTTCTCCTCCTTCATCTCTTTCTCCTCCTTCATCTCCTTCTCCTCCTTCACCTCCTTCATTTCTTTCCCTTCCTTTCTGCAGAAGAGGAGCAATGTTCTGGCCAGAAGCTGGGCTGGGACGTGGATCAGGGGCTCATAGCTCAGCTGAAGGAGCAGTACAGGAAGGAGCGCCGAGGCAAGAAGGGGGTGAAGAGTAAGTCCATCCTCCTCATCCTCACTCCGGTGTCACTTCCTCTTCCTCTACTGGTTTGGCTGGATCTTCTGTTACTTCCTCCTGCTGGAACTTTAAGAGTTTACGCTGCTTAAGACTGAGACAGACCGGACCGACCCGCTGCAGGTCCGGCCGTCCTGGTTATTCTGTTTCTTTCTAATTGTAAGAAGAATTTGTGATTTTTGTGATTTTTAGTTTATAAATTCACTCATTAATGGGTTCCAGCTTGCTGGAGAAAATGTTTGAATGAATGACGATGTTGCATGGATGATGAAGAGGAGTCTCACTCTTCCCTGTTCTCATCTGCGCCCCCGTTTAGGACCGAACCGATCCAAACTCCAGGACATGCTGGCCAATCTGCGGGACACTGAGGAGCTGTCCCCCATGCAGGCAGCCATGACGCCCCCCCTGCGGCCCAGCGTGCCCCGCTTCAACGAGCCTGAAGCTGGATGTCCTGAAGACGGTAGCTCCGCCTCTGTGCTTCTGTCAGCCGCAGCAGAAACCGAACCCTCAGACTTTGTGGTTTTTGCAGAGCCAATGGCGTTCCTGCCGTCGACGGGGAAGTCCTTCCTCCTGGGCGGGGAGAATGAGGCCGTCTCCACTGAGCTGGGACTTGGAGACCTGGGAGAACTGGGAGAACTGGCGGGACTGACGGTCGCCAACGAGGCAGAGAGCCCAGTTAATGACGTGAGTGACAATGAGGGGGCGGAGTTAAAAATATCCATTCCCAGGATCATCATCAGGCAATATCAAATATCTAGGTATTTATTTCTCCTCGGAACTGTCAGAACTGGTGCAACTAAACTACACCCCATTACTGAAAAGTATCCAGGATGATCTAACCCGCTGGGTCAACCTGCCTCTGTCACTCATGGGTAAGATAGCCACAGTAAAAATGAACATTTTAACCAAAGTTAATTATCTGTTCTCAATGCTCCCCACACAACCACCACTAAAATGGTTCAAAACATTAGATTCAGTCATATCCAGCTTCTTATGGAACAATAAACCTGCAAGAATTAGTCTAAAAACTTTAAAATCTAAAAAGCTGTGGAGGCTTAGAATTACCTAACTTCCATAACTACTTTCTTCTCGCCAACAGACTGCAGTACATCTTAAGATGGATAAAAAACAACCCAGAAACCAACCCATGGATGGATCTGGAACAGGCATTTTGTGGAAAGATTAACTTGTCAGATCTACCTTTTATAAGCCCAACAATAAAAAACTTGACTGCTACAAAAGTAGTAATATAAGTACTACTTTAACAGCCTGGTGGGATTTACTCTTCACTACTACCATGCAAAATGACACCCATCTGGAACAATCCAGACATCCTGATAAATAAAAAAATGTTGCACTTCCCTGCTTGACAAGCAGGGGGCATAAGACTACTTGAGCACTTAATTACAGATGGAAGATTCATAACACACCAAGAACTACAAGAAAAACATGGAATAAATAAAATCTTGGAATATCAGCAACTTAAATCTGTAATTACTAAAACATTTAAATCCAGTGGACAATGACCTAAAATTACCAGAACTAGTTACCTCTATGATTAATTTTTCATTGAATAAAACTCTCTCCAAAATATACAAACTCTTATGCAACTTTAGATAAAGAAGTCTCAATCCCAACAACTAAATGGGATGCAGACTTATGCAGAAGTACAGACACAAGCTTCTGGTCAGAAATGTGTCTAAATACCTTTAAATTAACAAAAGTCCAAACCTACAACTAATCCAATTTAAAACTCTTCACAGAATTTACTATACTGGACAGAGGATGTTCAAGATGGGTCTCAAAATCTCGGACATTTGTGAGCATTGTGATAGTAATTTACCCGACAATTGCATGCATGCTCTGTGGTTCTGTACACCTGTCCAGGCTCTCTGGCAACAGGTATGTGTTGATTTATCAGTCTGGCTTAAGGTTTCAATCACAGCCTCACCTTCACTTTGTGTGCTGGGTGCCATCGACACAGAGGGAAGTGTAGCATCTATAATCTTCATAACTCTTTGTATAGCAAAAAAGACAATCTTATTAAACTGGAAAAACAAGCAAAATATCAGTGTAAATCACTACAGGAATCTGCTGTTGGATCCCATCAGCTAAGAGTTCAAATAAGTGGAAGGAATTCAGTCTCTCTGGTCTCCCATAGTTAATGCCATAACTTAGGGGGCGGGGCTCTTGGGTGTCGCCGCGCCTTGACTATGTGCTGGGATTTTGGTGTGGGGGCTTCTTGGTGCTCGGGGGGGGTTTGGTTTGGTGCCTGGTTGGGGTGAGTGTGGGGGGCTGTGGAAGGTGGTCTGGTTTGGCTTGGGGGTTAGGGTTAGGGCCCCGGTGGGGTCCCGGCCTCGGGGAGGTCTGGATGGGCTGTCCATCTGCATCTGGGGGCGGGGATCACTCCTTCCCCTGCCCTGGGATGGGGGGGGGGGGGGCCTCTTGAGGCATGCAGGTTGCTCTGGGCGACCACGACCGCTTTCAGCTCAAATCTGTTTGCTCAGCTGTTGGACAGGACAAGTAAAAGACAGAAAACTTCCATCCCCTCTTACTTTCAGCAGCAGCTCTTCTTTCTTCAGGTTTCCAACAGCAAAGACGCTCTAAGGAAAACCTGGAACCTGAAGTTCACCCTGAGGAGCCACTTTGACTCTGTGCGCAGCCTGGCCTTCCACCCGGTGGAACCGGTTCTGGTCACAGCATCTGAGGATCAAACGCTGAGGCTGTGGAACCTGCAGAGGATGGCGCCAGCCAAGAAGTGAGACAGGAAGTCCTGTTCATCCATTTTTCTGGAAGTTCTCCACATCTGACACAAAGCTCTAAACTTCAGAAATGTTCAGTGTTTAGATTTCCATCTAGAAGGCGATCATGAACTTTGACCTTCCTGTTTTGGGGCTTCTAAATCCTCCAGGTGTGCTGCTCTGGACGTGGAGCCCATCTACACCTTCAGAGCTCACAGGTGAGATGTTTACCTGAGAGCTTCTCCTGCAGCGGGCTGCTCAGGTGCAGAGCTGCAACCCCCCAACTCTGCCGTCTAACCACGCCCACTCTGAATGTTTGACCAAACCCTGTGGGTTTTGCTCAGAGGGCGGAACCACACTGATACAAAGGTGATGAGTGGAGACCGAGCCGCCAAAACTCCTCGACATTTTACTCTCATAAGAACTAAGTTCTGGTTCAGTGTTGAAGAACAAACGTCTGTCTGCTGGTCTGGATGTTTCTGTTCGTGCTCAGTGTTTCCTTCTGCTGCAGCGGCGCCGTCCTCTGCGTCACCATGAGTGCCAGCGGAGAGCAGTGCTTCAGCGGCGGGGTGGACGGAACCATCCAGAGCTGGAACACCCCCAACCCCAACATTGACCCCTACGACTCATACGGTAGACCCCGCCCTCTCTGTGAGGACAGTTGGTCGTAGGTCGGCGCAACCTGATTTGGATCTGTTGTAGAGCCCTCTGTCCTGCGAGGGGCGCTGAGCGGTCACACAGACTCTGTGTGGGGTGTGGTCTACAGCGCCGCTCACCATCGCCTCCTCTCCTGCTCCGCTGACGGAACCGTCCGGCTGTGGAATGCCGCTGACACGACGCCATGCCTCGCCGTTTTCAACAGGGGAGGAGGTGAGAACATCTGGAGAAGATCTGGTTAACTGTTAGGAACCGAGCAGGTTAATGTCGGCTCAGAACCAGGAGGGTTCTGCCCGTCTAACTGGACCTGTAGAAAGCAGGTCAGGAGACAGATAAGGGTGTTCCTGCTGGACAAACCCGGTTCTTTAGCCCTCAGGAGGTTCCAAAGCAGACTAACCCTCTGGTGATAAACCTCCACTTTTTTCAAAATGGTGGATTTTCTGTTGGTTGTATCTCCATAGTAACCATTTTAGTTTTTGGTCTGTGATTTTTAGAAGAATCTGCAAAAGTACGCTTTAGATTCCCTTTGCAACAGAGGGTTTTTGCATACACAACGCTCATAATACTCTGCAGTTCTCTGAGCAAATACAATGGACTCAGCCTTAGAGTCAGATATTCCACGTTCTCAGAGCAGGACTGTGAGATGATCTTACAGTCAGTGCACCTTCAGGGCGGCCGCTCCTCTTCCTCGTGTCATACCGCCGTCCTCTGCACGTCGGTCCTCACTACAGTGTAGCCGTCTGGTGATAACGCCTCATGGGGTGTCCTCTCCACCAGCCATGTTTCACAGAATGGAGCGACCTCACGTGTCCGTCTGCGTGGAAATTCAAGCGTGAATTTTGTCCATTTTATTTTCCTGTGACTGGACGTTGGCAAATAATATGATCAGGAGGGGGTAGCCTTTCATTTCTCACCAGACGGCGAAGCCTGGACCGCCCTGCCCGCCATGTCTCCGCTTCAGCCTGTTGCTGTCCGGAGAGCCTCCTGTTGGGGGCCGGCCCAGAGTCACGTCTGAGTAGCCGTCTAGCTTCAGGAGAGTTTCCAGCACATTCAGGTCGAGAAGTCCGTAGTGGCTGCACTCCATGAGTTTTGGCAGGATCGCCCGATCATGTGTGTGTTTTTCAGCATATATGTGCTGATCGTCATGACAGATTCAATAAAGCATCAGTTCAGAGAATGGTTCTCCTTTTACCGCTTGTTTTTGTCCACATCATGAAGGAAACCTTTGTTTTAAAGAAGCATGCACATATAGAACATTTGGACTTTGTGTCCGGAACTTCTCTTTAAGTGCACATCAACATCCAGCAGCCAATCAGAATAGAGTATTCACCCGGACCATTTAAAGGGCAGAAACACAGTTTCTTGTGGCTGTTTTTCAGCATCTTTGTTTTCTTGGAGTAAAACTGCAAACATGAAAGTCTTTACGGTTCTGCTTACTGCACTGTGTTTGTGTTTGTGTTTGTGCGCACACATTCCACTTCTGAGTTATAACTTTATACATGGAAACATTTCAAACCATAGAAATGAAGGAAAACATAAAATGTACTCAGTAAAACGTTGCCATGAATCCAGATTAATAACAACCTTAAAGTGTGATAAATCTGGGAAATGTTCATCGACTGGCAGCACTAGTTGAACTGAAGAGTCGGAACTTTCAAACAAATGGAAGAATGTTTCTTGGGTTTGCGATTTTTGTTTTTTTTCTGCAATCGTTCACACGTGCACAGTCACAAGCCCCCCCTTCCGGGGCCGGCTCCTCTCCTGGTTCTGTCTCAGAGCTCGGCAGCCCCACCTCAGTGGACCTGGTGAGCAGCGACCCGGCGTACATGGTGACGTCCTTCAGGAGCGGTCACATGGGGCTCTTCAACATGGAGACGCAGCAGCTGGTCCTGAAGCTGGAGTCTGCAGGAACACCAGGTACGAGAACTGGCTGCTTTGGGGGTGTGGTCTGCACCGCTGACCATCCTCCTTTCTCCAAATCCCATTTGCATATTGGGGGTGGGGTGTTCATAGATGGAAGGAGGTGGTTCCAGACTTTGACTTTCATAGAACGTCTAAGTTAACTTCAGAAGGATAACGGTTTCATCATCTCCTCACAGAAGCTCCCTGTCAGATCAACAAAGTGCTGAGTCATCCCGCCCTGCCAATCAGCATCACGGCTCAGGAAGATCGCCACATCCGGTTCTTTGACAATAACACAGGTGAGACTAAAGAGCTTCCAGACCGACTGATAAGAGGACCGGGCTCTTTTAGTAGCTGTGGACCCCTGGCATGCCCCACCTTTCAGAGGCGTGCCAAAGGTAATATGTTATGGTATATGGATATGTTTACTCTGACAGGCTTTAGAAAACTGGATAAAGGCCCTTTAAATGTAAGATGTTCATCTCTGCAGCGTAAACTGAAAGTCCCATCAAGCTGGAAGCTTACAGGTGAAATGAGAAGATCATAAACACATCTGTGTTTTTGGCAACGTGTGGAAGCTGTCACGTATTGCAACGACTAAGAGTAAACCCCACCCCCTACATTCTGAGTGTTAGCTGTGCCCGTGGACTGATGGTCAGTGGAGTTAAAGAGTGTAACCATGGACAGCTAGCACTCAGGCCCGGCCCGGTGTTTGTGCTACAACTGGACTTTAAGCAGTTCTTTCTCGACCTGTTGTCCTTGAAGGTAAACTGATCCACTCCATGGTGGCGCACCTGGACTCTGTCACCTGCCTCGCTGTGGACCCAAACGGCTTGTACCTAATGTCCGGCAGTGAGTCTCCACACACGGGCACAAACACATGCACAGACTTCTTGTTAGTTGCAAGGGCCCAGACTTTCTTTTCTAAATCAAATTCTTCTGGATGTTTGGATGGATGGTTGGATGGATGGATGGATGTTTGGATGGATGGATGGTTGGATGGATGGTTGGATAAATGGATGTTTGGATGGATATTTGGATGGACGGATGGATGGATGTTTGGATGGACGGATGGATGGATGTTTGGATGGATGGATAAATGGATATTTGGATGGATGGATGTTTGGACGGATGTATGGATATTTGGATGGATGGATGGACGGATGGATGTTTGGATGGATGGATGTTTGGATGGATGGACGGACGGATGGATGGATGTTTGGATGGATGGATGGATGTTTGGATGGATGGATGGATGGATAGATGGATGTTTGGATGGACGGATAGATAGTTGGATGGATGTTTGGATGGATATTTGGATGGATGGACGGATGGATGGATGGATGTTTGGATGGATGGATGTTTGGATGGACGGATGGATGGATGGACGGATGGATGTTTGGATGGATGGATGGATGGATGGATGGATGGATGGATGGATGGATGGATGGACGGATGGATGGATGTTTGGATGGTTGGTTGGATGGATGATGAGATGAACAGGCGTCTTACCTGTTCTCTGCTCTGATTGGCTGTCTGTCCCTCCACGCCCTCAGGTCATGACTGTTCCATCCGTCTGTGGAACATGGAGAGTAGAACCTGCATCCAGGAGTTTACTGCCCACCGTAAGAAGTTTGAGGAGTCCATCCATGATGTGGCGTTCCACCCTACCAAATGCTACATTGGCAGTGCGGGGGCCGATGCGCTCGCCAAGGTTTTCGTTTGACCCGCCCAAAGCTTCCATTCAGGCCGCCATGACGTGCAGAAAGGGCCGGAGGCTTTTGTTTGCACTCGTCACCCCCTCCCTCCCTCCCAGCCTGGACTTGGGTGACTCTGCACCCCCACCCCGTCCAGATCACGTGCCTTCTGTCTGCAGAACGAATCTTCTTTCCCGGGTGGGGGGGTGGCGGTTCCTTCTGTTCTGTTTCCTGATCCTCAGGTTAAGTAATGTGCAGAACCGGTTCTGTCTGCAGAAACCTCCGGAACTCTTACAGCTGCAGCCGTGCAAGAAACAGAAAGTTCTGAAGCGGTTTTCCAGCAGAACAGAGTCATCCTGCAGAGGCTGTTTCCTTTGCTGCTCCACTCTCTAGAGACCTTCACGTGTGCGATCAGACGGCGTGATGGTTTATGTTCATGCAGACATACGTGCACTCAGGAGGCTCTTATGGAGACTCACTAATAAAAAACAAAGCTCCAGCTGGCACACCGAGTCACATTGGATGCATTTGGTTTCCCCTGAAAAGTGCTTTTTCTGCCAGTTTCAAACAACT
Source organism: Oryzias woworae (assembly GCA_016861445.1). Classification (NCBI taxonomy): domain Eukaryota; kingdom Metazoa; phylum Chordata; class Actinopteri; order Beloniformes; family Adrianichthyidae; genus Oryzias; species Oryzias woworae. Next base: position 440,253 of record BOLG01001264.1, on the reverse strand, counting down.
CTGCTTCATGCTTTTATTTTGACAAAAACAGCTGCTTCCTGTTGTGGAACAAGATTCCTTTAAATCATCATTGTGTAAAAATGTATCAAACCTTGAAATGTTTAATGTATTTATTAACCAGGTAGAGATGGTTTATCTGCCAGTAAAAGATTTGAGTGAAAAAACGTTGTTTTCCATTTTTAATTGACTTTCAGTTTTTTACAGAAAACCAACAGATTACAGTGGAAATATTCATAATTCAATAAACAAAAAGAAATGTGCAGTGGGCAGTCGGCCTTTGATCAGAGGATTGCAGGTTCGATTCCCACCTTGCCCGCTCAGGTGTGGAAGTGAACCCCACAAGGTTGGCGCCAGTGTTCTGCATCAGTGTGTGAATTCAGCCGTGACTGTAAAGCGCTTTGGGCCTTCAATGAAGGTAGAAAAACGCAATAGAAGTAAACGCCATTTACCATTTCTGTAACCCTGTGCTATCCCAGGAGCGTTAACGTTCAAGTGGGATCATCTGGAACACACAAGACGGCACGCTGAGCTTCAAAAATACATACAAATGTCCCTGGCAGACATCAAACCATGTTCACCTTTGTCATGGGAGGGATAACACATCAATGTTTGGGGGGGGCTCATCTGGATCCCACAGCACAAAAGCCAACAAGGCAAAACCTTTATACAGCAGACCTTCCTGACCTCATTGGACCTGAGATCGACAGGCAGATGAATGCAGCATTCATCGTTATGCTGTGTTGGTCTGTTGTGGTGAAGAGAGCTGAGCCAGAATTTTGAGAATTTAAATAAACATTTATTGCAAATGATGCAGTTAGTTAAGCTATGCTTAGGATGGTGGTGGCAGCGGGGCTGGGGTGCAGTCAAATTTAAATAATTAAACCAAAAATAATAATAAAACATTAATAATATTTTAAATGTGGCGCCTTGTGAGTAAAACTACTTCGGTAAATTCTTCCTTAACGTCTATGGAAATAAATAACTGATAACTAAACGGAATAGAGTAGATAAGTTAAAGTGTTAAATAAGACTAGACAGTCCAATTCTCTTATAAACGTGGTATGGAAAGATGTTTTCCAACCCTGTTCCCCGCGGCGGAACCGCTAGTGTGCGCCTGTGAGCTGAAATGTAATAGACGAAGAAGAAAATGCGGGTAATGCGCTGTGATTGGCTGTCAGGACTTCGGGTCTTCGTAAACAAATGGCAGCTGCTCGGCTAAACTTTAAAAACTTGAAACTCCTTCGTCCTGAAGGAGGAACGAGCCGAAAGTTTCCAGAGTGACTCAGCTGTTCGTTCGCGGTCCTTCGTCTACAACAAGGACGTTAAACGTGAACAGCAGCCCAACTTTTCGCCAGTTAGCTCTCTAGCTAGCAACGGAAGCTAAAGGAGCGTCCGCAGGAACCCTTTATATTCTAGGACTGAGGTGCGTGCACGTGAAGGTGCTCGTCCTTTGGCGGCAGTTCTGCTCTTGAGTCCCGCGACCTTTGCAGCTTCGTCCCCCAGAGGCTGCCGGTCACCGCGGAGCTGCCATGAGCCGGTCTGCGGCCTGACCGGAGGACCATGGCCGCGGAGTTGCTGTCCGGGAAGAAGCCGCCGTCCGCCCCCGGAACCACCGCCGCCGTGCAGCGGTACCAGCAGCAGAACGTCACCAACAACAACACGTCCTCCGCGCAGGGCTGCGGGAGCTGGCAAGGCCTGTACCCCACCATCCGGGAGAGGTGAGGGGGCGGGGTTAGGGCAGGGGTCACCGATCAACAGGTATCCTCGCCCACTATTGAAAACCAGCAGTCACGTTCAGACCAGAGAGTGAAGGCGAAACGGAACCACAGCGACACCACACTCACACAACAACACAAGAAAACACACACAAATATACACACATGAACAAATGTTGATGGAGATTCTCATTCATAAAGATCAGGAGGAAGTGAGGAGGAGATCAGGAGGAAGTGAGGAGGAGATCAGGAGATGTGAGGAGGAGATCAGGAGGAAGTGAGGAGGAGATCAGGAGGAAGTGAGGAGGAGATCAGGAGGACGTGAGGAGGAGATCAGGAGGAAGTGAGGAGGAGATCCGGAGATGTGAGGAGGAGATCAGGAGGAAGTGAGGAGGAGATCAAGAGATGTGAGGAGGAGATCAGGAGGAAGTGAGGAGGAGATCAGGAGGAAGTGAGGAGGAGATCAGGAGATGTGAGGAGGAGATCAGGAGATGTGAGGAGGAGATCAGGAGATGTGAGGAGGAGATCAGGAGATGTGAGGAGGAGATCAGGAGTGAGGAGGAGATCAGGAGAATGTGAGGAGGGAGATCAGGAGGAAGTGAGGAGGAGATCAGGAGGATGTGGGAGAGATCAGGAGGAATGAGGAGGAGATCAGTGGAGGAGTGAGTCAGGAGGAAGTGAGGAGGAGATCCGTTATATGTGAGGAGGAGATCAGGAGGAAGTGAGGAGGAGATCAGGAGGGAAGTGAGGAGGAGATCAGGAGGGAAGTGAGGAGGAGATCAGGAGGACGTGAGGAGGAGATCAGGAGGACGTGAGGAGGAGATCAGGAGGACGTGAGGAGGAGATCCGGAGGACGTGAGGAGGAGATCCGGAGGAAGTGAGGAGGAGCAGGAGGAAGTGAGGAGGAGATCAGGAGGACGTGAGGAGGAGATCAGGAGGACGTGAGGAGGAGATCAGGAGGAAGTGAGGAGAGGAGATCAGGAGGATTTGAGGAGGAGATCAGGAAGGAAGTGAGGAGGAGATCAGGAGGAAGTGAGGAGGAGATCCGGAGATGTGAGGAGGAGATCAGGGGAAGTGAGGAGGAGATCCGGAGATGTGAGGAGGAGATCAGGAGGAAGTGAGGAGGAGATCAGGAGGAAGTGAGGAGGAGATCAGGAGGAAGTGAGGAGGAGATCAGGAGGAAGTGAGGAGGAGATCAGGAGGAAGTGAGGAGGAGATCTGGAGGAAGTGAGGAGGAGATCCGGAGGAAGTGAGGAGGAGATCCGGAGGACGTGAGGAGGAGATCAGGAGGACGTGTGGAGGAGATCAGGAGGAAGTGAGGAGGAGATCAGGAGGAAGTGAGGAGGAGATCAGGAGGACGTGAGGAGGAGATGAGGAGGACGTGAGGAGGAGATCCGGAGGAAGTGAGGAGGAGATCCGGAGGACGTGAGGAGGAGATCAGGAGGACGTGTGGAGGAGATCAGGAGGAAGTGAGGAGGAGATCAGGAGGAAGTGAGGAGGAGATCAGGAGGACGTGAGGAGGAGATCAGGAGGACGTGAGGAGGAGATCATGAGATGTGAGGAGGAGATCAGGAGGAAGTGAGGAGGAGATCCGGGAGATGTGAGGAGGAGATCAGGAGGAAGTGAGGAGGAGATCCGGAGATGTGAGGAGGAGATCCGGAGATGTGAGGAGGAGATCCGGAGATGTGAGGAGGAGATCAGGAGGAAGTGAGGAGGAGATTCGGAGATGTGAGGAGAAGATCAGGAGGAAGTGAGGAGGAGATCAGGAGGAAGTGAGGAGGAGATCAGGAGGACGTGAGGAGGAGATCAGGAGGACGTGAGGAGGAGATCAGGAGGAAGTGAGGAGGAGATCAGGAGGAAGTGAGGAGGAGAATCCGGAGGAAGTGAGGAGGAGATCCGGAGGAAGTGAGGAGGAGATCCGGAGGAAGTGAGGAGGAGATCAGGAGGAAGTGAGAGGAGATCAGGAGGAAGTGAGGAGGAGATCAGGAGGACGTGTGGAGGAGATCAGGTAGGAAGTGAGGAGGAGATCCGGAGATGTGAGGAGGAGATCAGGAGGATGTGAGGAGGAGATCAGGAGGAAGTGAGGAGGAGATCAGGAGGAAGTGAGGAGGAGATCAGGAGGAAGTGAGGAGGAGATCAGGGAGGAAGTGAGGAGGAGATCAGGAGGACGTGAGGAGGAGATCAGGAGGACGTGAGGAGGAGATCAGGAGGACGTGAGGAGGAGATTAGGAGGAAGTGAGGAGGAGATCCGGAGATGTGAGGAGGGAGATTAGGAGGAAGTGAGGAGGAGATCAGGAGGAAGTGAGGAGGAGATCCGGAGATGTGAGGAGGAGATCAGGAGGACGTTGAGGAGGAGATCAGGAGGACGTGAGGAGGAGATCAGGAGATGTGAGGAGGAGATCAGGAGATGTGAGGAGGAGATCAGGAGATGTGAGGAGGAGATCAGGAGGAAGTGAGGAGGAGATCAGGAGGAAGTGAGGAGGAGATCAGGAGGAAGTGAGGAGGGGGAGGAGGAGATCAGGAGGACGTGAGGAGGAGATCAGGAGGACGTGAGGAGGAGATCAGGAGGACGTGAGGAGGAGATCCGGAGATGTGAGGAGGAGATTAGGAGGAAGTGAGGAGGAGATTAGGAGGAAGTGAGGAGGAGATCAGGAGGAAGTGAGGAGGAGATCCGGAGATGTGAGGAGGAGATTAGGAGGAAGTGAGGAGGAGATCCGGAGATGTGAGGAGGAGATCAGGAGGAAGTGAGGAGGAGATCAGGAGGAAGTGAGGAGGAGATCCGGAGATGTGAGGAGGAGATCAGGAGGAAGTGAGGAGGAGATCCGGAGATGTGAGGAGGAGATCAGGAGGAAGTGAGGAGGAGATCAGGAGGACGTGAGGAGGAGATCAGGAGATGTGAGGATGAGATCAGGAGGAAGTGAGGAGGAGATCAGGAGGACGTGAGGAGGAGATCATGAGATGTGAGGAGGAGATCAGGAGGAAGTGAGGAGGAGATCCGGAGATGTGAGGAGGAGATCAGGAGGAAGTGAGGAGGAGATCAGGAGGAAGTGAGGAGGAGATCAGGAGGACGTGAGGAGGAGATCAGGAGGACGTGAGGAGGAAATCAGGAGGACGTGAGGAGGAAATCAGGAGATGTGAGGAGGAGATCAGGAGGAAGTGAGGAGGAGATCAGGAGGAAGTGAGGAGGAGATCCGGAGATGTGAGGAGGAGATCAGGAGATGTGAGGAGGAGATCAGGAGGAAGTGAGGAGGAGATCAGGAGGACGTGAGGAGGAGATCAGGAGGACGTGAGGAGGAGATCAGGAGGAAGTGAGGAGGAGATCAGGAGGACGTGAGGAGGAGATCAGGAGGACGTGAGGAGGAGATCAGGAGGACGTGAGGAGGAGATCAGGAGGACGTGAGGAGGAGATCCGGAGGACGTGAGGAGGAGATCCGGAGATGTGAGGAGGAGATCAGGAGGAAGTGAGGAGGAGATCAGGAGGATGTGAGGAGGAGATCAGGAGGAAGTGAGGAGGAGATCAGGAGGAAGTGAGGAGGAGATCAGGAGGAAGTGAGGAGGAGATCAGGAGGAAGTGAGGAGGAGATCAGGAGGACGTGAGGAGGAGATCAGGAGGAAGTGAGGAGGAGATCCGGAGATGTGAGGAGGAGATCCGGAGATGTGAGGAGGAGATCCGGAGATGTGAGGAGGAGATCAGGAGGACGTGAGGAGGAGATCAGGAGGAATTGAGGAGGAGATCAGGAGGAATTGAGGAGGAGATCAGGAGACATGAGGAGGTGTTTGTGTTCAGGAGCATCAGCTGTGATTCTGTCTGCAGGAACTCAGTCATGTTCAACAACGAGATGATGGCAGATGTTCACTTTGTGGTCGGTCCACCTGGTGGGACTCAACGGGTTCCTGGACACAAGGTACCCCCCCCTTCCTTATGGTATGATGGTACATTGTCTGTGGATTCTAGAGAAGTAAAGGATTTAGAAACGGATCAATAATCGATATAGTTCTAAAAGTTTTATCATTGAAAACTCCAGATAAGATCCTGTTGGTAAAAAGTCTAAAATCAATCAGGACGGAAATGATCTGTTCTTTTTAAACTTCCTGTTGCGTCTTTACCTTTTTATGTTCATATGATGCAAACAAAACGACCACAGTGGTGTTCACTAAGCATGATTACACAGATCTACAAAGGAGACCTGAACAAATGAACGAGTGACAATGACTGAACCACAGAAACAAAACAAGGGGTTTGAATGTTGGAAGCTGTTATAAATTGTCACAACAAATCTCTGTTGTGACATTTTAATTTATAGTTGTAAATGTCAAATTAATAATAAATATCTAGATCATCATCATCATCACACACACACCCATAACTCAGGTGGTCAAACAAGACTCCTGAGGAGGATCTGGAACCTCTGGATCCCTGAAGGAGCCAAACTGTGAAACTGTGTCTCCCCATTCCCCTGTGCGCTTCACCTCCCGTTTCTTCTCTTCCGGCAGTATGTTCTGGCCGTCGGCAGCTCCGTGTTCCACGCCATGTTCTATGGAGAATTGGCCGAGGACCAGGAGGAGATCCGGATCCCTGACGTGGAGCCGCCATCCTTCCTGGCCATGCTGAAGTAGGTGGAGCTCTGTGGGGTTTGTTTGGGCACTGACGTGGCGTTAGGCTCCACTCCACAGCTGACGGCGGTTTTTGCTCTACAGGTACATCTACTGTGACGAGATTGACCTCTGTGCCGACACAGTCCTTGCCACCCTCTACGCCGCCAAGAAGTACATCGTGCCCCACTTGGCGCGTGCCTGCGTCAACTTCCTGGAGACCAGCTTGAGCGCCAAGAACGCGTGTGTGCTGCTCTCGCAGAGCTGCCTGTTCGAGGAGCCCGACCTGACGCAACGCTGCTGGGAGGTGATCGACGCGCAGGCCGAGCTGGCGCTGCGCTCCGAAGGTTTCTGCGACATTGACTCTCAGACGCTGGAGAGCATCCTGCTGCGCGAGACGCTCAATGCCAAGGAGATGGTGGTGTTCGAGGCAGCGCTGAACTGGGCCGAGGCCGAGTGTCAGAGACGTGACCTCCCACCTACCATCGAGAACAAGCGGCTTGTTCTGGACAAAGCTATCTACCTGATCCGCATCCCCACCATGGCTCTGGAGGACTTCGCCAACGGGGCGGCGCAGTCGGGCGTGTTGACGCTCAACGAGACCAACGACATCTTCCTGTGGTACACGGCCTCCAAGAAGCCGAAGCTGCTGTTCTGCTCCAAACCCCGCAAAGGCCTGACGCCGCAGCGCTGCCACCGCTTCCAGTCCTGCGCCTACCGCAGCAACCAGTGGCGGTACCGCGGCCGCTGTGACAGCATCCAGTTCGCCGTGGACAAACGCATCTTCATTGCGGGCTTCGGCCTGTACGGGTCCAGTTGCGGCTCTGCCGAGTACAGCGCCAAGATTGAGCTGAAGCGGCAGGGCGTGCCCATGGCCCAGCGGGTCATCAAGTACTTCTCAGACGGCTCCAGCAGCACCTTCCCCGTCTGGTTCGACTACCCGGTCCAGATCGAGCCGGACACATTCTACACAGCCAGCGTGGTTCTGGACGGAAACGAGCTCAGCTACTTTGGGCAGGAGGGCATGACGGAGGTGCAGTGTGGGAAGGTCACCTTTCAGTTCCAATGCTCCTCGGACAGCACCAACGGCACCGGGGTGCAGGGGGGGCAGATCCCAGAGCTCATCTTCTATGCCTGAGCTGGGGGGGCTGCAGGCTTACTGCTGAGCAGAGGAAGCAGCACTCCCTGAGTTGGCTTGAAAAACTGTTCTTGTTTGCTGAAGGAACGTTCCTGCAGCTCCCCCTGCTGGACAGCCCTGCCGCCTGCAGCCTGGTTTCTTCAGAGTTCACTGAGCTTCAGTCTGCAGGATTAAACTGACCAACTAGCTGGTTAGTTGTTGCTGTTTGAGGCAGAACTGCAAGCAGGTCTTGTGAACCTGGAAAGGTTACCATGGAAACAGCCTGGAGCATTCTCGATTAATTCTCCTGATGAGTTATTGAAGCTTTGGTCTGGAGTTGCCACATCGACCTGTCAGGTTGGAGACTCCACGCCGCTGACCTCAGACAGCAGCCTGTCTTTTCAGCACCGCCGTGGCGTTTGGATCAGATTGTCGTCAGCCGACTTTCAGTTTGTTGCCTTAAGAGATGCTTTGTTTTTTCCCGTGTGTTTCCATGACAACATTCTAAAACATTCCTGCCATTTCCTATTTCTCTTGTTTTATTTTTACCTAAACGTTTTACTCATAAATGTGCTTTTATTTTGAAAGCTGGTGTTTTGTCTTTGCGTTTCGTTGTCGTATTAAAGCCTTTTCTTCTTTGACTGTCTCAGACGTTTCCAGACAAACCGTCGGTTCCGGCCGTGTTGTGGTTCCTTCAGAGTGCAGCGAGTCTGTGGCCTTATCAGTGATGCGCGTTCTGCACATTTGCAAATAAAAGGTTTCTTCATTTGTTTGTTTCCTGTGATCTTAACATGTCTGAAGTTGTCTTTTTATATCTCAGTAGAAAACTGTAGTTTGTAGTTGTGTTGTAAGTTCTCTTGTAAACGTCTGGTGACACAAATTAATTTTTTTTCCAAACTCGTGGTCAGATTTTATGTGAAATAAAATCCGGAGATTTTTTTTCGTCTTTTTTTAAAGCGATGTTTGAACGCGCGTGCTCGTAGCTCCGTGTAAAACCCGGACTAGAAGCAGATGTTTAAATAAAAGGTGAATTACACTATTTTGTCCATCCCTGCCTTCCGTCGGATGTTTGTTTTAAAACCAGGAAGTGACGTATGTTCGTGGTCGAAGTCCAAACAGCTCAGGAACTCGGAGGTTCGGTTCCGTCATGCTCCGGCTTAAAGTCATCTCTGGACATCTGCGTTCCGGATCCCCGCACACCGGGCCGGAGCTGCGGGCCGCGCGGTGCGGCGCCGCGGCGGACGGACCTGGAGATGACGTGGTGGTGGTCCACGGCCGGAGGACGGCGATCGGGAGGGCCAAAAAGGGCGGGTTCAAGGTAGGAGGCGCGCGGCGCCGCTTTTCAACTTTGACCCAAAAAGCAACAAAGCAAAGAAATTCCGTTTAATCTGGAAAAGCAAAATCCTGAAGAAAAGGAGCGCTAATCCGGGAGTAGGATGATGCAGGAATAAAGATCAGAGGGGGATTATAGAACAGATGAGAATTTTTCTAAAAATACATTCAGTTCAAAATTACCTTCATTTCTTCTGGTTTAGCGCTCATTTTATTTGAACCGTGAATATTACTGAGAAACTTCCTGTTAAACTTTGTACTTTCCATCAAGTTTTACTCGGAAACTGATAATCTAAGATCGTTTTTGGCTTCTTGGAGCCAGCAGGTACTTCCTGTTTGGAACGCCAGGGGGGAGGGGTCACTCAGTCCAGTTCTTAGGTACAGTCGGTGTGTTTGACTGAGGAAACCTGGTTAACTTTGTCTTGTTCACTGCCTGCAGGACACCACGCCTGATGAGCTGCTGAGCGCCGTGATGACCGCTGTGCTCTCAGATGTGGGTCTGTCACCCGACAAGCTGGGGGACGTATGTGTGGGTGAGAGCGACCGTCATCCTTCTGATCCCTGTAATGAAGCTGCAGTTTGAAGGCAGAGATGTTAGCAGATGATGAACATGCAGGTGTAATGCTTCCTCTGAGCTCCTGAACATGACAGAAGCTCACGGCAGAGTCACCGTTGTTCTCCTTCAAAGAGGAGGACGAAGCTCCGCGAGGTTTCCTCATCTCTGAAACCATGAAAGACCCTGCAGTAGATCCAGCAGGAGTCTCCTGGAGGAGGAGCGGAAGCTTTTCATGACAGAAGAAGCTGAAAACAAACACAATCATTCAGGCTAATCAGAGTTAAAACAATGAGCTGTTCTGTGACTTTAGCTTATTTACTTGACTGAATCCTCAGACTTGATCATTTTGTTTTCATGTTGCTTTTAAAGTGGAGGTCAGAGCTGCAGTTCTTACTAAGGCCTGAGGGGGCAGCATCAGCCCACAGCACAGTTCAACTGTGCTGCTGATCTTCATCACAGAGCTCCTCTTCATGGTCGGAGCTTTGATGATGATGATGATGATGAATCAGCTGCTTCCATTTTTTAAATCCTGAAAGACTATCAAAGGATTCAGTCCTGAATTGTTCCAGGTTGTTGGTTCTAAAGTGACGGGTTCTGGTTCTCCTGTGTTCTATCTGCAGGTAACGTCCTGCAGCCTGGCGCCGGAGCTCTGATGGCCAGGGTGGCGCACTTCCTCAGGTTGGTTCTATGAGCGAAACATGAAAACATATTTGGGACTAAAATGTGGATGATTTATAAAAAGACATTTAAATACATTTTTCCAACTGAAAAATCATTCCAACGCAATGCATCGTGGTCTATATTTACTAATCTAGTTAACATCGAAACAAGCAGAGACTTCTGGGAAATTTCTAGGGCACCGGATTTTGGAAATGTTGATTAAGACACGCCCACAAAATGGCAACTGGACTAAATAGCGCTAAGTAGAGAGTAGTGCAGGAAATCGCTCACAGTCTAGGTGAGAAAAAATGAATACGACGCCACAAACACGGAAATGAGCCTTCTTCTGCTGTCCAATCACACGGCTGCTTACGTCACTTCCTTCTGTCAGCGGCTTTCCAGAGACGGTTCCTGTTTTCACCGTAAACAGACAATGTTCCTCCGGACTGCAGGCGGTTCTGAACATTGCAGGTGAGTGCAATACACAAACACACAAAACACACAGACATACGCAGACATGAACACACACACACACTGAGCGTGTGATCCTCTGTTAACATGCACTGTGTGCACAGGAGCCATCAGGAGCAGAACCATCGACTTGGGCCTAGCCTGCGGGTCAGAACCAGAACAAATGAACAGTCAGCTGATAAGTAAAGGTGTTCCAGCTTTCTGTTGCAGCAGCTGATGAAGATATGAAGGTGATGTGTGTGTGTTTCAGGGTGGAGAGTATGTCGCTGCAGTCCATGAGTAACCCAGGAGACCTGAGCACCAGACTGACCGAGAACCTGAAGGCCAGAGACTGCATCATCCCCATGGGGTGAGACCGCCGCAGGGGGAGGGGCTTCCTGGAAACAGTCTGTTAGGACCAGGAGCAAAGATGGAGTCTGAAGACCTGCAGCAAGCCAGGGCTTTGATCCCCCTCACTCATGACAAGTCTGTGTGTGTATGTGTGTGTGCGTGTGTCTGTGTGCGTGTGTATGTGTGTGTGCGTGTGTCTGTGTGTGTATGTGTGTGTGCGTGTGTATGTGTGTGTGCGTGTGTCTGTGTGCGTGTGTGTGTGTGCGTGTGTCTGTGTGCGTGTGTATGTGTGTGTGCGTGTGTATGTGTGTGTGCGTGTGTCTGTGTGTGTATGTGTGTGTGCGTGCGTATGTGTGTGTGCGTGTGTGTCTGTGTGCGCGTATGTGTGTGTGTGCGCGTATGTGTTTGTGCGTGTGCGTATGTGTGTGTGTGCGCGTATGTGTGGCGCGTATGTGTGTGTGTGTATGTGTTTGTGCGTATATGTTTGTGTGTGCGCTTATGTGTGTGTGTGCGCGTATGTGTGTGTGTGTGCGCGTATGTGTGTGTGTGCGCGTATGTGTGTGTGTGCGCGTATGTGTGTGTGTGTGCATATGTGTGCGCGTATGTGTGTGTGTGGTGGTGCGTCGTGTGTGTGCGCGTATGTGTGTGTGTGCACATTTGTGTGGTGTGTGTGCGTATGTGTTTGGGTGTGTGCGCGTGTGTGTGTGTGCGTATGTGTTTGGGTGTGTGCGTATGGTGTGGTGCGTATGTGTGTGCGTATGTGTGGTGTGTGTGCGTATGTGTGTGTGTGTGCGTATGGTGTGTGTGCGCGTATGTGTGTGTGTGTGTGCGCGTATTGTGTGGTGTGTGTGCGTATGTGTTTGTGTGTGCGCGTATGTGTGTGTGTGCGTATGTGTGTGTGTGCGTATGTGTGTGTGTGCGTGTGTGTGTGTGCGTATGTGTTTGTGTGTGTGTGTCTGTGTTTGCGCGTATGTGTGTGTGGTGCGCGTATGTGTGTGTGTGTCTGTGTGTGCGCGTATGTGTGTGCGCGTATGTGTGTGTGTGTGCGTATGTGTTTGTGTGCGCGTGTGTTTGTGTGCGCGTGTGTCTGTGTGCGCGCGTATATGTGTGTGCGCGCGTATGTGTGTGTGCGCGCGTATGTGTGTGTGTGCGCGTATGTCTGTGTGTGTGCGTATGTGTGTGTATGCGCGTATGTGTGTGTGTGCGCGTATGTGTGTGTGTGCGTATGTGTTTGTGTGTGTGCGTATGTGTTTGTGTGCGCGTATGTGTGTGTGTGCGCGTATGTGTGCACGTATGTGTGCGTGTGCGCGTATGTGTGTGTGTGCGCGTATGTGTGTGTGTGCGCGTATGTGTGTGTGTGCGCGTATGTGTGTGTGTGTGCGTATGTGTTTGTGTGTGCGCGTATGTGTGTGTGGTGCGTATGTGTGCGCGTATGTGTGTGTGTGCGCGTATGTGTGTGTGTGCGCGTATGTGTTTGTGTGTGCGCGTATGTGTTTGTGTGCGCGTATGTGTGTGTGTGCGCGTATGTGTGTGTGTGCGCGTATGTGTTTGTGTGCGCGTATGTGTGTGTGCGCGTATGTGTGTGTGTGCGCGTATGTGTGTGTGTGCGTATGTGTTTGTGTGCGCGTATGTGTGTGTGTGCGCGTATGTGTGTGTGTGCGCGTATGTGTGTGTGCGCGTATGTGTGTGTGTGTGCGCGTGTGTGTGTGTGTGTGCGCGTATGTGTGTGTGTGCGCGTATGTGTGTGTGCGCGTATGTGTTTGTGTGTGCGTATGTGTTTGTGTGTGCGCGTGTGTGTGTGTGTGTGTGTGTGTGTGTGTGTGTGTGTGTGTGTGTGTGTGTGTGCGCGTGCGCAGCATCACCTCAGAGAACGTGGCGGAGCGGTTTGGTGTCTCCAGACAGCAGCAGGACGCCTTCGCTCTGAGTTCTCAGCAGAAGTAAGTTCTGTCTGCTGTGGTCACTCCTCCAGTTTGGGGGTTATGGCCCTGAGTGCTCCGGTTACCACGGTAACCACTGTCACCTTCACTTTCCAAGCTTTCTCCAGCTCCTCTGAGTCCCTCTAGCTGTTTGCAACTCAACTTGCAAAAGCGTACGCCCATACAATCTCTCTAAGTGTTTTGAGTTTTCAAGACTTTTGCCATAAAACATAAAAAAAGTTCCAACTAAAAATGTTCTAAATGTTAACCAAATAAACTAAATTCATACACAAAAGCACACAAACACAGTCTCAGACTAACCTGCTTTTTTGTAGGAACATATTTACAAAAAAATCCTGAAAAACATGCCCCCCAGCCTATATCCTGCAGTACTTTTTGTGGGTGCACCCCTTAAATAATTTCTTCTGTAAATATCTTGTAATTGAACCCTGATGGGGCAGCGCCTCTGAAACCCCTCCCCCTGTGCCCCAGGGCGGCCCGTGCTCAGAGGCTGGGGCTCTTTGAGCGCGAGATTACCCCTGTCAGCACCACGGTGGTGGACAGTGAGGGCAGAGAACGGCAGATGATGGTCAGCAAGGACGAGGGAGTGAGAGCAGAAACCACGCTGGAAGGGCTCTCCAAACTGCGGCCCGCCTTTAAACCGGACGGGACCACCACAGCAGGTCTGAACCAGGCCTGGGGGCAAGACCAGCCAGTGTCCCCCAATCACTCATTCAAACATCTGTGCAGGTAACTCCAGCCAGGTGAGTGACGGCGCGGCAGCCGTCCTGGTGGGCCGCCGGTCTGCAGTGGAGGCTCTGGGTCTGCCGGTTCTGGGGGTCCTGAGGGGCAGTGCAGTGGTGGGGGTTCCTCCTGATGTGATGGGCATCGGCCCAGCCTTCGCCATCCCTGCAGCTCTGAAGCAGGCTGGTGAGCTTCAGCCAGACGTTAAGACCACAGTCATCTGCATAGAAGCTGATGATTCTCTCCAGACCCGCTCACACGTTCTGCTTCACTGGTGGGGTTCCTCAGGGTTTGGTCATCCGAAGATCCAAAGCAGCTTCTTAGTTCTAGAACCTATAGCATTTCTATCTGTCTTCTGACTCTGGTTCCATCAGTGAGGTTCTCCTGAATGTTGAAGTTCCTTCAGTTTGGGTCCAGAACATCTGCATGTCTGAGGCTTCACAGAACCTGACCGTCTGACCTTCTGTCTGCAGGTCTGACTGTGGACGACATTGATGTGTTTGAGATCAACGAGGCCTTTGCCAGCCAGGTGAGTCCCTCCCCAGGAGGGCTGGCTTTTCCGATGTTGTCAGGTGGGGGGGGTCAGAGAGGCGGAGTCAGGTGAACAGGTGTGCTCCTCAGGCGGTGTACTGTGTGGAGAAGCTGGGCATCCCCATGGAGAAGGTGAACCCCTGTGGGGGGGCCATCGCCCTGGGCCACCCCCTGGGTTGCACGGGGGCACGGCAGGTGGTGACTCTGCTGAATGAGCTGCGGCGCAGAGGCAGGAGGTGGGTCTTCACGCCGCTCCTCCCACAAAAGTCGAGGCTGTTCTGTGAACCCTCTCACCCCCCGGTCTGCAGGGGCTTCGGCGTTGTTTCTATGTGTATCGGAACCGGAATGGGGGCCGCTGCCGTCTTTGAATATCCAGGACTGTAGGTGCAAAGAGCAACCAAAGCTTCCTAACCACCACAGCGCCGCCACCAGGCCAACAGAAATCTGACAGCGGAACGGTTCTTCTGGTTCTGGAAGATTTCAGTTCATTGAACCCACTGGTGATCATGGCAGAAGATCCACCGGATCCACCGGATCCTCCTGCTCACATATCAATATTTGTTTGAATAAATCTTCATACATCTCCACGTTTCTGCCGTCTGTGTCTCATCAGTGAAACAAAATCTTTACTGTGAACGTTTTTCGTTTGGAGCCAAAAAGTTTCTGGTAGTTGGTCAGGGTTCCCACCCTCGTGTGTCAGGCCACTCCACCATCTGCTCGGCGGCTGAATTCTGCTCTTCATCTCGACTTTTTCAGGAGCAAGTGCATTTCCAATCTTCGTCCTCATTTATCTTAGCTACTTCCTGCTCCACAGCCTCCTCTGTGTTCTCTAACATGTTTCTCATCCATCAGATCTTCAGAGTTCTCTTTCCTGTTCCTCTGACTCACCTGGGAACATCCTCCTCTTCCTCCTGTTATGCGAATCCTCATATGACCTTCATTTGACTTTTACCACCTCCACCTTCTGCTGCTGCTCCTCCCGTACTCCTGTGTTCCTCAATCCTCTTCATCTGAACATAAGTGAACGTGAAGATCCAGGTTTGATTAAGCTTCTCTGGAGCAGAGATCAGGCAGCTTGATTGACAGGACAGCTGATGACGGGAGCAGCGTTCCTGCCCCTCCATAATTTACAAACATCCCCATCTTCCCAGGAACACACCCAGCAGAGAAGTGAAGGGTGCAGTCGGTCCAGAAACCATCCAGGGGAACCTGTTTGGTTCCTCCGTTGCTGTTGATGGACTTTCAGGCCCAAGACAAACTGCCGCCGGGTGGGTAGTTAGCATGGTAGCTTTTGTGCTGAAGTGTCTCCACGTTGTGCCGCTTTGCCATCGCCACAGTCGCTCCGCAAATGAGACACACACAGTTTTCTTTCACATTAGTAAAAAAGAATTCTTCCTCCCATTCACTGTGAAAATAATGTTTTCTTCCTTTTTTCCGCCATGTTTATGTGGGTAGAAACCGCTTTCGTCTTCTCAACTCCGCAACGTTCAAGACCAAGGCTGAGTTTGTCATGCGCGCTAGACTGACCTCTGCCCCATTCGACGTCAAAGTTCTCATATTAGCGAACTCTGCTACTTTATGATTTTTATGATTTTTTTTTCAGGTTTTTATATATTTCTTATACTTTTTGTTTTTAGTTTACATAACTGTAAATGCAATTGAAAAAGAATGGTAACACGATTTAATCAAATTTTAGACAGTTATAGTTCGTGACTAGGTCTTTTTTTAGAACTGGCTTGCGGGCAACTGATATCGTCACTGCGGGCGACTCGGTGCCCGCGGGCACCGGGTTGGCGACCCCTGACCTAGAGTATGTCAAGTCAGCAAAGAGCCTAAATCCACGCCAAGCTCATTGGTCTCTTTTCTTCACTCGCTTCCAGTTTCAGATCACCTTCCGACCTGGTTCTAAGAATGGCAAAGCATGAGATGGACAGTGGAGATTAGAGTTCTGTGAACAGAATCATCGTGGCTCCCATCCAATGGGATATCCACACAGACCTGCCAGAGATCAACTGCCTCGACCCGCCTCCACCGTCTTGTCCTGTCAACCGTATCCATGTGCCCCCGTCTCATCGTCAATGGGTCTTGCACCTAGTGCACGACACTCCAGCGGCAGGTCACCCGGGTATGGCAGGTACTCAGTCTCTAGTGCAGAACTCCTTCTGGTGGCCCACCATGCAGGCAGATGTGGCACAGTTCGTCATCGAGTGCGTTCCATGTTAAACCACCAATACCCCAAGTCAGTTTTTGAGGACGTACCGCTCTCAACGGCAGGAGGACTGGAGCCGGTTCCTGGTCTGGGCCGAATACGCCTAGAATCCACCTTTCCTACACACCCATTGACTTCTATGTAGAAACAAACAGCTGTTACTCAGTCATTCTATTGGTCAGAATAAACATTCTTACTCTGATACTTTTTTAACATCTTCTTGGTCGTCCTAATTTGTTTTATGATAGTTTTTCTTTATCTCAAGTTATTCAAGTTATACACTAATCAATCAGATTCCTCAGTAAAAGCATGTGGTGCCCACTGCCCCCTCCTCAAATGTTTGACTGAGAGATTCTGATTTGGAAAGTGTGAGTGGGTTTTGGACAGATTCCGCCTTCAGTTGAAGTGGTGTGGATTTCCAACAAGTTCACCTCTGATTGGTGACAGTAGTTACCATAGAAACATGAGTCAGACCAACTTGGACCAATCACTGTTGTCTGGCTCCACATGGCGCTGCCCATGTTTTTGCACTGTTTATTAGCACGTCTGCCACCTATAGTGGGATGAAGCTTGATATGAAATGTCAAACCAGTGCAAATCTCTGAAATTTTGCTCCAGGCTTTTTGTTTTCACAGCTCTGCTCCTGTAAATGTCCTTCATATAGTTCAGGCTGGGCACAATCCACAACGATTCATTTCTGTCTTGTGATCACGTTTAAAATGGTTGGTACTTCTGTGTTTTGAAGCAGGCGTTACCCACTCACCACTATGTCACAGTGTGTTCAGAATATTTGAACTGGTTGAACTTTTAGCGCCTGATTTTAATGCCTGATTTGTAGGTAAAGGACGCAACCGAACGTAAAAACTTGCATAGCAACACATGAGCACGCCGGACACAGAAGCCAGTGACATCTCTGGTGTGTAAAGGGTCCAACCTTCAGCGACACTCTAAGTTCTATCAGCTGTTTACATGATTTCGTCTGTTTTGTGTTAATCAGAACGTTTCCGTTTTTCTGTTTGTTTGTTTTCTGATGTGACGGAAGCTCAGATGTGAAGACAGTACTGACCTCAGCCAGAACGCTCCAGGGACCACTTCGCCTGTGATGGGACACCTGGACAGACACGCCTGATGTTCCATCATTATCTAACCTGGTGTTGCACATTAGAGAGTGAAGATGGAGTGAAGGCGTGATCGACAACAACACAAGAACCTCCTTACAGCCAAACTGAAAAACACAAAAACAACTTTAAAAAAACACTTTAAAATTACCCAGAGTTCTGCTGAAGTCTGCTGGCAAGGACTGACTGAAACCTGATAAGACCCAGAACCCCAATGTTCCTGAGGGGAACATCAGAACCATCGTGGACCTTCTGATGAGGATCCACATCCTGACCCTCTTCAGCTTCCGTCTGTTGCTTCTGGTCTCACTAAACCATCTTTATTCATTCCATCAAATCTAGAAACGTTTTCTTTTTCTGAAGCTGAGAGGTTGGGGTTCCCGCGTCCACAGCTGGTTGGTCAGGATGGATGCTGGGGGGGGGCTGGAGGAGAGGGAGCGTCCAAACAGGGACTTCCCTGATCCTCCATCATCTGCAGGGAGGGAAAAGCACCAACACCGCCCCCCCACACACACACCCGGCGCTGACAGCGAGCGGAAGGCTGCAGTCGGCTTCACTCGGACGCAGACATAAGGACTAGAACCCGCAACCATGGAGGAGAACATGGATGAATCTCAGAGCCAGAAAGGTAGGAGGACCGCGCGCTTTTTCTGCCCGCCATCGGCCGCGGCGCGCTGCCTTTGTTCTGCCAGGAGGCATCATGGGAATTCTTTGTGTGATAAAGGCAGCGATGGAGACGGGGGTGGGGGTGGGGGGGTCTGGAGGGAAAACGGGAAAATCTCAGCTCGGTTCCGACAGGAGGCTTTCGTGGTTCCGAACCGACGGTCGGTAGTTTTGAGCAGGGTGGGGGGTGGGGGTCCATGTCAGCCGCTGGGCTTCAATGAACAGACGCATGAGCAGCGTTTGGTTGGGGGGGGTCGTGTTGTTTTGGAGGCTGAACGGACAGATGGACGGACAGATGGATGGAAAGATGGATGGAAAGATGGATGCTGGAGGTGGGAGTGGCTGGGGGAGGGGATGTCTCAGAATGGGGGGGGGGGGGGGGTAAGAGGCGCTGTGCCTGATGCCTCCGTGGGGCTTTTCTTTGTTAGCCTCCATTGTGAAGCTTCACGCTTCTCTGAACCCCCCCACCCGGACCCCCCCACCCCCACGCGCTCCGTTTTTCTTTCCCTCCATTTTCCTCACATCTCTGTTTTCTTTCAGTTGGGATCTTCTCCTCTTCTGCTGCTTCTGCCTTCTCTGTTCTTCTGTCTCCATCCATCCATCCATCCATCCATCCATCCATCCATCTTTTCCTCCTGTTCCAGATGAACGTCTTTCTGCAGATGACGTCTTTCTGTTCGTGCAGCAGAGTTGTTGTTGTTGTCAATGGCGCTCTGAATGGGCGTGTCCATTATCTTCGTTGTACCTTTGCTCTGAGCTCTGCGTTTGGTGGCTCTTTCACGTCAACTCCCATCAACACCCTGTTCCTGCTTTCAGTGTTTGCTGGAAAATCAGTCTTTCATTTTCCTCCATTTCTGTTTGCAGTGCTGTTTCCATGGCAACACAGTGAAGGCTTCATCTTCTGCATGATGATTTCTGGCAGAATTCCGTTTTGTCCAATCAGAGAATGAACCAGGAGACATGTTTAAGTAAACAGGATTTTCACCCCCCACTCTTTCTGCTGTTCCATTCAAGCAGCTTCACCTCCTCCCTTCTCTCCTCCTTCTCTGGTTTTGCCTCCTCTTCATTCTTCTCATGGTTTTCTTTTTGGTTTGGAGGCTGAAGGGACTCAGGTGTGTTTGAAGGAGGCGGGGCAGGTGAGTGGTAGATGAGGCGGGGTTTGATGGGGACTCTGTGTTTGCTAGAAACCTTCATGTTCTCCTCTGAGTACTGCAGTGTTTCATGAAGATCAACCGTCCAATCAGAGAAGCACCTGAACAAACAGTCGGACCATCACTGAAACCAGTTCATGACCCACCGGGCTCAGCTCTGAGCCCGGTGGGTCATGAACGCATAGGGGCTCAAAGGTTCACAATGGAGTTATTGATGTCGAGCAGAACCAGGCCAGACTCATGTTCTAGCTTAAGGTTTCATCAAAGATGGGCGGGGCTTTCACATTTTTTATCTGTTGTGAGTGTAGAGGCAAAGGCAGGCCCAGACCCCAAGAGGGCTCTGATCTCCACACAATCCACACTTGATCCTCACAGGATCCTCACACGATCCACACTTGATCCTCACACGATCCACACTTGATCCTCACACGATCCACACTTGATCCTGACAAGGTCCTCATAAAATCCTCACTCAATCCACACTTGATCCTCACAGGATCCTCACACGATCCACACTTGATCCTCACAGGATCCACACTTGATCCTCACACAATCCACACTTGATCCTCACAGGATCCTTACATGATCCTCACACGATCCTCACAGGATCCTCACATGATCCACACTTGATCCTCGCATGATCCTCACAGGATCCTCACACAATACACACTTGATCCTCACAGGATCCTCACGCGATCCACACTTGATCCTCACAGGATCCTCACACGATCCTCACATGATCCTCACAGGATCCACACTTGGTCCTCACAGGATCCACACTTGATCTACACATTATAATCACAGGATCTCTTCCTTAATCGTGGATCGTGAAGCTATGAAAGCTGTACTTCACTTTATAGCTTCTAGTTTTCAAACTTGATTTTTACAAAATGTTCTCAGTTTAATCACAAAACATGAAATCGCATGAACTTAAGCAAAACCAGAAAGCATCAAAGAACCAAAGTACATTTTATCTTTGGTCAAGTTCAGCCTGGATCCTCCCAGAAAGTCAAATTTTTCTATCAGTTTTCCTGAAGAACCAGCAAGATGCCATGACAAGTTCTGGATCTGAGTTCTGGGTTCTGAGCAAACCAAGGATGGAACTAGAGGAAGCTTCTGCCCACAGAAGACTAATGGAGGGTCTCCA
>BOLG01001264.1:240000-417500 GCA_016861445.1 Oryzias woworae | reverse complement strand
CAGCTCCAAGGAGGTTCAGACGATCCGGTTTCATCTTCTGCTCCTGGACTCAGCTCTCTGCCTCTGTCCTCTGCACCTGAGAGAGCGTCATCATGACCACAACCTGTCTTAGGGATGAGGGGGTGGGGGTGCACCCTGATGGAGGAACCAGGCAGATCCTTGAACATTCTTCACATGAATAATTTCTTCTCCGACGGGGAAGCGGGAGGACACAAAACACAGCAGGTTTGCTGCTCCTCCAGCTTAAGAAAGGCCTGCAGTTACAGCCTCCGAGTTCTTCTCTCATTTCAGGTTTTCTGGTTTTGAAAAAGGTTAAAGAATCATCAGAACGTTCTTCCTCTGCTCGGAGGGATTCTTTACCTAAAGAATCTGAACACAAATCAGTTTTTCCTCTAAATGATATATATCATATCTTCACTCAAAAGATCTCACAGCAGACCTAGTCTTTGAAGATGATTTCAGGGTGAAGCCCATCTGAGATTAGAGACACACGATCAAAGAAGATCGGTGCCCCCCAAAGCACAAAGACAAAGTCACATCTTCAGGAAGAAAGAGGGAGCCATCGATCAAACCCTGGTCTCCTCATGCGATTAAGAATACACAGAGCGCTCTGATCTTTACTGAACAAGAGGACCCTTAAGGAACCATCAGAAGAACCATTAGAGGAACCATCAGAGGAACCATTAGAGGAACCATCAGAGGAACCATCAGAGGAAACATCAGAGGAACCATCAGAGGAACCATCAGAGGAACCAATCAGAGGGAACCATCAGAGGAAACATCAGAGGAACCATTAGAGGAAACATCAGAGGAACCATCAGAGGAACCATTAGAGGAAACATCAGAGGAACCATAAGAGGAAACATCAGAAGAACCATCAGAGGAACCATCAGAGGAAACATCAGAGGAAACATCAGAGGAAACATCAGAGGAACCATCAGAGGAACCATAAGAGGAAACATCAGAGGAAACATCAGAGGAACCATTAGAGGGACCATCAGAGGAACCATCAGAGGAACCATCAGAGGAACAATCAGAGGAACCATCAGAGGAAACATCAGAAGAACCATTAGAGGAAACATCAGAGGAACCATTAGAGGAACCATCAGAGGAACCATCAGAGGAAACATCAGAAGAACCATTAGAGGAAACATCAGAGGAACCATTAGAGGAACCATCAGAGGAACCATTAGAGGAACCATCAGAGGAAACATCAGAGGAACCATTAGAGGAAACATCAGAGGAACCATTAGAGGAAACATCAGAGGAACCATTAGAGGAACCATCAGAGGAACCATTAGAGGAACCATCAGAGGAACCATAAGAGGAAACATCAGAAGAACCATTAGAGGAAACATCAGAGGAACCATTAGAGGAAACATCAGAGGAACCATTAGAGGAACCATCAGAGGAAACATCAGAGGAACCATTAGAGGAAACATCAGAGGAACCATTAGAGGAACCATCAGAGGAACCATTAGAGGAAACATCAGAGGAACCATTAGAGGAACAATCAGAGGAACCATAAGAGGAAACATCAAAGGAAACATCAGAAGAACCATTAGAGGAACCATCAGAGGAACCATAAGAGGAAACATCAAAGGAAACATCAGAGGAACCATCAGAGGAACAATCAGAGGAACCATCAGAGGAAACATCAGAGGAACCATCAGAGGAACCATCAGAGGAAACATCAGAGGAAACATCAGAGGAACAATCAGAGGAACCATCAGAGGAACCATCAGAGGAAACATCAGAGGAAACATCAGAGGAAACATCAGAGGAAACATCAGAGGAACCATCAGAGGAACAATCAGAGGAAACATCAGAGGAACAATCAGAGGAAACATCAGAGGAACCATCAGAGGAACAATCAGAGGAAACATCAGAGGAACAATCAGAGGAACCATCAGAGGAACCATCAGAGGAACCATCAGAGGAACCATCAGAGGAACCATCAGAGGAAACATCAGAGGAACCATCAGAGGAACCATCAAAGGAAACATCAGAGGAAACATCAGAGGAACCATCAGAGGAACCATCAGAGGAACAATCAGAGGAAACATCAGAGGAACAATCAGAGGAACAATCAGAGGAAACATCAGAGGAACCATCAGAGGAAACATCAGAGGAACCATCAGAGGAACCATCAGAGGAACCATCAGAGGAAACATCAGAGGAACAATCAGAGGAACCATCAGAGGAAACATCAGAGGAACAATCAGAGGAACCATCAGAGGAACCATCAGAGGAACCATCAGAGGAACCATCAGAGGAACCATCATTGGAAAGATCAGAGGAACAATCAGAGGAAACATCAGAGGAACAATCAGAGGAAACATAGGAACCATCAGAGGAACCATCAGAGGAACCATCAGAGGAAACATCAGAGGAAACATCAGAGGAACCATCAGAGGAACCATCAGAGGAACCATCAGAGGAAACATCAGAGGAACAATCAGAGGAACAATCAGAGGAACCATCAGAGGAAACATCAGAGGAACAATCAGAGGAAACATCAGAGGAACCATCAGAGGAACCATCAGAGGAACCATCAGAGGAACCATCAGAGGAAACATCAGAGGAAACAATCAGAGGAACAATCAGAGGAACCATCAGAGGAAACATCAGAGGAACAATCAGAGGAACAATCAGAGGAACAATCAGAGGAACCATCAGAGGAACCATCAGAGGAACCATCAGAGGAACCATCAGAGGAACCATCAGAGGAACCATCAGAGGAACCATCAGAGGAACCATCATTGGAAAGATCAGAGGAACAATCAGAGGAAACATCAGAGGAACAATCAGAGGAAACATAGGAACCATCAGAGGAACCATCAGAGGAACCATCAGAGGAAACATCAGAGGAAACATCAGAGGAACCATCAGAGGAACCATCAGAGGAACCATCAGAGGAAACATCAGAGGAACAATCAGAGGAACAATCAGAGGAACCATCAGAGGAAACATCAGAGGAACAATCAGAGGAAACATCAGAGGAACCATCAGAGGAACCATCAGAGGAACCATCAGAGGAAACATCAGAGGAAACATCAGAGGAACAATCAGAGGAACCATCAGAGGAACCATCAGAGGAAACATCAGAGGAACAATCAGAGGAACCATCAGAGGAACCATCAGAGGAACCATCAGAGGAACCATCAGAGGAACCATCAGAGGAACTATAGAACAGAAGACACATAGACAGAAGCTGAAGCATAACCACCAGATCCTGGAGCATCTGGACTTCCTTTGGAGTCTAGACCCTCAGAGTCTTGATCTCTTGGTTTGTCGGTTTGATTGAACAAAACTTAGAATCTGCAGTTCTTCAGAAGACCACCAATGACTGGTTTCAGAGGCGTGTTAAAATTAACATCTGCTGTTTGGATTTGATCTGTTCAAAACTCTGCAGAACTTTAAACTTTTTGGAATGCTCTTCAAGTGGGCGGAGCAAACTCTGATCACCGTTCCTCACATGTCTATCATCCGTCTTCTCGTCTGCGGGTCACTCACCTGCTGTCCACCGCCGGCATTCAGACACAAACTTCTAGAAAACTAGGTTGTCGTGTGTCTTTGTGTCACATCGCACCATTCCAGTCCACGTGTGTGTGTGTGTGAGTGTGTGCACGTGTATGCACTGCGGTTGGTGCGGTCATGCGTGTTCTGGTCCTAATGGTTCAGTTGGGCTGAACTTGTCATTTACCATTAGAGCAGCACTTTGACTCCTGAGTGCATCTTCAGGCCATTTTGTAGCCTCTCTCACTTTGTGTATTTTTGTGTGATCTGTGCAGACGCACACGCATGCACACACTGTTTGTTAGGCCAGAAAATGTATGACCACAATAATTCCCTAAAGAGCCTCGGTCTGTGTGTTTTTTGTGTGTGTGCGTTTTTTTGTGTGTTTGTGTATGTGTTTTTGATCTTAATAGAGCTTAAATCTTTAATGTGTTTTTAAAGTCACAACTTGGTTTGTTGAAAATGATGACAAAATTGTTTTTTGAATGCTTAAACTTGTGTAAATAAAGTTTTTAGGCTTTCAAGATTGAAATCAATGATGTTAAACAAAAAAATATGCTAGCAGCTTAGCTTTGGTGTTTTATTATTTATTAAACATGTCGTTCCCGTATCTCTGACTTTGTGAAAAACTTGGTAAAGTAATTCATAAAATGTTTATCTAAATTATTCTAATTAATAAAAATTCAAAAAATAATAATTATATCTATAATTATATCTAATTATTTTAATCATGTGAAAATCTATGCAGATTTGTTAACTTAAGCTATATGAATGTTATGATTATATTATTAATATTTACTCATGTTGGAGTTAGAATCTTTTAAACTTATTTGTTGGTTTGTCAGTAAAACAAATTCTTTGAGGTGAAAGCATAAATCTGTGTATCGGCAGAAGAAAATTTTTATTCTTTATACTTTTGTTTTAGAGTTTTGTTTATGTTTTTTTTTTTTGTTTTAGCTGCTTCATTTCAGGAGTTTTGGGTTCTTTGACACGTTCTGGAGTTCTCACCTGGAAGGTCAGTCCATCTTTATCACTCAGGATAGTAGAGAAAAAGACTGAACCTTTAACAGCTTCTTCTGACGGCGTTTACTCTTTAAAAGATTTAAGTTCAACACTAAAGACTTATAAAAGGTTTCATAAAACCATTAAAATAATAAAATAATCAATCCATCCCATAAAAACACCTCAGTGATGACTGACTGTGGTACCTAAAGATGTTTCTTATGGGATCAGTAGATTGATCAGCTGTCAATATTTGGGTGCGGGTCTAACCAGCAGCAAAATTCTCTGGATCAAAAGCTGCTGAATCAACACTTAGCTGCAGGGTTGAAACCAGGCCGCCTCCATTGCCCTCTCATGTGAAGACACATATGGAATGTGAGAACAAAAACAGAACGTGATGATGCAAACAGAACGTGATGTCACAAACGTGATGATGCAATCAGAACATGATGATGCAAACAGAACGTGATGATGGAAACAGAACGTGATGATGCAAACAGAACGTGATGATGCAAACAGAACGTGATGATGGAAACAGAACTTGATGATGGAAACAGAACGTGATGATGCAAACAGAACGTGATGATGGAAACAGAACGTGATGATGGAAACAGAACGTGATGATGCAAACAGAACGTGATGATGCAAACAGAACGTGATGATGCAAACAGAACGTGATGATGGAAACAGAACTTGATGATGGAAACAGAACGTGATGATGGAAACAGAACGTGATGATGCAAACAGAACGTGATGATGCAAACAGAACGTGATGATGCAAACAGAACGTGATGATGGAAACAGAACGTGATGATGGAAACAGAACTTGATGATGGAAACAGAACGTGATGATGCAAACAGAACGTGATGATGGAAACAGAACGTGATGATGGAAACAGAACGTGATGATGGAAACAGAACGTGATGATGGAAACAGAACTTGATGATGCAAACAGAACGTGATGATGCAAACAGAACTTGATGATGGAAACAGAACGTGATGATGGAAACAGAACGTGATGATGCAAACAGAACGTGATGATGCAAACAGAACGTGATGATGCAAACAGAACGTGATGATGGAAACAGAACTTGATGATGGAAACAGAACGTGATGATGGAAACAGAACGTGATGATGCAAACAGAACGTGATGATGCAAACAGAACGTGATGATGCAAACAGAACGTGATGATGGAAACAGAACGTGATGATGGAAACAGAACTTGATGATGGAAACAGAACGTGATGATGCAAACAGAACGTGATGATGGAAACAGAACGTGATGATGGAAACAGAACGTGATGATGGAAACAGAACGTGATGATGGAAACAGAACTTGATGATGCAAACAGAACGTGATGATGCAAACAGAACTTGATGATGGAAACAGAACGTGATGATGCAAACAGAACGTGATGATGGAAACAGAACGTGATGATGGAAACAGAACTTGATGATGGAAACAGAACGTGATGATGCAAACAGAACGTGATGATGGAAACAGAACGTGATGATGGAAACAGAACTTGATGATGGAAACAGAACGTGATGATGCAAACAGAAAGTGATGATGGAAACAGAACTTGATGATGGAAACAGAACGTGATGATGCAAACAGAACGTGATGATGGAAACAGAACGTGATGATGCAAACAGAACGTGATGATGCAAACAGAACTTGATGATGGAAACAGAACGTGATGATGGAAACAGAACGTGATGATGGAAACAGAACGTGATGATGCAAACAGAACGTGATGATGGAAACAGAACGTGATGATGCAAACAGAACGTGATGATGGAAACAGAACTTGATGATGGAAACAGAACGTGATGATGCAAACAGAACGTGATGATGCAAACAGAACGTGATGATGGAAACAGAACGTGATGATGCAAACAGAACGTGATGAAGCAAACAGAACGTGATGATGGAAACAGAACGTGATGATGGAAACAGAACGTGATGATGGAAACAGAACGTGATGATGCAAACAGAACGTGATGAAGCAAACAGAACGTGATGATGCAAACAGAACGTGATGATGGAAACAGAACTTGATGATGGAAACAGAACGTGATGATGGAAACAGAACGTGATGAAGCAAACAGAACTTGATGATGGAAACAGAACGTGATGATGCAAACAGAACGTGATGATGGAAACAGAACGTGATGATGGAAACAGAACGTGATGATGGAAACAGAACTTGATGATGGAAACAGAACGTGATGATGCAAACAGAACGTGATGATGGAAACAGAACGTGATGATGCAAACAGAACGTGATGATGGAAACAGAACGTGATGATGGAAACAGAACTTGATGATGGAAACAGAACGTGATGATGCAAACAGAACGTGATGTTGCAAACAGAACGTGATGAAGGAAACAGAACGCGACGATGATAAAAACTTAATGTGATGATTCATATTGAACATGATACAAATGGAACTTGACAATAAAAATGGAACGTAACGTTATAAACAGAACATAAAGATACAAACAGAATGTTATGAAAAGCAAGAACAATGACAACAAAAATGGTACGTTATGACACAATAGAGATGTGGCAACACAAATGAAGCATAACACAAAAGGGGTGTGGAGCACAAACGGAATGTGACGAAACAAATCAAATGTAAGGATGAGAGGACACATAAAGATCCTCCTGCCACCCCTACCCTAAACACAGACTTACAGAGAGCCCCCCTCCCCTCAGTGCTGCATCTTTGTGATTGTGTGAGTTGCACACTCTGACTCACAAATGAAAAAAACCTTTATTTTTCATGTTTTGTATGATGGCGGGAGAAGCAGCCTTTCTGCCGGCCGCCATCTTTATTCCTGGGCCACCGCGCCCTCGCCTGTGCACGTTTCCTCGCTCTGACACACTGAGAACGGGGGCTGTTGGTGAAGATGAGAGCTTTTTGCGTGTGTCTGAGCATGCATCGCTGGGACTGTAGCGCTCTCAGAGCCGCTCTGTTACCATGACAACGCTACAGGCAAAGTGGGTCAGCAGGCTTCTGCCACACCCCTGTTTGCATGGCAACAAGGCCGGTCAGTTCTACCTAATAATGATTCACACCTGCACACGCACATGTGCACGAGCAGCAAGGGTGTGCGTGAAACAGTTTTTGTTCTTTCTCTTTGACAGGATTTAGGATCTTCTCTGATCAGTGTTTTATTTTCTCCTTTGTTGAGTCTGGCGGGGGGGGGGGGGGGGGGGGTGTAAGGAGCAGCAGGCTGCGATTGGCTGAGACGCCTGTCAATCAGACACACAACAGACAGATGAATCAGTCGTTGAACTAAAGGCTGTGCGAGAGCGGCTGCAGGTCTGATGAAGATGAGCAAGGAGATGAGAACCAAAGGAAATTTAAAAGCTGCAACATCAACACTTTACAACTACAAACAACGATGATAAATAATTTAAATATAAAAAAAATGAAATAACAATTGACTCCAGAATGGATAAAGATGTTCTGGTCTGAATGTTTCTTCTTGTTCTGTGTCAACTTCCTGTTTTATTTTGAAGGGTTTGTGCGGATTTCGTCTTTGCTGATGTAAATGGGATTGAGCTCTAGTTTTGCTCCGTTCCTGACAGAACCGTGGAGTGGCAGCAGATGTTCTCCAGCTGGAGTCTTTGCAGAACCAGGAAGAATCTGGTTCCCTTCTGATTAAAGATCTTTTATGTGTTGAGAGGCACTTATGTAGTTCAGAGGAAACGTCCTAGTGGAGGAAATCGAACCAGGACCAGCATGGGCACAGGCGACTGCCTAGGGCGCCATCTGCTGGCTAATCATTAACTTTGCCCGCTGCGGTGCCCCTCGTTACCTCACGCTGCCACGGTCTAAGCTGGGGTGGGGGCCGTGTTGCCGCTCTTAGTGCTTCTTTAAATCTTTAAGAATAAAACAGCAGCAAAATGAGCTCTCAGGGGCAGCTTTAAGGCCAAAAATGTGAAAAAGTGAAGGAAAAACGGGCTCAAAGCTGATGTTTGTCTGTTTTATTTACATGCACTTGGAAATTCACCCCCCGCCCCCCGCATTTTGGTTGAAAAACATTAGTTTGAACCGTCGATCTAGTTTTTTTTGTATCTTTAAACCTTTAACAACAGAGATCTTTATGCCTCTGTAAAAACCTCCCATGCTCGATACCCAGACCGTCCTGGTGGTGCAGTGGTTCAGATCCTGCTGTCCAATGAGCAGCTCAATGGTTCAGATCCTGCCTGGACTGCTATCATTGAATAATCATAAGAGCTTATTATTTAGGTTTTGGGAATTAAAATAAATAAGTTCTTATTGCAGGCAGTGTGTGTGTGTGTGTGTGTGTGTGTGTGTGTGTGTGTGTGTGTGTGTGTGTGTGTGTGTGTGTGTGTGTGTGTGTGTGTGTGTGTGTGTGTGTGTGTGGTGGGGGGGGCATTTTGTGTGGTGCAGAAGCTGCAGCAACAACTAGTGTCAACACTGAGGAAGGCAGAAGAGTCAGCAGTGAGTTTCTGGCGTTTGGTTTTTCTTTTGGAGCAGATCAGGAGGAAGGTTTTCGTTTGGATCATAACCGAATAGTTTAACCATTGAAATCTGTTTTTACAGCTCATTTCAATCCGAGCCGGACAGGAAGCTTCAGGTGACTGTTTCTGGAGTCGCCTCTGAACTAACGGCCTGGTTTTCTTTCCAGGCTGTAAGGAGTGCTGCGAGCGATGCGTGGGCAGCCTTCCCTGGGCGTCTCTCATCGCCACTATCCTCCTCTACATGGGCGTGGCCTTGTTCTGTGGGTGTGGCCACGAAGCCCTTAGCGGCACCGTCAACATCCTCCAGAGCTACTTTGACGTGGTCCCGGCTGCTGGAGGCTCTCTGGACGTCTTCACCATGTGAGTGTTTGTGATGCTGCAGAGGAACTTCAGGGTTTCCTCTGAACAGAAACATCTTCACACCACAGCAGGATCTGCTTTAAGAAAGAGGAGTCGTTCAAAATACATAAAGGAACTTTAACTGATGAAAAGTGTCTGCTAAAACACACGCAGAAAGAAAAGAGTAACTGTAAGATTTCAAAATAAGAGCAGTGTTGTTGAAGAGCAAACGCATTAGGATCTGTGCACAGCAGAACCAAAGGACTTCAAACCGCATTGATTTTTTTATTTGGGATCTCTGAATAGGGACATCTGTTCAGAGCCACAGTTGTAGATGCACCACATCTGCATGGCATCCTCCTGCAGAAGGTTCCTGAAGAACCGTGCAGACACTCATCTGGTTCCACGGGTCCACCAGGCTGCTCCCCAGAAACACATGATTGAACCAGGAGAAGGAAATCCTGACCTCTGAAATGTTTGTGTGTGCTCCTCACAGCATCAATATCCTGAAGTACATCATTTATGGATTGGCCGCTGGCTTCTTCGTGTTTGGCGTGCTGCTGCTGGTGGAGGGCTTCTTCACCACCGGCGCCATCCGGGATCTGTATGGCGAGTTCAAGATCACCGCCTGTGGACGCTGCCTGACTGCATTTGTAAGGAAACTCAAAAACTGCAACAACTTGAGAAACGTTCAGAAGCCCAAATGCTCCGTGGTCAGAACTTAACTTGTTCTGTCCAACAGCTGAGCAAACAGATCAGAGCTGAAGGCCTCTTGTGTTGGACAGATTTGACTGTTACAGACACACGAAGTGTATACTTGTGTAAACCCCTTTTGGATTTGAGGCTAAACTGTATTTACACGGATTGTGTTTGCCTCAGTTTTTCTATGGGACCAGACGGAAAAGAAGAAGCGAGAGGGATGTTAGAGATGGTACAAAAGAAAGGAGGAAAAAGAGGCGAAGCAAAGTGAAGGATTCCGGGGGGTGTGGGGTGTGGGGGGGGTGTAGAATGACAAAGCAACAAGGTGCTGGAGGTTTGTCATCAGTGCTGTCAGGTGTAGATGTTAGTCCAAAGGGGCGGGGCTTGACCACACACTCAAATGTTACCAACATACCTGTTGGCTCCAAAGCTCTTCACATACAAAGACGTTAACATGTAAAGTACAGCTCACGCACTAACACGTACAAACACACGTAAAAAACACACGTACAAAAACACGTACAAACACACGTACAAAAACACGTACAAACACACGTACAAAAACACGTACAAACACACGTACAAACACACGTACAAACACACGTAAAAAACACACGTGCAAACGTACGTACAAACGCACGTGGAAACGCACATACAAACGCACGTGGAAACGCACATACAAACGCACGTACAAACGCACGTACAAACGCACGTACAAAAGCACGTACAAACGCACGTACAAACGCACGTACAAACGCACGAACAAACACACGTACCGCCTCTCGTTCGGTCATTAGGTCAAAGGTGAGTGTTTATGTTCTACTGAGGCCGATGATGGAATGAAAAGAGAGGGAGAGCGCCCGGTCACCCCCAAGCCAACAGCTCTGCCAAAGGCGAGACAGCTGCAGCCAGGGCCCCCCAACACCTGCGCAGGATAGCAGACGAATCCACCTGCAGAGAATCCCGCCTTCTGTCACACAGACGTTCAGAAGTCCTGTTTTCTGTCTTCATGGAAGTTCCTCCTCAGGGAGCTGACATTTCTGGTTTTAGATCTTCTCCTTTCTCCACAAGCTTCATGTGTTTTGGCTCCTTCACCAGCGGTTCCTGACCCAAACCTTCAGAACCTGAATGTCCTGGAACCACCTGCTGGATGCTGCCTCTCATCCTGCCCCCTCCTTGTGTCCACAGCTGATGTTCCTGGCCTACTTGTTCTTCCTGGTGTGGCTGGGCGTGACGGCCTTCACCAGCCTGCCGGTCTTCATGTACTTCAACGTTTGGTCCATGTGTCAGAACACCAGCTTGGTGGACAAAGCAAACCTCTGCCTGGACCTGCGTCAGTTTGGTACGTTCACAGCTGGATCTGTGGAAGTGCAGCCCCCACCTGCAGGGGGTCAGACACCTTTTTCAGTTGAAGTGATGCTGACGTTTCTTTTGTTCAGACTCTGTTGTCAGATGGACAGAAATTCACGACAAAGCAAATTGCTATTAAGATGCAGGAATCCTTCCCATACCATGAAGGTGCTGCTGCCGTGCTTCCCTATTAGCAGTGTTTCCATGATTAAGCTCAAATAGAGCCTCAGTCTACTCAGTTCAGAGGATTTAACTCTTTAGCTCCAGCGTGGACGTTCGTTGAACTACTGTTACTCT
Organism: Oryzias woworae; assembly: GCA_016861445.1. Lineage (NCBI taxonomy): Eukaryota > Metazoa > Chordata > Actinopteri > Beloniformes > Adrianichthyidae > Oryzias > Oryzias woworae. Next base: position 405,788 of record BOLG01001264.1, on the reverse strand, counting down.
ATAACTGTTTACGAAATTGATCTAATACCTGTCGATTCTGTCGCAGAAAAAAGCAGCTTTGTGCAAATACACATGCAACACTTTTACATAAACTGATACATAAACTGTTTTTCTCCTTGTCATGATTAGTTTATTCACTTGGATTGGAAGGTTTATGGTCTGTCATGAGGTGTGACCATTGACAGCTCCAGTGGTAAAGAGTTCAGATGATGACTCAACTCAAAGACTTCTTATCCTTTCATGGACTTTTAGATCCCAAAAAATCCTAATTTAGGTTAAAAAAAATGCTAAACCGCTAAAATGTTTGTGCTTTTCATCAGTTCATATTTTTTGTGTGGAGCAGTAGCTTCACCACCTTTGAACTGTATCTTCTGCATCCTTTTTCAGAGAAAGATGGCAGTTTTAACAGTAAAATGTTATGAAGGCCCTCATGAGTGATGCTGCTCCTGCATGTTTTAATACAAGTCCAGCATTGTGGAGGTAGATTGACTGGATCTACAGCCAATCAGGATGCAGAGCACAATGCACTGTTAAAAATAGCAGGTCAAATTTAGCTGAAAACTTGCGAGACCGAACCACGATATGGCGAGGGACTACTACAGCATTCTTGGCCCTCCCCTGTAAACACTGTCCACATTCAGCGCCCAGACAGCCATGTTCAAGAGAACCCGACCCCTGACCTGGAGCTCCTTTTAAAACAATGTCTAGATTCCAGTGCAGAACATGATGCGGGTTCAAATCCAAGTGTGCGGCGTGTGCGTTCGAGTCTCTTTCTCTGCGTCAGTCTGCACTCAGTTGTGCGTCCTGATCTGTTATCAATACTCTAACGGAGGCGTGTCCTTTGACTTTGTGTCACAACGATTTTTATCTCAAGCCTGTTTTTGCAGCGAGAACGTTTGCTTCTTCTTCTGCAGATATTTCGTATAAATAAAGCGTTTGCTGCTGCTTTACACAACCTTCTGTATGTCTGGACCTTTAGAAACCAGGCGGCTGGCCCGGTTCAGCCTAACTCTGTCTGAGTCCATCATGGCGGGCCTGGTCCGGTCCGGTTCGACCCAGGTCAGTCCTGCATACAATATGGAGCTCTTAAGCTTTTTAAATGAACGTGTTCCTTCTCAGGAGCGGTGACCATCTCTGAGGACAGGAAGCTGTGCACGGCATCTGAGAGGTTTGTCAAGATGTGCGAATCCAACGAGGTGAGTGGCGTGCGTGTGTGCGTTTGTGAGGACAGCGGCATCACCGTAACGCCTGTTTGTGTCCCGCAGCTTGACTTGACCTTCCACCTGTTTGTGTGCGCTCTGGCGGGGGCGGGGGCCGCAGTCATCGCCATGGTGAGGACCACGTTCTTCCAGCGTTAGCTCTGGTTCCTTCTGTATTTCTGAAGCTCGGTAGCGCCCCCTGCAGATTTAGGGGCTCTAAGCGGGTGTTTGCGGCTTTCTATATCGCCCTCTTCTGTCTTCCCAGAGAATGACACTATCTCTGGCGGCTGCTTCACTCATGAAGTCTGAGACGTTTCAGTTCCCTGAAGAACATAGAACTAACTCTCCTGTTTGTTTCCATCAAGCTGCTCAACAAATATCTGATGCAAAACCCAGCGTGGTGGAGGGTCTGAATCCCCTTCTGCCACTAGAGGGCAGTAGAGGTTTTTATGGTAATTACCTTTCTCTGAAGTAATTGAACCTCCTTACTGAACTCATTTTGGAAGACTGCAATGACAGTCTCCTCCTGTTGGGGGCAGCAGAAACAAACTGTTCCCACTCTCTCATTCTTCAGCTTTGACTGAAAAAGCAGCTTTCTGTTTTTTACGGTCAAAGAAGAAACTGTGACGACCATAAAAAACGTTGACCGACCGACCGACCGAGCGGACTCATAGTGTTTTTACAGGAATCCAGCCTTGAATTTGAATATGAGGTGCACAGTAGAGCGTTTAAGGTTTTAATTCTGTTAGAGACACACTGCTCACTTGCACTTGTCCGTTTAGGCTTTCTTAAGAGAAGCATCATCATAAGCCACCTACAGCTTTCTCAACCTGGATGTGTTATAGTTATAAAGATGTGCTGTGTACAAATGAGAACAGAAAGCCTTCAACAAAGTCATCGCTCCACACTCTCTGTACACATCAGCATCATCAGTCATGTCTTCAATGATTTTATGCTCGAGATACTTTATTTTATCACAACATGCAAGCACAGCATTGGAAAGGTGGACGTCAGGGAATTTCAGATTTTTGTCTTCTTTAGTTCTAGAAATCATCAGGTTTAATGAAACCTGTGTTCTAGCTCACGACTCTGACTTTAAATCTACCTGTTTTAGTGAGTCTGCTTTTTAAAAATATTTGGAAGTTTTTACAAACACTTTGAGACTTTTTGATGTTCTTTATTTAAACTTTGATGTTTTATTAAAAAAAAACTGATTGTGGAGGAGGACGCTCCAGGAATCAGGCCTGGAGGAGAAGTAGAGCCAGCTATCATCTGCTGGAAGTGAATGTTGGGTTTATGAAGGATATGTGGGAGAGAGAGAGATGAACAGCAGGGTCCCCAGGACAGAGCCCTGGGGCACACCTTTAGGAGCGGGGAGGGATCCGGTCAGACGGGGTGTGAGAGAGTATTCAATGTGGCGTGTGTGATGTCAGAGCTAGTCCTGGGAATCTGCATCTCCACGGGTCTTCATCCCATCAGGGCAGGGATGAAGATCTGAGTCTTGCAGCTGGTTTCCTCATCGACTCTGACCTCCTTTTTACTTTGGTCCTCCTCACAGGTCCACTTCCTGATGGCTCTGGCCGCCAACTGGGGTTACCTGAAGGACGCCAGCCGGCTGCAGAAGTACGAGGACATCAAGTCCAAAGAAGAGCAGGAGCTGCATGACATCCACTCCACGCGCTCCAAAGAACGCCTGAATGCCTACACATAGACACGCTGCCGCCAGAAAAGACACACACTTACCTGTCACACACACACGCGCACAAACACACACACACACACACACACATACACACGAGGAGGCAGAAGATCGATGATGACGCACAGACACCTCCATCATCCTCGTGTCTGCAGCTGACTATGGGCACCTGCTCCACCAGCTTCCCGAAACACAACTAGATTCTGAGAACCAAACCGGTGTGACAGAGAGACGGCAAAAACCAGGAACCCAAAGAAAATCCATCTTTTTTACCCCACAGCGCCCTCTTGTGGTGCCCAGCAGGAGTGATGTGCAGACAGGTGGATGAGAGTGGTGTCTGTGAGGTCATCATGTAATGTTTGGGGGGGTCAGCTGCAGCTCACTCACACACACACACACACACACACACACACTCACACACACACACACACACACTCACACACATCAATGTGACTGAATGGTTGGTGTCGTGCAGGCGGTGTTGTTCGGTGGTGTCATGCTGTTTCGTGTCGTTTCAACACTTTGATGGCTGCTGTTGCAGACAAATTAGGTCCCTGATGAAATGCCACCCCCCCCTCCCCAGTCCTTATCCCCCCCCCCCCCCCCCCCCCCCCCCCCCCCGGTCATTAGTTGTTTGTCCCAGGTTGAGAGAAAGGCGCAGACTAAGCAGCTAAAGAACCCCCCACCACAGATTGTATAGACGTGTGATTCGTTCTCAGAAACATCTTAGCAGCACAAAGTCTCATCCGTCCGTCTGGAGATGTTTGTCACGTTTTGAGGTATTTTGACCACATTTTGGACTCATTTCTGTGTAGTTTCTCACGGAGGGACGTTCAAAGGGGCGGGGCGGATGTTCCACACGTCATGTGACCAACCCGCTCTTCAGCGGTCCAACACACATCTGAGAACTTCTTTTGTTTTCATCAAAACTGAAAGTGACCAAAAGTTTCAAAAGATGCCGGAAACTGAATGAAGAAACTGAGGGAAAAGTGGCGAGACGTTGAGAAGATGCAGGTCAGAACCACAAAGGTTCTGCAGGGCGAGAACAGAGCGAGCTAATGGTGGAGGAAGGCTCCAGGTTCTTCAGAATCAGAACCAGAAGGTTCCCAGTTTGTGAGGTCAGGAGGTCAGCAGCTCTGAGTTTGAAGAGTCAGAACGTCAGAGTCCGGCGAGATGATCCGGGCTTTTGTTCTGTCGCTGGAAAGACGTCAGTTTGAGTAGAAGAGACTACCAGCACACACACACGCACACACACACATGCACACGCACATGCACACACTCCAGCACCACCGTCACTCTGAGCCATAACTCTTTGATCTTTTTCTTTACACCGATGACATCTCACTATTTTATTATCAACTTTAAATCTTTGAGACTTTTTAAATGTGAAATTATTTATTTAGAAAAAGAAACGTGTTTTTTTGTCTTCTTTGTCGTGTGGGCAGTATTACACACTGCACCTGCATCAGCTCTGTATAAAGATATACATATATGTGAACAGGTGAGGCAGCAGCCGGGAGGAGGAGTCTGCAGGGGGCGGGGCCACCACGTCCGCTCAGCTACGCTCACAGGAAAAAAAAGAATCTTTTTGAATCAAACCTGCATTTGATTAAAGCTGCTAAATCTCAGCTGTTTTGACAGTAAAGGCCTCAACATATCAGGTTCTGTTCAAACGCTTCAGTTTTTCTGAACAAAAACATTTCAGTTTAATGCAAAGAAATCTGCAAAACAGGATTGATAAACACGCACTGAGACGTGCGGACATCAGAATGGCTTTTCTATTCCAGAAACGGAAACGTCTGCGTCATGCTTTCACGGCTTTGACCCAAAAGGTGAAGTGAAAGAAGCCGTCAATGCCAAACCCCACTGGGACGGTCGTGCATCACTGACCCACTAGGGGGCGACGTTGGCTCCCCACTGCATGCAAGACCTTCTGAAAAGAGGCGGCGCTTCCATTCTACCAGCATGCAGGAAAATGCCAAAGTTGGACAGGGTCGGGGCCAAGCTGCGATGGAGAATAATGGAAATGGATCCTGGAAGAGTAGAAATCCAGGAATCAGTGGGAGTGTATTGGCTGTTGATTTGTTTTCCTAGACGTTTGCAGAAACAGTGAGGTGATGCGGCGTGACCTCCGCCGTCTCCTGCAGACTTGTGCTGCGTTCAGGTGCATCTCGGCTGCTCACCATCAGTATTTTTAAGGGTCTAGTTTTACAGTAACAGTATTCTATCATTTCATTGCCTGACAATGGATGTCTTGTCAGTGTTTTTAACCTCAGATAAAAGAAAAAAATAGTTTTTTGTGCACTTATTGACCATTGTGAGCGCTCTCTCTTATTCTTGGTGTAAGTGCATTGAGCCCCCCCGATGGGGGCTGTGTATAGTCTTGCAGCATTGGTTATAACCTGAGAACCATGAAAACTACTGAGTTGATAATAATGAATCTTATTCTACATAAAGAACCGTGAATCTAGTTGTTGTTTGTGGCATGGTTATGCATTCAATGGTCATCATCTTAAAGAGTAAAACCAGACCAACCCCCCCGCGCTGTTTGCCCCCCTCAATGTGCAGTATCGCGGTTCCTGTTGCTAACTGTGTTGCTACGCTCCTTGCTCACTCAGTTGAACCAGAGCACTACGTTAAGCAGGAACCCCCCCATTTTAAATGCATGAGTTTCTGACTGCAAGTCGACATGACCCTGTGACCTTAACTTGGACTGCGGATGTGGTTTAATGTATTGCTCTGGCCGACCTTTGCCCCGCTCCCAAGTCTGCTCACCCCCCCAGACAGCTCTGCTGAGGCTTCCTGTTGCCTAGCAACCACCTGGGTGGCAAAGCTCTGCTGGAGGTCACTGCAGTCCTGAGCAAACGGAGACGGTAGATCCTCCATCCGGGCCGGGGTTGTGAGTGGCTCGCCCTCCGCTTGTCTGAGTCCCGCGTCCCCTCACGTCTCCTGTAAGGGTGCTGTCAACCCCCCCGCTGACCCCGCTGAACATGGGCTGAACCATTCCAAGACCTCGACCCGCCTCGGGATCCATGCCTGACACCCCCCCAAACATCTGTGCAGGGGAGGCGCTGCAGCTCCTGACGCTGGGGTCCGCTGCTCCAGAACCAGGCGCCGGGTCAGCCCGACTTTCGGGACAGCAGAACCTTTCCCTGTCCTCCATAGTGTTCTAGTTTGTGTCAACTCTTGTGCTTCGTAGCGGCGCTGTCTGATTCACTCCTCCATCTTTGTACATATCTGTGCCAACAGCTTGGGCAGACAGTGGCTTTTTTATTTGTAAAGACATAAACTTGCTTGCAAATATAAATAAAATGAAATAAAACACTTGTGTACTTGTTAATAAGGGAACTTTGGAGTTTGTGTCTTCATTTGAACTCTGATGTTTACATGATTTGGACCTTAAATCTGTCAGACTGCAGTCATCTTTCCCTTCAGACAGACGCTCTGCAGCAGTTTTAGTGACTCTCTCCTGATCAGAGTCATTGATAATGGGCTGATCAGTGATCAGGAGGATCTGCAGGGTCAGAGAATGAAAGAAAGAAACCAGCTGAAACCTGGATCCACCTTCAGACACGGATGAAGAAAAGTTCATTTTGTGACAAGAAAGCAAAGATCCAGGAAAGCAGCTTGAAGCTCGCCTGACCTGCTGGTTTGCTGCTTGGTGCTGAGATCATCCTCATCTGGGTTTCTCTTCAGATCTTCTACCGTTTGTTACCGGGACTTCTGTGATCAGAGGCTGGCTAAGCTAACTGTTAGCCTTCAGGGTCATAAGACTTTATTTTGAAGATGTCTTTTATTTTTATCTCATTAAAGTACTGAAATCATTTCTTACAACATCTTTAACCTCTTTCCAATTAAAACAACTGCTGGACAGGTTAAAACCGCCTGAGCTTTGGAACAAATTGGATTTGATGTTTGTGGAAACAAAACGTTATGTTTGAAAAATGAATTTACATCAACATAAATACTTAAGAGGAGTCACATACTGAGAGAAAATGGAAATGAGGGAAATATAGCAGCTCTTCTGAACAGAAGAGTAAAGACACAAAAAGACTGGATAATGTGTTTTAATGCATTTATCTTAAACCAGGGGTCTCCAGCCCTGGTCCTCGAGGGCTGCCGTCCTGCTTGCTTTGCAGCTAACCTGCTTCAGTAATGGCTGCTCACCTGGATCAGGTGTGTTTAGTCAATCAGAACCTGCGCTGATCCAATCCAGCTAATCAGCATCTAATGAAGCAAGGTTAGCTGAAAACAAGCAGGACGGCAGCCCTCGAGGACCAGGACTGGAGACCCCTGACCTAAAATTATACACACTTTTGTCTTTTGAAAAAAACAATCATATTAAATGATGTTTTAGAACTCAGTGGTTTGATTCTTGTTTAAAACAAGACAAAAGTGCTCTTTAAAAGTGGAACAAAAAGCAAAATGGTTTCAACAAGAAGCAGAAAAACGTTAGAAACTTTCTAGCTCCGCCCCTTTTACAGCCGTAGAACTGAAAACCAAAATCCAACAAACTTTCCACTGAAGCATCAATTCCTGTGAAGTTTTCTGTCTTAGGTTTCTCTAAAACATAACCGAATGAAATCCATCGTGTTTTATGATCAAAGCCTCCAGAACGTTCATCATTCTGATGCTGAGACAGAAATGTGCTGATTCAGCGAAAACAACCTTCTCAGTTCTGGTTCTCACATATCTGGAGTTTTTCAGGTGGACCTGAGCAGCAAACATCATCACATCGCTCAGGTCATCCTAAGGTCACCATGAGGTCATCCTAAGGTCACAGAAAGAGTGAAGAGTCACAGAGGAGCTGTCATTGGTGGGTTCTGGAGACCTCTGGATCACTTTGAGCAGAACCTAGAGGAGGTTCTTCCTGACCTTCTTGGGTCAGATGATGCCCAGGTTCTCGTAGATGATGTCATCCAGTGGTTCTTCTCCTCTGGTCAGACCAGTGGGGGAAGGGGTGGCGCTGGACCTGCTCTCGCTCTCGGGGGACGGCCCACTTGGTGGCGCTGGTTTACAGACTTTGGCGTAGAGGTGAGCAAACGAGTCGGGTTTGTTTCCAGTTCTGTCAGGGTCTGGCTCCGCCCCCGTTGTGGGCTCGGTGTAAACGGGTTCTTCTGCTTTTTGGGTTTTCTGGTCGGCGCTCTTTTGGTTCTGATGAGGGCTGACTCGGTCCAACACCTCAGAATAAATGGAATCTTGCTGGCCTGTCTGTGACAGTGCGCCCATAGCGCCCCCCGGGGGTTTCAGAGGAAGGATGCTGGCGGGGTCGATGTACAGCGCCTTGGTTGGGAGGGGCTTCATGGTAACCGGATCAGCATAAATCCCATCTGACTGGTGGACTGGGCCTCTCCTGGATGGGGGGGTCTGTGTTGGCAGCAGTGGGAGGGGCATGAGTGTTATGGGAGCAGGAGTGGTGTCCGGCTGACCCCCCCGGTCTTCCTGTGGGCCCTCCAAGGACGGGGACTTCCTGTCCTGGATCTTCAGCTTGGTCTCCAGAACTGCTGCCATGCTGGGTGCTTTGGGGAGGGGGGAGCGGGGCTGCAGGTGAGTCGGGGGCGCAGAGGAGGGGGCCCTCTGCTTGATGCTGCTCTGAATCAGAGAGAAGATCTTTCCAACCTGAGAGCTTTCAAAGCAGAAGATTCCAGGACCAGAACTGCAGCGCCGACCCGCTTCGATGGTCAGGATGGTCTGGGGGTGGGCAACAGGACAGCGGTGAGGTCAAGCTGCCAGGAACAAAAGTCTGCATGGGGGGTGGGTCAGAATACCTGATGGCTCCCATATCTCCTCAGCTGCTCGTATGGCCATTCTCCAACCAGATTCTTCTCCTCGGCTTCTCTGAGCAGCAGCGAGGCTCCGCCCACCTCCAGCCAGAAGGAGCCCTCCAGACCGCAGCGAGCCGCAGCCCTCCGTCTTCTGGACCACCACCCAGAACTGCGGGGCTGGAGGGGGGAGGAGAGCATCAGCGTGACCCCAACATGCCGCGGAGTTTGACCTCCAGGGTGACTTTGTAATGTCAGTGATGACTCAGCAGAACCTCAGCAGCAGCAGAGGGGAGTCCAGTCAGGTGTTTGAATAAAGCTTTATTAATCTCAGGTGGAAAACAGCAGCGAAACGAGAAATGGTTGTTTTCGTATTTAGAAGGCGGGTATTCTTCTGATGCACCCCCAACCCCCCACCCGACATTCAACCTTTGCAGCTGATCAACCAAAGCAGAAAAAGTCTGTTTAAATTAGCCCCTCCCCTGCTGCTTACGTACAGTGAGAACTGGACTGAGAGACTCCACCCTCCTGGACTTCCAAACAGGAAGTATCTGCTGGTTCCCAGAAGCCAAAATCCCGTCAGTTGTGTCTGAATTCCCTCCCTGCTCCTTAACCAATAAAAAAACGATATAGTGCAGGACTTCAATTCGGACACGAATGTGATGTCACTGATTTCACAAAGTGAAAACTTAATCAACACAAGCATTTTACACTACACTGTTCTGATGGAGAAAAAGTTAACGATTTACCTTTAAATACTTTTGTTTTGCTGACATTGTTCAAACGCAATGCATTGTGGTCTGTATCCCCCAATCTAGTGAGAATCAATGAAGAAAAAAGGTTTTTCACCGAGAATTCTTGGACATTTCCAGGACACTCGATTTTGGAATTGTAGATTTGGACAGATCTACAGAATGCTGGTGCCCTGCATACTGTTTACCATATAGTGGGAATTAAGACACTGACTGGACTTCTACAGAGAAAGAAACGGCTGTAATTCAGTCGTTCCATTGGTCAGAATATTGCTTCCCTCTGGGGGAGCAGGAGAGATTCCAGGCGGGTCGCCTCTGGTTCTGTCTTTGGTCGTGGATCTCGCCTCTGGTTTGTCTCACACCCCCAGCTGCCCCCCAGTTCCATCTGCTTCACTATTCATACATGTTTTTGTAGAGTTAGATAAGATCGTTCTTCTTTAACAGTTCGAGTACATCGTCTGTCCGTCCTGGGGGAGGATTCCTCCTTCATGTGGACATTCCTGAGGTTTCTTCTTTTTTCACCAAAAAACGTTTTTTATGAGTTTTTCCTCACAGAGAAGGAGGGTCAAAGGTCAGGGATGTCAGTTTAGCTTCGTCTGTTTAGTTTAGTTTAACAACCAGCTATTGTTTCTATTTTATCTTTGACTTTATGTTCTTCTCAACATTTCCCAAAAGTTCAGCTCAGAGGAGAACTGAACTTTATTCCTACCTTGGACTAAAGACGTTTAGATTCTGAACTTTTCCATCAGATGTTTTCAGATCCTCTTATTTTATGAAGCCCCCCCCACAGACAGACTGAATGACTGACAGGAAACAAACCCACGTTTGATAAAACCACTGGGAGGAGGTCCTACCTTCATCTGCAGAGGCGTAGATCTGGTTCTCCTCCATGCGAGTCTGAACGTTTCCTGAACTGTTTCCTGCCTGAGACCCATCAGAGAAGGTCGTGAGAAGAAGGAAGTTCAGAGGAATACTTCCAACTGACCTTGAAGCTGCTGAGACACAGTTTGTCCACCCAGTCCACGCAGTCGTCTTTGAGGGCAGCAAACACCAGCATTCCGTCCTGGCTCTCCACGCAGAACGCCGACATGTTCTCCTGTGAGCGGGGCGGAGCTTAATGCAGATCTTAGAGCAGATTGACAGCAGGGTGGGCACTCACCATGGGACAGGCCTCTGCGTTTGGGGGGAGTCTGAGGACGCTGTACACCTCCGAGAGTCGCACCACTTTTACCTTCCTGTCAAGGTGAGGGTGGTGCCTCCTGACCCCGCTGCTGACATCACCTGCTGCCCCGCCCCCTGGAGAGCAAAGAAACATCAGGTCAAAGGTCAGTGAGCTGAGCGGCTCTAGATGTTCACGACTGAATCTCAGGGAAGTGCAGGTGAACAGGTTGGGGGGAGGAGGCAGAGCAGGAAATGCGCCTGTGAAATGTAATGTCTGTCACACTTCTGGACAGAAGCTCCGCCCACAGCTCCAGTCACGCACAGATTACTGTCTTAATGCATCCACACATTCTCTGCAGAGCAGTCAGACAAAGTCATCTGCAGCGTCAGTCTTCACAGACAACACCTTCATGTCTGTGCTGACAGAAACTTTAATGACATATGTCTAAACTGGTCCCACTACTCTGGTTTGTTTCCTCTGCTGGTTCCGGTTGGGTCTCACTGACTTTAAACAGAAAGTTATTCCTCCGTTTGTCCACCAGAGGTCAGTGATCAGCGCCTGATTCTGCTGCTCTGGAGGTCCTGCTTTGTCTCTGATCTGATGGAGATCTTTGGGAAAGATTTACATGAGGAGCTTCAGTCTTGAACTCTGTTTCTGGATCTGTCTCACAGAGAGGACACTGAACCAAAGCAAAGAAGCTTCAGCTCTTTTTGCCAGACTGAAGCTTCAGGAGCAGTTCAATGCCTGAGGATCTTAAAGGGTCTTTGGAACCGTTTGATGGGTGACCAGTAGGGGTCCTCCTCCTCCTGCATGCGGGGGTGGGATGGGGGGTCAGTTCAAGTTTCTCTCTGATTCTTTTGCTCTTATGGATAACTTTAGCCCCCAGAATGAGTGAGGCGAGCGCGCTCGTGGTGCACAGGAGCGAGAATGCCAGCTCTTACATAACCAAGTGTTTCTGTTCAGGACTGTGTTGCTTCTGACACCCCACCCACCCGTCACCCCCGATGTAGACACCCATGCTGCTCCTCTGTGATTCCCGATGACACAACATGATTCTCCAATCTCCCCCCAGATGCACTGACTGAGCTTCAGGAGAGCATCTCTGATGTTCAGCAGGAAAACATGCAGACCTAAAAGCAGCTTTAAATTAATGATCTTTTCATGTTTCTTCTCGTGAACATAATTCATCCATCTGGGTTTGGAAAAAAAAAACTTTAAAGATTTGTTGGTTCCTCTCAAGACAAGAACCCCTTTGACCTCAGATCTTCCATCCCAGGATAAAGAAACCAACAACAATCTGCTGCTGTCCTGCTTTCCAAAAGTCTTCCCAAATCTCTTCTTGCGTAGATTTCTGCAGAGGCTGACTGGACAGTTTCCTAGCGGTTTCTAGATGGTTCCTGGACGTTTTCTGGACAGTTTCTTGGCGGTTTTCTTGTTGGTTTCTTGAGAGTTTTTGGACAGTTTCTTGAACATTTTCTTAACAGTTTCTAGACGGTTTCTGGACTGTTTCTTGATTGTTTCTCACTCCAGATCCTCATCAGAATAAAATCCATCGTTTCATGGAAACATTGACAGACAGGGACATACACAGCTCAGGTTTGACCATACTTTCACCAGCTTCTAACTTCTAGCATCCTGCTGGCAACTAAATGGTTTTGAGGATTAATTTCAAACATGTTAATGGTAAGATCATGAATATGGCAGAGATTATGGTAATAATTTTAGAAAATCTAAAGGTTTATCATGTCAATATATATTATTAATCTAATCTAATCCCACTAAGCAGAGGGAATGGACCACCATGGCCCGGTTAATCAGACCATCTTCCCTCTGTTTAGTGGAGAAGTTTGTATAAAGGATGTAATGAAAATTATAATTATTCTCCCAATTACAGCAGGTGAGGTAGAGCAGCAGTAAGTTAAATAATCTCTGATTACTAGCTAGTCTGGCAATAATCCTGTCCAAAGAGGAATGTTTTCAGTCTAACTTTGAATGTAGAAACTGTGTCAGCCTCTCTTACATGAGCTGGGAGTTTATTCCATAAAACAGGAGCTTGGTGGCTAAAGGCTCTACCTCCAACTGTGCTTTTAGAGATTCTAGGAACCACAAGCAGTCCTGCAGTTTGTGCCCGCCGTCCCCCTCTGACCACCAGCACACACAGAGGACTGACACCTCGTGATTCACTTCACTACAATTCCCATCAACCTCTGCAGCCACTCCCAGCAGCTCCGCAACTGTTCCTCATCATCAATCGCTCTCCACAGTGTACAGTTTGAGCTCTTATCTTATCTTAGCGTGAAGTTTTGTGTTTCCTTGATAACTCTGAGCGCCTCATCCTCTGCCTCATTGTTACACAGAGACGTCATTCAAAATAGAAGAAACCTCAAAGAAAACATTCAAACAGATGTTGCTTGGAGCTAATAATTTAACCATAAATTGAGGTGACCAGCAGGTCTGTTAAAATATCATCAGTCTTGTGTGTTTATACATCATTTGTTCTGATGTTTGCCTATTTTGTTTGATTTTTCAGCTACTGGGGGCCACTGAGGAAGCCACAGGAGTCGGGGCCTCGATAAGGAAAAGGGAGATCCGGCTCCTGAATTTAGTTTTTGATGTTATGCTCCAAGAGGTCAGTTTGTGGATCTATGTGGTTTATGAAATGTGTCATTGATTTGGTGATTTTTGGTCAACATTTGACTTGGAATGTAGAAAACAAAGCAGTGCGTCATTTGGAGCGCCACCAGGTATGATTTTTCAGATCCTAACCAGCATCCTTCAAGCAAAGGAAAGACTGCAGGTGGAGGTTCTCCTGGCTACAGGCAGTATTTTGTAATTCTTTTACTTTTGTTTTTATTCCTTTTTAGCAGTTAAGTATTAATATTAGTTTGACTTGTTTGTGATCGCTGTTGTAGCTTTACCTTGTTTTATTCGGTTTACATTGATCTGGGCCTTACAAATCAAGTTTTTTCTTTAAAATGGGGCTCTTAAGTTCTTAATGTATGTATGATGGAGTCGTGAGGAACACTTGGTCTCTAACGACAGGCGAATATCGATGCCGCAGCAGGATGGTTCTTGGGTTTCCTTTAATGAATGTAATATTTATGAGCGCTTGTTCCAGAGGGAGGCAGCAAATGTCTGGAAAGACCTCCTGAAACGTTGTTTTCCAGCAGATGACCCTGATGGAGTCTGAGTTCTGTCCAGGATGTGAAGAACTGACTCTAAGATGTCTGACACTAAAGATGTCAGTTTCATCTGCAGCAGGGTACCTGTGGTTTTTTACTCTTTCAAAGTATAACAGTCGACAGCTTTTTGTTCCGTATTGAATCAATACTGAGGTAAATCCACTGTGCCAGCTCGAGATATTAGGTCACAGTTTATTGCTTTACTGCAACACTGCTTATCCATCCACACCTTAGAAAACATCAAAATCACTTTAAAATAACAAAGTATAACTCTGGTAGCGGCTTTCATCTGCTGCTTAGACTCAGTTCTAGTTTTCTACTTGTGAGATGCTATACTGCATCATGTTTTGGATTTCAATGTTCCAAATTGAAAAATGATTGTGTAATTTGCATTTTTTTTAAACTGTTAAAAAGTGGTTCTGGACACTTCTGCTCCTATAAGGTGAGCTCCTTCCACCATTGTCTTTGCCGCCATCTGCCATTTCTTTTTTTTTTTTTTTTTTGCAGCTAGGTTGTCTTGCCGCCCCCCGCCCCCCTCGCTGCAGCGCTGCTCCTCTTTTCTTTTTCATGGAGGTTCTTGCATGAATTGGATGTTCGCAACTTCTGTCAAACGTGCATCTGAATGGATGAGCTCGTTTGGGTTTTGATGTGAACGTTTCCGTTCCTGAAAGTCCCGTCTCTGTGCAAACAGGAACAGTGTGAAGGAATCACCTGTTGCAATGAATCCGTATTTTAATCAGGATCTGGTCTGTTTTTGTCTTGAAGTCGTATCCTGTTCTTGTGTCTGTTCCTGCACTGATCCCATGCAAAGAAACGTTTCCTCATGCAACTGTCCGTGTTGCACGCCGCCGGACTGAAATGTAATCAAGAGAATCCGTCCATTTTCAAAACCAAAAGCTTTTTCAGAATCAAAGACTGTTCAGACGTTGTCATTTTGCTCCCCTGATCAAACTGTACAGCTCAAGAGATCGAAGGTGTTGCTGAGAGAATCTGATTGTTTCTCAAAATAACAGATTTTCGGGGCTGGATTTGGACACCGCGATGAAGAGGGACAACTCAGATCTTAGGACAGGGATGGGCAACTCCAGGCCTCGAGGGCCGCAGTGTGTGCAGGATTTCCAGATATCCAAGCCCTACTAGTGACTGGTTATCTGCTTCAGGTGTGTCCAGCCAATTAGAACATGCCAGATCATGGTATGTTGGAAAACATGCAGGAATGCGGCCCTTGAGGGCTGGAGTTGCCCATCCCTGTCTTAGGAGGTTAAAGGATGGCGATGTTTGTTCCCTCCCCTGTTCCAGGCAGTGAGCCTGATTTCCACAGACTTCTTACAAATTTTCTGCTTCCTCTCACTGAACCTCTCACAGGAGATGAGCTGAAGGACCCGACGCTCACGATGTTACTGTGGGTTTGCCTGGTAAGAAGCTTTGAAAGCTGCAGTCATCAGAACCACCAGAGGACTGGTTTCTATGAATGTGAAGCTGAAAGAGTAAAATGCAGAATTTAAGGCAAATCAAATGGTTCTAAAACTTTTCAAAACCAAGGAGGAACAGTGGGTCAAACCTCTGAAGGTTTTCCACAAAGGAACTGGAGAAGTTTGAGGATAAAACGCTAAATATATCACTGAACGAGACATGAGTCCTAAACAGAGATGGTTTATGGAACGAACCTGACGGAATAGAAATGACTACACGCGCACTGGAACCTTCTGTGTTCTAAAACACAGTCTGTATCAGAGAACTGGACTGTATGAAGCTGCTTCAGGAAAACGCTCCTCTCAGCCTGTTTCAGTGTTTCTGTGCTGCTTCAGCATCTATGCAGGAACCTCCAGGATGGTCTCCTCTGTTCATCTGCAGAACAACGTCTACTGTGGTCGTGGCTCCAGCGTTTACCTGCCATATCCTGGATCTCCAGCCGGCCCACTCCGCTGCTGCTGGGGGGGAACAGAGACAACAACACCGGCTTCCATTTCTAAGAGAAGAGAGGAGAAGATCAGACCTCACCGCAGCACTCAAACCTCAAGGAGCGTTCACAGCACTCAATAATGTGGCTTCCAGCAGCTTCAGTCCTGTTTATTGCTTTTTCAAAGTTCACTTGTGAAACCCCAAGTGTAAGAAAGTGGACCCTAAGACCCTGTTGGAGCCTTTTCTGAAAAGAAAGACCAGGAACAATGTCTGTTCTTGTATTTGCTGTTTTATTTGGCATGGTCTGGTTCATTTTTCACACTGTTACAGGACAGAAGACATTTATTGAATCTTTTCTTTATGTTTCAACAAGTTACATAAAAGTGAAAGTAAAGTCATGGTTTTATTTTTTTTATACATTTAACATTATTTTTTGATCAGCACATTTCATTGAATTACAACATTAATTCGTTTTTCCATTTCAAGAAAATGTTACGTTTTTTGTTAAGCTGTTGTTGGTTTTTGCTTATTATTGAATCAAAGTAAAATCAGTGTTAAAATTGTTCATATATATGAACAATTACATTTATTTATAGAGCTCCCTCTTTTTTATTTCATATTATGATGCATAGAAAAAGGACTTCTGTTTTAATGAATATTTACATTCAAGATTTTCTGTAATGAATCAGAATGTGAATGTGAATATGAATGTGAATGTGAATCAGACGCTTAAAAGACAAAACGCTTGTTGAATGTTGACTTTGATCAGATAGTTTAGTGATCTGAATCAACTCCAACCTCATGGCTGCCTCTGAGCGCGTGCAGTGTGCTTGTGTGCGTGCAGGAATGTGTGCTGTGGAAACGCTGCTGTGTTTCAACTTGTTCACCCAGAACTCTGGAGAGTCCTCTGAGCAGCAAACAGAAATGCTGACCTGCAGAGCAAACACCAACGTCTTCACCTGATAAGTGCGACTTTGGTATCAGTCCCACGTCCAGAGGCTTAACAAAACTCTTAACGTCAGTTTAAAACAAGTTCATCACTGCACTCCATACGAGATGAAACCAGGCGTCTCCTGCTGCCAACACACACACACCCACACACACACACACAAACCACCTCAGGTGGACTTACTTTTCCAGGTTTGTGCGGGCGCAGGTAAACCTTTCCTGTTTTACTCCCAGCCTCCATCAAAGAAGAATTGGCTCCTCTGACTGCTGTTAGCTGCAGATACACGTCTAGAAGGTAATAGTTAGGCCACACCCACATTCCTACAAAATGATTCTTACCAGAACCACACACACCTAAACACAACACACACACAAACATGCACACACTCCCAAACGTGCACACAAACAGCTACACACATGCACACACACACACACACACACACACACCCACACACACAGATACACACACATGCACACACACAGACAGAAAAACACACAGACAGAAACACACGCAGACATAAACACACGCAGACAGAAACACACGCAGACAGAAACACACAGACTGAAACACACACAGACTGAAACACACGCAGACAGAAAAACACACAGACAGAAACACACGCAGACAGAAAAACACGCAGACATAAACACACAGACTGAAACACACACAGACAGAAAAACACGCAGACATAAACACACGCAGACATAAACACACGCAGACAGAAACACACGCAGACAGAAAAACACGCAGACAGAAACACACGTAGACAGAAAAACACGCAGACAGAAACACACGCAGACAGAAAAACACGCAGACAGAAACACACTCAGACAGAAACACACGCAGACATAAACACACGCAGACAGAAACACACGCAGACAGAAACACACGCAGACAGAAACACACGCAGACTGAAACACACTCAGACAGAAACACACGCAGACATAAACACACGCAGACAGAAACACACGCAGACAGAAACACACAGACAGAAACACACAGACTGAAACACACGCAGACAGAAAAACACACAGACAGAAACACAAAGACTGAAACACACGCAGACAGAAAAACACGCAGACATAAACACACGCAGACAGAAAAACACGCAGACATAAACACACGCAGACATAAACACACGCAGACAGAAAAACACGCAGACAGAAACACACGCAGACAGAAACACACGCAGACAGAAACACACGCAGACAGAAAAACACGCAGACAGAAAAACACGCAGACAGAAACACACGCAGACAGAAAAACACGCAGACAGAAACACAAAGACTGAAACACACGCAGACAGAAACACACGCAGACAGAAAAACACGCAGACATAAACACACGCAGACATAAACACACGCAGACAGAAACACACGCAGACAGAAACACACGCAGACAGAAAAACACGCAGACAGAAACACACAGACTGAAACACACGCAGACAGAAACACACGCAGACAGAAAAACACGCAGACAGAAACACACGCAGACAGAAAAACACGCAGATAGAAAACACACAGACTGAAACACACGCAGACAGAAACACACGCAGACAGAAACACACGCAGACAGAAAAACACGCAGACAGAAAAACACGCAGACAGAAACACACGCAGACAGAAAAACACGCAGACAGAAACACAAAGACTGAAACACACGCAGACAGAAACACACGCAGACATAAACACACGCAGACAGAAAAACACGCAGACATAAACACACGCAGACATAAACACACGCAGACAGAAACACACGCAGACAGAAACACACGCAGACAGAAAAACACGCAGACAGAAACACACAGACTGAAACACACGCAGACAGAAACACACTCAGACTGCTACAGGACAGACTGAAGAGAGCTGGAGGTCAAAGTTCGGTAACAGTTTGTTTGAAGTTCTTGTTTAGAGATTTCCAGTTTGTTATCGATCCTGTTCATTTTTAAAGAACAAATCAGACGTTTTCCAGACTGAACATAAAATACTTTCAGAAAAGCATACATGTACTCCATGTGATAACGCTGACAAATGAACTATGACTGAGAACCAAAGAAAATGTCGAAACGTTTCTAGTTTATTACTAGATTTGTCAAAGAAGCTGAAAAAAAACAAATGGATCCTAACCCTGAAAGAAAGTGGAAAAACTTCCAAATGAAATGAACGGGAAAAAATGCCATCAGGGCCGCGTTTACGCGTTCTTCTTTGGTGGTAAATCTGACCTTTTCAGTTCTGCAACTCGCCCCCACAGGTCTTTGGAAGAACTGTGGGGCGGAGACAGATCTATGATCCAGCCCCCCCTGCCTGCATTTCTTCCTGAGGGTGGGGGGTGGGGGTTGTGTCTGTGAACTGAGTTCTGCTCTGGTTCTCTATTCCAGATCAAGCAGCAGTTTCATCGTTCATTGTTTCATCGGGAAGTTTGTGGAACACAAAGAGGAGCTGCTTCAGAGGATGAAATATCCAAAATGACAGCAGGTTATGGAAGCAGCTGCAGGAAAGGTCACGGCTAAATATATTGAGATTGCCGTTAAGAAGCTCCAGAGTCTGCCGCCTGCAGCTGGAAGGATGCTTTGTCCTCTTCATGCACGCTCCTCGTGCACGCTCAGCGTCCTCACACCTGATCAGACTGACAGACTGGACCCCAGCGGCTCTCTTTTACATTCTAAGACGGAACACACAGCCCGGAGCAGCCTTCCTCTGCAGCTCTGCTCCACATATTCATGAGTTTGGGAAACTGCACATGGCTTCATGTTCCGGGTGGATCTGCTCTCTGATGGCTAAAGTTCCACCCTGTGGACACACGTTCACAAGGTTGGATTTGGGTTCTCCAAAGTATTTTTGGTTTCACTTTAGAGTCTGAAGCTACAGATCCATTCAGAACAGCTTGAGCCACTTTTAGAGAACCCAGAACCTCTTGGTGTGACACAATGCAGAAAAGAGAAGAATTCAAACTAGAAGAAAGCAGATGAACCAATCCAGCTGTCCAGTTCTGATCCAGATTCCAGCTCAGACGTGGACAACAAAGATGTTCATGTTTGTCTCTGTCTGACAGAGAATGCATCAGAAAGGGGCGAAGCCAGGAGCTCGTGACCCAGCTCGTGACCCAGCGTATTTTCTACATCACAAATACAATCTTTTACTAACAGCATTTTTTCATCTGCTCCTGATTCACACCGATTTGAATAAAAGAATTCTCAGAAATGTCATTTTAAGCTTTTTTTGTTACGTATGACCTCCATCATCAGAAAAATGCTACAAGTGCACGTTAAAAACATGGTTCCATTTTCGGTATAAAATCGTACATTTTGTCTTTGGAATTGACAGAAATGGCTCCTTTCTGTAACCTGCCCCCAGTGCTCATTTGAGGAACTGCACCACTTGCTACATTCAGATGGCTGGACTTGGATGGAACAGAAGTTTGTCTGTCCCTGGTGGTTCTGATGTTTTAAGAGGATTACTTAGTGGAGGAAGTCTGCGGGGAACCAGACCTGATCCTCATGAACCTGAACTGCTTCCACAGTGAGAACCCACTGCAGCGTTTCAGCGGCACAGCAGAGCTGACAACAGGAAGAGGAGGCGTGTCTCCTGAAACCAACATGAAAGGATTCCTGCCTCTGCGGCGCTAGAACGGTCAACAACCAGATCAGGAAGCCTGGTTGGACCAGAGTTTACCGAGGTCTGAGGCAAAAACAGACCCCGCCCACAAACAGAGTCAATGTTCTGTAACGCCACGGACTGAGCAAGATGTGACAGTCAGAGACAGCAGAGGCTCTGGGCCTCCCCCTGAAGCCTGTTATGACACAAACATGTTATAGTGCTGGGGGGTTCCTGCCATTGTCCCATCGACCAGATCTGTGAAGGAACGGCAGCTTCCAAACCCAGAGAGATGGAGGAGACTTCCAGCATGGCTGCCTCAACATTTCACTGTCAGCAGCAGAATGGACAAAACAAGGACGACCCCCCCAGGAAGGTCACCCCCCCTCATGTGTGTGGACTTTGTTGAAATGTCAGGGCTGCTTTTGTGTATGGAGGAACAGTCAGAGTGAAAGAACGTCTGGTTATGCAGCAGATGAAGCACCTGAGACAGGAAGTCACGGTGGAAGTCTGAGGGGAGAAGATGCAGAGGAAGCCAGAGATTTGATCAATGAGCTCGTTTTCATGACTGAAGAAGAAGTTCTGGATCTGATGCTAAAACCAGCTCAGAACCAGAGCTGGTTCTGGTTCTGTACATCCAACTGAGGAGGAGGATCAAACCTTTTCAAGTCGGATGTTCTGATGAAACATCCAAGATGCATGAATGCATGAAGCTCAAGGCCCCAACCGACAGTAAGCTCAGTGAATGTCTCAGGCAATGGACAGCAAAGGATGCTGTGCTGGAGGACAGATCTGCAAAGGATGAACCACCGAACCATAACTGAAGTGCTGAGATCAAGAAGTCCTTCCAATGGCTGGAAAGGGCTGGCCTACAGGACAGCACAGAAGCGCTCATCCTGGAAGCTCACCATCATCAGACTGATAGAAGCTCAGATCTACCACACCAGACAAGACCCAAGTTGTAGACTGTGCAAAGAGACGCCTGAAACAATCCAGCACAGAACTGCAGGATGTAAGATGCTGGGAAAGCAAACATGGAACGCCACAACCAAGAGGCTGGAATAGTCAACAGGAACATGTGCAGAACATGGACTGGAAACCCCAAAGTCAAAATGAGAAACACCTCAGAAAGTCAAGGAGAATGAGAGAACAAAGATCCTGTAGGACTTCCAGATCCAGACGGACAGGATGGTGATGGAACCAACCAGACATTGTAGTGGTGGATAAAGAACAGAGGAAAGCTGTTGTGGTGGATGTAGCAGAACCAAGAGATGGAAACATCAAGAAGAAGGAACATGGGAAACTGGAGAAATACCAGGAACTCAGAGAAGAACTGGAGGAAGCTTGGAAGGTGAAGGTGACAGTGGTTACCGTGGTAATTAGAGCACTGGGGGCTGAAACCCCCAAACTGGAGGAGTGACTCCAGAAGATCCCTGGAAAGACCTCAGACATCTCAGTCCAGAAACGTGCAGCTAAGATACTGCAGGACCCTCAAGCTCCCAGACCTCTGGTAGAGAACCTGAGGTTGGAGTGAGGAAACACCAGGAGGGTGAGGGGGGGCGCTTTTATTTTTATATTTAGTTTCCTCTGAAAGGCCTAAGAAAAGCGTGGTAAAGGTCCATTCAATGAAAAGAGTTGGGAAGATCTTTTGTCTTCAGAGACATTTGAAATGTTTGGTTTGGTGTTGTCGGTTTGATGCTGGGGGTCGTCTTCTGTTTTATTTTGTTAAGTTTGATCTGTGAGTTCACTTCCTGTCTGTGTGCACACCTGGCTGTGGTCACCTGATCAGCAGTGACGTCTCAGCCGGAAGCAGTGCTGCCCGTTCCCATCATTTCACTGAAGAGGTTTGTTTGTTGTTTTGTTTACATTCATTGTTTATTGATTTGATTTTGTTTGTTTGATTTTTTGAAAATGAGTTTTAATCTCCCGCCTGCTGATCTGAGGAGGAGTAGGAGGAGCTTCTTCACTACAACAGCCTTTCTCATTAGCCGAGCTGCTATCTGTCAATCAGTCCACTGGGGACGGAGGGCGGGGCTCTGGGAGGGCTCACGCGGGGCGGGGCTCTGGGAGGGCTCACGCGGGGCGGGGCTCTGGGAGGGCTCACGCGGGGCAGAGATGAGCAGCTGTGCCTCGCGCCACACGCCGCCGCTCTCCTTCATGTCATGGAACAGCGCGCGCAAAGTTCTTGAACTGTCATTATGCGCGTGCGTGTCCCCCACGCTGAAGCTTGAGCGCGAGCGCTGTTCTCGGTGCTGAAAGCTTCCAGAACAGACCCGGAGATGATGAAGAGGAGCGAGCTGTGCGCCGCGTGCGCGTCAGTGCTCTGGAAGATGCTTCTGCTGCTCAGGTGAGATGCGCGTGCGCTTCAACCACACGCACTATGCTTTCGGGTGTGTTTAAAGTGTCAGTGTGCATGCGCTTCTGTTTTCAACAGGATCAAATGTGTTTTTATTCCTGAAAAAAGAGCCCCTAAAAAGCGCGCGAGGGGTTTGATTGACAGGGTTTTGGTCTTCATATCCAGAACAGAAAAAGAAGAAGAGAACAAAAAACTGTTTTCTGATCTGCTGTCGGTTCTGCAGAACCTTCTGGACTTTTAGGAGTTCTGCGGGTGATGTCCGAGTCTTGGACACAATCATCTGCAGCTGAACCACAACTGAACCTGGACTGGAATGTTTCTGGAGAACTTTGAATGGACCTTTGACAGCGGCTATGTGATGGTCACGTGTCTCCTCTGAACTTCCAGCTTTGGTTCAGTTCACGTGTCCGATTCCTTCCAGATCTGTGGATCCACTGAAGATTGTTGTCATTTTTGTGTTTGTGATCCGGAGGGGAAGAAAAGAACTTGGAGTCAGGACTGGTTCTGGTTTGGATCTGGACCTGAGGTCTGTGTCGGTGCAAACACCCATCTGGATTGGAGTGTAGACCCACTCCCACAGTGACAGGATTATTTGCTCTGAAAGCCCAAACAGGACTCGTGAATTCCCAGCATGCCGCTGACGCTTCATGATATTAAAGCCCTTCTTTATTCTGTCATCTTTTATTCATTGATGGGTTTTTTCTGAGAGCCTGAGGAGCTCAGCCAGGATGTTCTCCTCTGTTTCTCTCGGAGTGAGAATTCTTCCATGGCTGTGATCCTCTCAGATCTGCTGTCACGGATGGATGCTGTCATCCACCATCAGGAGCTGCTTCAGAAAGGCTTCGTTCAGATGGTCCTCCCTCTATGCAGGCGGCAAACGTGTCTGCCCGGATACGTCCAGCGTTTGTCTCTGTTTCCTTGCTCCGCTACACCTGAACCTCTGCTTCTGTCCGTGCAGCAGCTCTCTCCAGGGTTTGTTTTTTCTCTTCCAAACTTCCAAAGCAAGCTTTTAGCTCGCCACTGCACGTGCTCAGTGTTCATATGGAGACGTGATGCCACCAGCACTCATGTAAACCAGAGCAGGGCACTGAAAAAAGATGTGCTGAGGGAAACGGAGGCGCTGCAGGCTGTTAGCTCGCCGCTGAGAGCAGCGCAGAGACGATGAAGAGGTCGGTGTCTCCACCACTGCAGGTAGTCTCACCAACACAACCAGGAGGACAAGACCACTGCAGTGCTGCGAGGATCCTCCCACCAGAGATGAGATCTTAGGCTTCTCCCGACCTTACATTTAGATAGAGATATAGAAAAATAATGTCTTCAGATTGGGACGTTACTACCGCTTGATGATGTCATCAATAGTCGCCGGTCATCTACGTTGGCGCAAAGCTGCAAGCCCTTGAAAAGTACATAACATGGATTCTATAAGTTTAGAAAGTCACGCTGAAGTAAGTCTTTATTTACCTTTAAATGTAAACGTCTGTGCTTCAGAGCACACCCACGTATAGAAAGATGGAACCCCCTAAACCCGCCAAAGGATAGCCAGCCCTAAGTCACCATGGCTCCTCCTCTACAGCTTCAAATGCCTCTTGGAGCAATAAGGCGAAGAGGCGTAGGGGACGACATAGGATCCAGCCTTAAAGTTCTTTAAAAAATGTTTCCATTTAGTGGAAACTGTCGGTTTGGTGCCTTTTTTAAGAAAAACCATATTTTTGTTCCCCAGAACAAAATCCAAAGAAAACCTTTCAACAGAAACGGCTGTAAAGCTGAATTTCATATTTATGTGAGCTTTCTTTGCAGATCAGTTTATATTTATATTATTTTTTTAGTGTTTCCTTCTTCTCCCGCTTATTACAGACACGTTTTTCTAACGCAATCTAATTTATGTTTGTGAATTGGTTTCAATTCGTTTTCTGAGTCCTCTTCTAAAACCATTTTTTGGCAGTGAAAACATGTTTATAAAGTGATTTAAATGGAGCTAAAGTGGAGCTTATGTGAATGCATTGATGAGCAGTTAAAAATAAAACTAACAGAAATCACAGCATCAGCCTGAAAGAGTTTTATGAATACATGTCCTGTTTAGTAAATAAAGAGAAATTCAAATGAATGTTTCATCCCCTCTCTCATTTACGTTAAAGGAGGCAGACAGTGTTGTTATGAATTCAACATGAAAGCTTTGGCATGAAGCAAAACTCAGAAACTGTGAGGAACAGAGTCCTCTCATAGACAACAGACAGTCTTCTTGAGTCTTTTGGGTTAAAGTTGGACCTTTTACACGTCTTTAAATAACCTGATTTTATCTTCTGTTGGTGAAAGATAACCTTAAATGGTGTTAACCATTTTAAAACTACGTGGACCCATTTAAGATTGCATTAACTGCTTTAAAACATTAACTGCTTTAAAACTACATACGCTCTTTTTTGAAACCTCGTCACTTGAATGTTAAATATCAGGTTTTTGCATCAGTTTTCTGTCTGACAGTTTTGTGAGTTTGTTGTTTATCATCTTTTAAACTTCCTCTCGGTCCTGATGACGCAGCATCTGTCAGCGTTCTGACGTGTTTCCTCGGCAGACGTGTTTTTGTGGTCCAGCATGACCTGTGTAGCACAACAACAACTTTATATTGTCGTTGTTGGATCATCAGCCGCCACCACGACAGTCTTGTGCTCCATTAAAGCAGTGTGTGGTAACAAACAGCAGCTTACGTTCAGTATGAAGGGCTGCGGGGGGCATCTAAGTGGATGTTTGGCTGAAGGCGGGAGTCGACCCCGATGCTCCATCATGGAGCCTGGTGAATCTGCTGTGAGAAACTAAGCTTTGGGATTCAGGAGGGATACGTTCAAGGCCCCTCCGTCCTTTCAGCGTCCGTGTGAGTGCGCTGAAAGGACGGTAAGCTGAGCACAGATCAGTGTTTCTGGAAGAGTCACAGACATGTTGGATTTTAGCCGAGATTTCCAACTTCTCTGAAAATAAAGCTTTTGATTCCATTCAAGTCTCTTCTGTCGGTAACTTGATGAATTTAGTAAATATTGTTTGCATTTTCTGTACACAGGCATCACTGTTGTTTACAAACAAAAAGCCCTGTTGTTTGACTCAAAGCTTTAAACTCCTCCCCCTGCTGCCATGTTTTAGGGATAGTGATGTGTTCATTGTGGTCGGTGATCAAAGCAGAACTTCAGCAGTTCATATTTGATGACACTAACATTTTTATCAGTCAATGGATGCAGTGAATGAAGACATGAAGGTAGCTGCTGTTCCAGGGTGCAGATAACACGGTCAGATGGAGGAAGCTGATTGGCTGTGGTGACCTCTGAAAGGCAAAGATCAATTATCAGCTGATTGTGGTCACGTCATCCTTCATAGATGATCCAGACCGTCTGAGAACACTGGTGTTCTAAATGGTTGTTCTCCACATGTCTGTGAGTTCAGGTTTGTAGGGCAGCTCTTTGTAAAATGTTGCTTTTTGAAGAAAGTTGTAGATCACATGCTGATGGTGATGTCACTGATGATGTGCGCATATCTGATGACACAGACGCCACAGAACAGAAAAACAAAGAATACAAACGGTTCTGCTAACTACTGATGGTTCTGCTGACTCTGGACGGTTCTGCTGACTCCTGACGGTTCTGCTGACCCCTGACAGTTCTGCTGACTTCTGACGGTTCTGCTGACTTCTGATGGTCCTGTTGACTCCTGATGGTTCTGTTGACTCCCGATGGTTCTGCTGACTCTGGACGGTTCTGCTGACTCCTGACAGTTCTGCTGACTTCTGACGGTTCTGCTGACTTCTGATGGTCCTGTTGACTCTGGATGGTTCTGTTGACTCCCGATGGTTCTGCTGACTCCTGACGGTTCTGCTGACTCCTGACGGTTCTGCTGACTCCTGACGGTTCTGCTGACTCCTGACAGTTCTGCTGACTTCTGACGGTTCTGCTGACTTCTGATGGTCCTGTTGACTCTGGACGGTTCTGTTGACTCCCGATGGTTCTGCTGACTCTGGACAGTTCTGCTGACTCCTGATGGTTCTGCTGACTCTGGACGGTTCTGTTGACTCTGGACGGTTTTGTTGACTCCGGACGGTTCTGTTGACTCCTAATGGTTCTGTTGACTCTGGACAGTTCTGTTGACTCCTGATGGTCCTGTTGACTCCGGACGGTTCTGCGGAATCTGGATGGTCTTGTTGACTCTGGACCTTTCTGTTGACTCCGGACGGTTCTGCTGACTCCGGACGGTTCTGTTGACTCCTGACGGTTCTATTGACTCTTGATGGTCCTGTTGACTCTTGATGGTCCTGTTGACTCCTGATGGTTCTGCTGACTCTGGACGGTTCTGCTGACTCTGGACGGTTCTGTTGACTCCTGACGGTTCTGCTGACTCCTGACTGTTCTGTTGACTCTTGACGGTTCTGTTGACTCCTGACGGTTCTGCTGACTCTGGACGGTTCTGCTGACTCTGGACGGTTCTGTTGACTCCTGATGGTTGTGTTGACTCCTGATGGTTCAGCTGACTCCTGATGGTCCTGCTGACTCCTGACGGTTCTGCTGACTCTGGACGGTTCTGTTGACTCCTGATGGTTCTGCTGACTCTGGACGGTTTTGTTGACTCTCGATGGTTCTGCTGACTCCTGACGGTCCTGTTGACTCCTGACGGTTCTGCTGACTCTGGACGGTTCTGCTGACTCTGGATGGTTCTGCTGACTCTGGACGGTTCTGTTGACTCCTGATGGTCCTGTTGACTCTGTACGGTTCTGCTTACTCTGGATAGTTCTGCTGACTCTGGACGGTTCTGCTGACTCCTGACGGTTCTGTTGACTCCTGATGGTCTTGTTGACCCCTGACGATTCTGTTGACTCCTGGCGGTTCTGCTGACTCCTGATGGTTCTGTTGACTCCTGATGGTTCTGTTGGCTCTGGACGGTTCTGTTGACTCCTGACGGTTCTTCTGACTCTGGACGGTTCTGTTGACTCCTGACGGTTCTGTTGACCCCTGATAGTTCTGCTGACTCCTGATGGTTCTGCTGACTCCTGACGGTCCTGTTGACTCCTGACGGTTCTGCTGATTCTGGACGGTTCTGCTGACTCCTGATGGTCTTGTTGACTCCTGATGGTTCTGCTGACTCTGGACGGTTCTGCCGACTCTGGACAGTTCTGTCGACTCCTGATGGTTCTGCTGACTCTGGAAGGTTCTGCTAACTCCTGATGGTTCTGTTGACTCTGGACGGTTCTGTTGACTCTTGACGGTTCTGTAGACTCTTGACGGTTCTGTTGACTCCTGACGGTTCTGCTAACTCTGGACGGTTCTGTTGACTCCTGACGGTTCTGTTGACCCCTGACGGTTCTGTTGACTCCTGACAGTTCTGTTGACTCCTGACGGTCCTGTTGACTCCTGACGGTTCTGCTGACTCTGGATTGTCGTGTTGACTCTGGACGATTCTGTTGACTCCTGACGGTTCTGTTGACTCCTGATGGTTCTGTTGACTCCTGATGGTTCTGTTGACTCCTGATGGTTCCGCTGACTCTGGACATTTCTGTTGACTCTGTACGGTTCTGTTGACTCCGGACGGTTCTGTTGACTCCTGACGGTTCTGTTGACTCCTGATGGTCCTGTTGACTCCTGACGGTTCTGCTGACTCTGGATGGTCTTGTTGACTCTGGACCGTTCTGTTGACTCCTGACGGTTCTATTGACTCTTGATGGTCCTGTTGACTCTTGATGGTCCTGTTGACTCCTGACGGTTCTGTTGACTCTGTACGGTTCTGTTGACTCCTGACGGTTCTGCTGACTCTGGATTGTCGTGTTGACTCTGGACGATTCTGTTGACTCCTGACGGTTCTGTTGACTCCTGATGGTTCTGTTAACTCTTGATGATCCTATTGACTCCTGATGGTTCTGTTGACTCCTGATGGTTCCGCTGACTCTGGACATTTCTGTTGACTCTGTACGGTTCTGTTGACTCCGGACGGTTCTGTTGACTCCTGACGGTTCTGTTGACTCCTGATGGTTCTGTTGACTCCTGACGGTTCTATTGACTCTTGATGGTCCTGTTGACTCTTGATGGTCCTGTTGACTCCTGACGGTTCTGTTGACTCCTGACGGTCCTGTTGACTCCTGACGGTTCTGCTGACTCTGGATTGTCGTGTTGACTCTGGACGATTCTGTTGACTCCTGACGGTTCTGTTGACTCCTGATAGTTCTGTTGACTCTTGATGGTCCTATTGACTCCTGATGGTTCTGTTGACTCCTGATGGTTCCGCTGACTCTGGACAGTTCCGCTGACTCTGGACGGTTCCGCTGACTCTGGACGGTTCTGTTGGCTCTGGACGGTTCTGTTGACTCCTGACTGTTCTTCTGACTCTGGACGGTTCTGTTGACTCCTGAAGGTTCTGTTGACCCCTGATAGTTCTGCTGACTCCTGATGGTTCTGCTGACTCCTGACGGTCCTGTTGACTCCTGAAGGTTCTGCTGATTCTGGACGGTTCTGCTGACTCTGGACGGTTCTGCTGACTCTTGATGGTCTTGTTGACACCTGACGATTCTGTTGACTCCTGGCAGTTCTGCTGACTCCTGATGGTCTTGTTGACTCCTGATGGTTCTGCTGACTCTGGACGGTTCTGCCGACTCTGGACAGTTCTGTCGACTCCTGATGGTTCTGCTGACTCTGTAAGGTTCTGCTAACACCTGATGGTTCTGTTGACTCTGGACGGTTCTGTTGACTCCTGACGGTTCTGTAGACTCTTGACGGTTCTGCTGACTCTGGACGGTTCTGTTGACTCCTGACGGTTCTGCTGACTCCTGACTGTTCTGTTGACTCTTGACGGTTCTGTTGACTCCTGACGGTTCTGCTGACTCCGGACGGTTCTGCTGACTCTGGACGGTTCTGTTGACTCCTGATGGTTGTGTTGACTCCTGATAGTTCTGTTGACTCTTGATGGTCCTGTTGACTCCTGACGGTTCTGCTGACTCTGGATTGTCGTGTTGACTCTGGACGATTCTGTTGACTCCTGACGGTTCTGTTGACTCCTGATAGTTCTGTTGACTCCTGATGGTTCTGTTGACTCCTGATGGTTCCGCTGACTCTGGACGGTTCCGCTGACTCTGTACGGTTCTGTTGACTCTGTACGGTTCTGTTGACTCCGGACGGTTCTATTGACTCCTGACGGTTCTGTTGACTCCTGACGGTTCTGTTGACTCCTGACGGTTCTGCTGACTCTGGATGGTCTTGTTGACTCTGGACCGTTCTGTTGACTCCTGACGGTTCTATTGACTCTTGATGGTCCTGTTGACTCTTGATGGTCCTGTTGACTCCTGACGGTTCTGTTGACTCCTGACGGTTCTGTTGACTCCTGACGGTCCTGTTGACTCCTGACGGTTCTGCTGACTCTGGATTGTCGTGTTGACTCTGGACGATTCCGTTGATTCCTGACGGTTCTGTTGACTCCTGATGGTTCCGCTGACTCTGGACGGTTCTGTTGACTCTGTACGGTTCTGTTGACTCCTGACGGTTCTGCTGACTCTGGATTGTCGTGTTGACTCTGGACGATTCTGTTGACTCCTGACGGTTCTGTTGACTCCTGATGGTTCTGTTGACTCTTGATGGTCCTATTGACTCCTGATGGTTCTGTTGACTCCTGATGGTTCCGCTGACTCTGGACATTTCTGTTGACTCTGTACGGTTCTGTTGACTCCGGACGGTTCTGTTGACTCCTGACGGTTCTGTTGACTCCTGATGGTCCTGTTGACTCCTGACGGTTCTGCTGACTCTGGATGGTCTTGTTGACTCTGGACCGTTCTGTTGACTCCTGACGGTTCTATTGACTCTTGATGGTCCTGTTGACTCTTGATGGTCCTGTTGACTCCTGACGGTTCTGTTGACTCCTGACGGTTCTGTTGACTCCTGACGGTCCTGTTGACTCCTGACGGTTCTGCTGACTCTGGATTGTCGTGTTGACTCTGGACGATTCTGTTGACTCCTGACGGTTCTGTTGACTCCTGATGGTTCTGTTGACTCTTGATGGTTCCGCTGACTCTGGACGGTTCTGTTGACTCTGGACGGTTCTGTTGACTCCGGACGGTTCTATTGACTCCTGACGGTTCTGTTGACTCCTGACGGTTCTGTTGACTCCTGACGGTTCTGCTGACTCTGGATGGTCTTGTTGACTCTGGACCGTTCTGTTGACTCCTGACGGTTCTATTGACTCTTGATGGTCCTGTTGACTCCTGACGGTTCTGTTGACTCCTGACGGTACTGTTGACTCCTGACGGTTCTGCTGACTCTGGATTTTCGTGTTGACTCTGGACGATTCTGTTGATTCCTGACGGTTCTGTTGACTCCTGATGGTTCTGTTGGCTCCTGATGGTTCCGCTTACTCTGGACGGTTCTGTTGACTCTGTACGGTTCTGTTGACTCCTGACGGTTCTGCTGACTCTGGATTGTCGTGTTGACTCTGGACGATTCTGTTGACTCCTGACGGTTCTGTTTACTCCTGATGGTTCTGTTGACTCTTGATGGTCCTATTGACTCCTGATGGTTCTGTTGACTCCTGATGGTTCTGCCGACTCTGGACAGTTCTGTCGACTCCTGATGGTTCTGCTGACTCTGGACGGTTCTGTTGACTCCTGACGGTTCTGTAGACTCTTGACGGTTCTGTTGACTCCTGACGGTTCTGCTGACTCTGGACGGTTCTGTTGACTCCTGACGGTTCTGCTGACTCTGGACGGTTCTGTTGACTCCTGACAGTTCTGTTGACTCCTGACGGTCCTGTTGACTCCTGACGGTTCTGCTGACTCTGGATTGTCGTGTTGACTCTGGACGATTCTGTTGACTCCTGACGGTTCTGTTGACTCCTGATGGTTCTGTTGACTCTTGATGGTCCTATTGACTCCTGATGGTTCTGTGGACTCCTGATGGTTCCGCTAACTCTTGATGGTCCTATTGACTCCTGATGGTTCTGTGGACTCCTGATGGTTCCGCTAACTCTGTACGGTTCTGTTGACTCCGGACGGTTCTGTTGACTCCTGACGGTTCTGCTGACTCTGGATGGTCTTGTTGACTCTGGACCGTTCTGTTGACTCCTGACGGTTCTATTGACTCTTGATGGTCCTGTTGACTCTTGACGGTCCTGTTGACTCCTGACGGTTCTGTTGACTCCTGACGGTTCTGCTGACTCTGGATGGTTCTGTTGACTCCTGATGGTCCTGTTGACTCCTGACAGTTCTGTTGACTCCTGACGATTCTGTTGACTCCTGACGATTCTGTTGACTCCTGACGGTTCTGTTGACTCCTGATAGTTCTGTTGACTCTTGATGGTCCTATTGACTCCTGATGGTTCTGTTGACTCCTGATGGTTCCGCTGACTCTGGACGGTTCCGCTGACTCTGTACGGTTCCGTTGACTCTGTACGGTTCTGTTGACTCCGGACGGTTCTGTTGACTCCTGACGGTTTTGTTGACTCCTGATGGTCCTGTTGACTCCTGACTGTTCTGCTGACTCTGGATGGTCTTGTTGACTCTGGACCGTTCTGTTGACTCCTGACGGTTCTATTGACTCTTGATGGTCCTGTTGACTCTTGATGGTCCTGTTGACTCCTGACGGTTCTGTTGACTCCTGACGGTCCTGTTGACTCCTGACGGTTCTGTTTACTCCTGATGGTTCTGTTGACTCTGGATTGTCGTGTTGACTCTGGACGATTCCGTTGATTCCTGACGGTTCTGTTGACTCCTGATGGTTCCGCTGACTCTGGACGGTTCTGTTGACTCTGGATTGTCGTGTTGACTCCTGACGGTTCTGCTGACTCTGGATTGTCGTGTTGACTCCTGACGGTTCTGCTGACTCTGGATGGTTCTGTAGACTCTTGATGGTCCTGTTGACTCCTGACAGTTCTGTTGACTCCTGACGGTCCTGTTGACTCCTGACGGTTCTGCTGACTCTTGATGGTCCTGTTGACTCTTGATGGTCCTGTTGACTCCTGACGGTTCTGTTGACTCCTGACGGTCCTGTTGACTCCTGACGGTTCTGCTGACTCTGGATTGTCGTGTTGACTCTGGACGATTCTGTTGACTCCTGACGGTTCTGTTGACTCCTGATGGTTCTGTTGACTCTTGATGGTCCTATTGACTCCTGATGGTTCTGTTGACTCCTGATGGTTCCGCTGACCCTGGACGGTTCTGTTGACTCTGTACGGTTCTGTTGACTCCTGACGGTTCTGTTGACTCCTGATGGTCCTGTTGACTCCTGACGGTTCTGCTGACTCTGGATGGTCTTGTTGACTCTGGACCGTTCTGTTGACTCCTGACGGTTCTATTGACTCCTGATGGTCCTGTTGACTCCTGACGGTTCTGCTGACTCTGGATGGTCTTGTTGACTCTGGACCGTTCTGTTGACTCCTGACGTTTCTGTTGACTCCTGACGGTTCTGTTGACTCCTGATGGTCCTGTTGACTCCTGACGGTTCTGCTGACTCTGGATGGTCTTGTTGACTCTGGACCGGTCTGTTGACTCCTGACAGTTCTATTGACTCCTGACGGTTCTGTTGACTATTGATGGCCCTGTTGACTCTGGACCGTTTCATGTTTTTCGGGTGTGTGGGGGTTCTTGGCTCTGGAGGCGGATGATGTAATTGAAGATGTTCATTTCACGGTTTCAGATGCTGGAAGCATGTTTGAGATAAACACTTGTTGTTTGTTTTGTCTCAGACGGACGGATCGCGCTCTAAAGGGAGGTTGTGTTGGGCGGGGGATCTTACATAAGAGGAGGGATCAACTGCGGTCTCTAGATGCAGGAGAACTGTCCTCTGGCTCTTCATGGTGTTTGTTGTGTAATCTGAGAGGTTTAAATAATTCTGTCAGATCCTCAGACGTCTCAGGTTATGATGGTTTTTTTGTGAGTGACAGCTGAGCGGCGTGAAAGCAGACGACCAGCACACGCCCCCTCAGCTGATCAACGTCAGGTGGATCAATATTCATGTTTTTGTGCTCATTCTGCTTCAGCAGCACTGATTCTTCCTGCAAAACTGTTGGTTCACTGCAGACATGAAGCAGAATTTTCTCTTAGTGGGAAATAAATCACAAACTTTATCATATTTGTTGCAGGTTTTTATCTTGTTTGCCGTTTTTAAAAGAATATTTTTGAAAAGAAGAAATGTTTCCAGGCCAAGACTTTCTTTTAATGCACTTAGTTAGAAAAGTGAAGTTTAGTTTTTTAGATCCAGGACTGAGACAATGTCAGAGCACTTTATAAAATTAGAGCATTGAGACACTTACATTTTTTGTAAACAAATGAACAAATAAAAATAAAGACTTAAAATGGACGAGCAAAGAAAGATTGAGACTCCGGAACATCAACAGTTTATCTGTAGAGGTTCAGGCGATGGGGGAGGAGTCAGCTTCTGGACTGACCAGGAGGGTTAGATGATCTGAGGAAACGGGCAGGATGAGGAGCAGTGGAGATCAGGATGAAGAAGAGACAGAAATCCAACTAACATTTCAAAGGTAGATCCAGATCTGAAGGAGAAGGTTGAACATGTCACCACAGTTAAAAACCTTGGAGTCCCGCAGGGTCCAGCCAGGGACCCATACGGTTTATTTTCTGCTGGGTGCATTAGCAAAAATGATGGAAGGAAAAAGGAAGTTTCTTTGCAGATGATGCACTAATGTTTATGTACTGCAGCAGTAGAGCAGAGGCAGAGATGAGATTTGCAGGTTTGGATCCTGCTCTGTTTGCTCATGGGTTGAAGAGACACTGAACGCCACACAGGTCCCAGTGTGCTGTAGTTCTCTGCAGCTCCTCTGATGAGGATTCAAAGCTGACAACTGGGTAAATTAAGGGCTCACACATCGACACATTCTGTGTGATGACCTCTGACGCCTCCGCCCTCAGCTGTCGCTCCTCGCCTCTGACGGCGTTGTCTTAAACGGCCGATCAAACTGTCGTCTTTGCTCCTTCAGCTCCGAACGCACCTTCCTGCTGAGAGCAGCTGACAGGAAGGCTGAAGTTCCTGCTCATCTCAGCTGACGGACACGCTTAGACGCTTCCACCCCAGAAGACACAGACATGTCTGCACGACACGCGGGTGTGGGGGTGAGGATTAGTTAAATGTCAGCCAGATGAGTGTTGTGGTTAACCTGCCAGAGTCATGTGATCAAAGATGAATCGCTAATGAAGTGGAAGGAAACGTTACGTATGAGCAGCGGCGACCGGCTGCTGGGAGCAGAGCTCACCTGACCGGTCCACGCCAGTCTGAGAATGAGATGTGATGAAGAGTACCGCTCAAAGCTCTTGGCGTGTGCTAACAACTTCCTCATGACTTTATTTACTACACGTCTGTTCCAGGTTATTACAGGTTCCAGACCTGTAATAACCCTGTCATGATCTGAAGAATTGCAGAGAATCTCAACATAATTGTGTGTTTTCTTTTTCCTAGAAGCAGTGAAAGGGAAAATATGACGGTTTTGTCCTCCTCTAGACCGTTGTTTGCTCACTGCTGACCTTTCATTCCCGTGACCCCTAACTCTGCTGGTAGCAGTAAAAAATCTGCCTTTTGGTTGGAAGAAATTCTTCATCCTAAGACTCTTTTGTCACTAAACATTCTACAGTTATGGTGGCGCAGTGGTTAGCGCTGGTGCCTCATAGCTGGTGGTCCCCTGGTTCAAGTCCTGGCTGGGGGACCTGAAACAGAATCTCCAATGGGGGGATCTTTCTGTGTGGAGTTTGCATGTTCTCCTTGTGCATGTGTGGGTTTTCTCCGGTGACTCCGCTGCCTCCCAAACCAGGGGTTCTCAAAGCCTTAGTGGCCAAAAAACTGGATAAACAGAAAAATGTTGTTTTTAATAACTTGAATGAACAAGTGTCATGTGTACAGTTAACAGAGCACAAGAACTCACTGAGCAACATTTGAAACCTTGTTTTAACTGAGAAATAGGATCAGTTTTGGTCAACAACAGACCTGTGTGATGCTAGACATTCTTTAACAAACTCCCCGTCACTGAAGGGCTTTCCAACGCCGGTGTAAAGCCAAGCTACGTTCCCCCTGCCAGAATGTGTCTCCCCGCTGTCAGGCATCAGTGGGTTTTTTCATAACACTCACATTTTCTCCAAAAAAGCCTTTAAAAAAGGTGGAGGATTACAAAATACATTTTTCTGGGGTTTTCGGGACTTTATTGTCATATAGTATGTTTTCCACATATTGAATGTAAAACAACAGCTTTTTGTGTTTTAAAAAATGACCTTTGTTTGGCTAATTTAGGATAAGAAATGCCATTTATGAAAGTGACATTTTTTATGGATGCATTTAACTGCGGATAATTAATAAATAGTTGTTGCTTCTACAGCAAATTATTGGGGGGCACAGATTCTGGTGGGCTGGATCAGCAGCAGCCTGACAGAGTCTGTGCTCCCTCTGGTTGTTGCAAAACACCGGGCCATGTCCAAAACCCCAACGTAAGCTTGTGTCACAGCTTTACTGGATTTAGCCATTGTTGTGAACATTTTCTGCTGTGCAGCATAACCTCGCTGTAGATGTTGGAGCGTATCGTTGCGCTCCTCGCCGGGAAATTTGTCATAGTTTTTATGATTAGTCAACATAGTGACGATTTCTATGGAATTGTTTTAGCACTGCATCTATCTGCTTGCAAATCAGACACAAGACTTTATCAGGTATTATGAGGTACGACAAAGTAAGCATTTGTTCACTTAGCCTGAAGGCGCCTTTTCTCCTCGCCAACACTTTTTTTCCCTCAAAGGACCGCGCTCTGGCTCTCTCCCTTGCCAAGTCCCGCTCATCCTCCCGCTGTGACTTCGTTTCTACTGCCGTTGTCACAGTCCTTCCTTTCTCTGCAGAGGCAGGGACATTGAAATGTTGTCTGCCCTCTAGAGTTTAAATGAATACACTGTACCATTGACACCTGGAGGATGTAATTACCTTTTTTTCCTGCAGATTTCGCCAGAAACCACGAAACAAAATATTTTTTCCAACGTACAGCTGGTTAAATAACCATCAATTAGGATTTATTGAGGGCCACAAAAACTCTATTGGCCATATTGGCCCTCAGAAAAAGTCTTTGAGACCCTTTCTGAGTGTGTGGGTGTGTAATTATGGCCCTGCGATAGACTGGCGACCTGTCCAGGGTGAATTCCGCCTTGGTCAACAAGTGGCCAGGTTAGGCTCCAGCAGCTCTGTGACCCTGCAAGGGACAAAGCGGCTGTAGAAAATGGATGTTTCATTCTACAGTTTGTCCTTACTGATTTCTGTCTACACAACTTTGTTTACTTTTTTGTATTCATTCTTTACCAATTTAGGGTCCAGCACAACTTCATTGTAGCTTGTAGCTGATTGGCTTAGTAGAAAAGGGGAGGAGCTTTTGAGTTGTTTGGAAAGAATCTTAAAAATGACAGAAAGTTTGCAGGAAGTCCAAAGCAGACCAGCTCTGCAGCAGGTAGATTTCTGAAAGAAATGACTTGGAGTTGATCCGATCTGATCTGGATCCACTTCTTATTGTGTTTACTGTTATTTCATCATATTATGTGGTTTATATTAATGTGACTGGATGTTAAAAAGATGCTTCAGCTCTGTTTAGTGCAATTCAAAGAGTTTCTAATGTTATATAAAAGCAGTTTTTTCTTTGAGATTTTTTGGAAAAGGGTTGCTCCTGATCATTTCTCTGGACTGTTCTAAAGTTATAAAAATCTAAAACTTTGTTTATTTCTGCAGCCCAACTGAAATTGTTTGTCTTCTTTTTGTCCTGGCAGCTCTCCATGTTCACATTTACTTTCATTGAAATGTGTTGAAGTTGAGTGAATGTATCCGGACTTTTGGTCTTTTTTTGGTCAAAATTAAAGAAGCTTTTTGGATGAGCGGTGAAGAAAATGTAAAAAAAAAGAGATCAAATTTGCCTGTAGGTCCAGATGCCGTGACTCTATTTGAAGATGACATGACCTGGATGGAGGAGAATCTTCTGTGTAATGTTCATCTCGTTTTTGTTGACAGTGTGAGCCGGTGTAAGGAGATAGACGGCACTGCCAGGGCGCGGCATGCACCCATGTCTCCTTCTGACTTCCTGGACAAACTGATGGGGAGAACGTCCGGATATGATGCTCGGATAAGGCCCAACTTCAAAGGTTCTCTCCTAAACTGTTTGGCGGTGTGTCTGAGTGTGTGGGGGGGTCCTCAGGACCATGAAGCCACATTCCTCTGCCGATTCGGCACAGTTATTGAACATTTTAGCCTGTTTCCAGTGTTTCTGCTGTTTTAGGTTTTCTTCTGGAGTCTTTTTACACCATTCAGCTTCAGCTCTCCTTCATCTTATTTATCATGAATGGTTGGACTCTCTTAGTTTATGTTCAATAAGTACAGATCCCTCCTAAAACATGACTAATTGTGCATTGTTGATGAGGAACAGCTGATTTGTGGAGAAACCTAAGATCATAGAACAGCTTTTTTGGTTTGTTTTTCCAGAGCAGAGACATGAATCATTTTGAGATGAACCTCTGGATTTGTCTTTAGTTGTTTAGCAGACAGTATTGGTTCTTCAGGTGTTCCCTCTAAAAACACAGCAGTTTTCATGGATGTGTCTCCTTGTCCCCCTGCAGGACCTCCGGTCAACGTCTCCTGTAACATCTTCATCAACAGCTTTGGCTCCATTGCAGAGACCACCATGGTAAGTGAAAGTCACCCTGAATCATCCAAAGCAGTTTTCCTTTCTTCAGGGAGCTCCGCAACCATTTTAAGGCTCCTTTCATAAAGTTGTGTTAAATGTTTTGATGATTTTACCCGGAAACCGCAAATGTCTCTGCTCTGTGCAGCTCATTTCTGACAGAATGACATGAATATATCCTGATCCTAGCTCCACGTTCAACATGGTCAGCTGCAGAGAAAACATTATTGATGTTGGGATTCCGCGTTTTTCCTGTTTGTCTGTGAACTTAGACGTGCATATCTGGTTGTAAAAGCTCTAAAGAACTGATCAGTCTTCTGTCAATATTCATACTTGTCTTGCAAAAAAGACCGGTAAGATGTAGAAAAGACAAATGATGAGCAGAGAGGAAAAAAAATCACCCTAACCCTAACTAAAACTGAAGTCAAATTTCTGGATGGAGACAAAATGAAATGGATGGATGGATTAAAAAACTAACGGATTAAAGGATAGTTAGTTGAATGGATGGCTAGATGATTGGTGAACAGATGGATGGAAAGAGAGATGGATGGACTGACACCTAGATTTAGACCTTGTTGTTCCCTGTACATAGACGACTGTGGGTTTACTGAAGGTGTAGTTCTAATGGGCTATTTGCACAACCGACTTCCATGTTTGATGCCTGGCCGATCAATTACTGCCGTTTGAGGGAGTGGATAGCTGCACGTCGGTGTTTACATGCAAATGGTGTAGTATTTGGAGTTTACGGGATGCCTTTTGAAGCTACCAAGAGTCACTATAAATGACCTTAGCCGGATTGTTTGTCCTTCTAGCAAAACACTGCAAAATAAAACGCAAAAAAGTATTTGAATGTATGTGTCGTCCTACATAGCAAACTTTAAAGGTAATTTGCTAAGGCTGTTGTTACTTGCAAATATTTACAGAGGAGCAAAAAGTATTTAGTCATCCACCAGTTGTGCAAATTCTCCCACTTAAAAAGATGAGAAACCTGCAATTTTCCTCATGGGTTTACCTCAACTATGAGAGACGAGATGAAAAAAAATCTAGAAAAATATCTGTTGGATTTTTAAAGAATTTATTTGTAAAATAAGTATTTGGTCACCTACAGACAAGCAAGACATCTGTCTCTCACAGACCTGTAACTTCTTCTATAAGAAGATCCTCTGTCCTCCACTCATTACCTGTATTAATGGCACCTGTTTGAACTCCTGGCCAAGACCAAAGAGCTGTTCAAGGACACCAGAAAAATTGTTGACCTGCAGCAGGCTGGGAAGACAGAATCTGCAAAAGGTAAGCAGCTTGGTGTGAAGAAATCAACTGTGGGAGCAGTTGTTACAAAATGGAAGACATACAAGACCACTGATGATCTCCCTCCATCTGGGGCTCCCTGCTAGATCTCACCCTGTGGGGTCAAAACGATCACAAGAGCGGTGAGCAAAAATCCCAGAACCACTCAGAGGGAGCTAGTGAATGACCTTCAGAGAGCTGAGACCAACAACAAAGACAACTATTCAGATTGATCCATCCCCTGGGGGGGCGCGGTGAGCTGCAGACAGCCGTGCTCGAGAACCATTTGATGCATTAACCCAAATCGTAATTCTAATCTCATCCTTTCCTCTGGGTCCGTGTGGCCAAAAAAAGTTCAGACCTGACTGAACGAAAAAAAAAAGTGTGAATCCCTTTCATTTGAGCTAATGCTAACTAGCATGAAAGACATATGTAATGACCGCCGTCTTTATCTTTACATTTACATTCCTCCACAGCAGAGCGTTTCTGCATATCTGTCAATGTCATTTTCAGTGTCAGGTAAAGCAGTCTGACGGCTCTTCATCAGCTGGGAATAGAACCAGCAGTCTGACAGTCACTTCAAACTTCATTCAAAGTTTGGCAAAGTTTGCCTTCCTGAAACATTTTGCATGATATAAACCCCTTAGATGCACCCTCCCATCCTCTCGTGTGTGGTTGAATCTCTTTCTGGAGGAGGAGGGCGGGTTCTTTTAGCAGGTGATCTCCTTAGACATCAAACTTTCCCCTCAGACACGAGACATGACACAGAGCAAATCTTATGGGATGTTCTCATTAGAAACATCCACTGCTTTGAGAGTTGGACAGAATGGAAGCAACTTCATTTGCAGACAGGAAACCCCATGACAGATGGATGATGGAGAGAAGCAGACAGAGATGGAGATCGAAGGAGACAGATGCGCAGACAGGAATAGCAGAAATGCAGCAAAGACGTTTAGCAGCTCTGACAGCAGAGAGACGCGAGGAGAGGCGGGCTGCAATCTCCCAGTTTGTTCTGCATGTTACTCACTGAAACGCGCTCTCCCATCAGGGTTATGAGCAGAACAAAACCTTCTTATGTCACAGACAAATGAAGCAACAAGGTCTCAACTTTCAGAAATTCTCTGCAGAAGACGAGGCTTCAAACCTACAGAGGTTCTCCATCTGCAGGATGTAGACGCTTGGTAGCCTCATGAAGGAAGGAAACGAGGATGCTGAAGAGATTTGTCTGAAATTTGTGACCTTTCTGCAGGAACATCCACCCACAGTTTACCTTCATTTAGCTCATTCTGTGGGGGTTCAGGAAACAAGCAGAGAGGATTCTGGGAAAAGTCTGTGTTTTTTGCTGAGGTCTTCAAATGAGCAACAGAGCTTTCACATGAGTTTAGATGGTTGATGCATGGAGATGAGATGAAACTTGAAGACTTGAGCAGTTTCACTGATGTCTGTCTGTAACCATGACAACAGTTTGACAGGATGAATGGATGGATGGATGTGGTGTGATTCTTCATCGTGTTAGAAGTGCAGCATCCTTCCAGAGACATTTGTCAGATTTGAATGATCATCAGACAGACATTCAGCAGAGAAAAAGATTCCGATTCATCTCACAGGTTTGTTCTTCAGGAGTTTTTCTCTGAATGTGATTCTGATGGAGAAACAGCAAAACCAGAAAAGATGTTGGCTGGAAGAGGAGGAAATGTTCTGCTCCTCTTGCTCCTCCCGACTCTGGATTGACTTATCTGAAGCATTTTGAACCTCCAC
This sequence comes from Oryzias woworae, assembly GCA_016861445.1. NCBI lineage: Eukaryota > Metazoa > Chordata > Actinopteri > Beloniformes > Adrianichthyidae > Oryzias > Oryzias woworae. Next base: position 364,545 of record BOLG01001264.1, on the reverse strand, counting down.
TGTAATTGAGCAGGAAATGTTGATTATTTAAATGCTTAGAATCGTGTATAGAAATGACATGTATAGAACAGGTCCGTGTACATGTGTATTTGATCAGTATGCATGTAATCATGAGAATAATAACGTAAAAAAATGGCTTTGTCTGCTCAGTACAGGAATTACAGCGTAATCCCTTTGATATAATCTGTCGTTGATTTAAACAGGCCATCAAAATATAAAAAAACCTGATCAAACTGAGCTGGATTATGGAACTCTTGATTCATTTGACTTCATTCCATGTTTCTTGCTCTTTTGTGAGTCACGGCTCTGACTGAAGGATCATCTGATAAAGTTTCTTTTTGTATAAAGTTGAATATTTTTATTAGGTTGCTATTGTTGGTGGTTTTATGACATTTAAGTGTTTGTTTTCAGTAAACAAAGACGTGACAAACGGGACAAAACTCATAAAACCAAACCAGCATTAGTGCAACAGGAGAGCGGTTCTGTTCCAGGTGGAGGTTCTGTTCAGGTTGGAACGGCTCATTAAAATAACAGTAGTTAAAGGCCTTGATCCAAAGACGACACACTTTTGTTCTTCTGCTTTCAACTCCTATCAGTTCGGTCCGTTAAAGTCCGGGTTTTGGTTCTGGATAGCCGTTAGATCCCTGTGGAAACCTCCAGATGGAGGTTCTCGCTGACGGCCCACAGTTCTAGACCGCCGTCACAGGGATTGAATGGCGGCGCTGCAGTGGTGAAGCGTGTTTTTATGGTGTTAGAGGGGGAACCTATCAGGTTCTGACACCATGTGACATGTTGCGGTCTGCTGCAGACTGAATGAAGCGTTCGTGGCGGTTTGGTCAAAGCAGAACTCCGTCTGAAGAATATTTCCACCTGCTAATACTCCCATCATTCTTGTTATGCATTCCTGTAGGCACCTTGTTGGAAAGGATGAGTAAAGTCGGAGCTCCTCCCACAGTGAGAAATCTGCTCGTGCACGCCTCGTGCATGCTGCTGCTTCCACCCTGTTTTGTTGCTTTTTCTTTTCTTTGTGTTGTGATTACATCACAGGAAGAGAGAGGCTGTGTCCATGTCAGAGTGCTTGCTGTGCGCACTCACATGCACGCACTCACATGCACACACTCACATGCACACACTCACATGCACAGGGCCGCAGGCCAGGTCGCTTCACTCTGCTCTGCCTTCCTCTGTTAACAGATTTAGCTTCCTGTTCCTCCTTTTAGTCCTTTAATCCAACGTGGGTCTGTGGGAGGGTCCACCTCGGGTCTCGGTTCTGATGACCAGAACTCAGAACCTGGAATTTCTTCTTTTTCAACTAGCCTGGGAGGGCTGGCTGCTTCCGTCTTTGCTGATCAGCTGTCTTTCAATCCATCCTAAATCCTGCATCAAAAACTACTGAATCCAGTATTTTGTATGAGCAGCGTCATTTTGAAGGACAGCACCAAGTCTTCTATGGAATGAACAAGTTGAAGTCATACTGCAGCTTCTATCTTCTTTCAGGGTCTGGATGCTGGATGGAGAAAGATGCTCAACTTGTTGCTTCAGAATTCTCCACAGATGTTGGATTGGATTCAGATCAGGAGACATACTTGACCATTCGATCTCCTTCACCCTGTTCTTCTGCAGAAATGCAGCAGTAGCTTCCATGTGTGTTTTGGATCATTGTGGGATTGGAAAAGTGCACGAGGACCACGTGCGCGGCGTGATGGCAGCATCTTCTTCAGTATAGAGCAGTACATTGTTGAGTTCATGATTCCATCAATGAAATGCAGCTTCAACACCAGCAGCACTCATGCAGCCCCACATGAGGACACTACCACCACCATGTTTCACTGTAGGAACCATGCATTCTTCTTTGAAATCCTCACCTTTGTGACGCCGTACAGTTTTAAAACCCTTAGTTCCAACAGAGATCTTTGTCTCATCACTGCAGAGTATAGAGTCCCAGTAGTCTTCCTGTTCTTCAGCATGACCTCTAGCTAATTCTAGGTCTGCTTTTTATACATGGGCTTCAGGAGAGGCTTCCTTCATGGATGTTCAGTTATGCTCTTTTAGAGTCACCTGTGTCCTGGACACATCTGAAAGGAATCATTAGACTCACCTGTGGTTGAATTCCTGTTAATGAGAGTGTTGTAGTCTGAAATGTGGCTCTCCTCCTAAGACAACACTTGGGGTGAACTCATTTTTGCAACATGGGCTTAAATGGGCTATATTGACACCATCCAGGGAGACCATCTGAACAGGTAGGGCATCTCTGAGGTATTTTGAACCTAGTGTAATGACCCCAGTTTTTTCTGGGTTTAGGAGGAGGTCATTAACTGCCATCCAAATCTTGATGTCACTAATGCAGACACTAAGTTTCTCTAAGCGGTCATTCTGGTCGGGTTTAATGGATAAATACAACTGTGTATCATCTGCATAACAGTGAACATTAATCCAGTGTTTCCTGATTATGTTCCCTAGAGGCAGCATGTAAAGCATAAACAGGATGGGTCCTAGGACTGAGCCCTGTGAGACTCCGTGGCTAACTCGACTATAATGGGAGGAATGTCCATTTACCTGAACAAACTGGTACCTATCAGATAAATAGGATTTAAACCATTGAAGGGCAGATCCTCTGATCCCTATGTCATGCTCTAGTCTCTGGAGTAAGATGCTGTGGTCTATAGTGTCGAAGGCTGCGCTAAGATCTAACAGGACCAGAATAGAGATTAGTCCCTTTTCTGTGGCCAGTAACAAGTCATTAGTGACTCTAACTAGTGCAGTTTCAGTGCTATGGTGAGGTCTGAACCCTGACTGGAAATCTTCAAAGAGGCTATTGTCCTGGAGATGGGCAGTTAAAATGTATTCATTAATTAAGGGGAAGGTTTCTTTAAAAAGCTTAGTGGGGATTGGGTCTAAAAGACAAGTTGAGCTTTTGGAGCGGTAATAATTGATGTTAATTCTGCTAGATCTACAGCAGTGAAGCAGTCTAATGTTACAGAGGTTTCTATAGATGCCTTTGTTTCTACTGTTTTAGCCTGATCTGGGCTGATAGTAGGGAGAACTTTGTTCAGCTTTTGTCTAATATTTAGGATTTTACAATCAAAGAATGAAAGAAATTCCTCAGAGCTGAGAGTAGCAGGAATATGTGGTTCCACTGAGCTGTGACTGCTGGTCAGTATGGCTATAGTACTAAAAAGAAATCTCGAATTATTTCCATTCTGTGATATTAAAGCTGATTAGTATTGGGTTCTGGCTTTACGCAGAGATTTTTTATAATTTAAAAGGCTATATTTCCAGCTATACAGAGACTGCTCTGAGCCAAATCGGCGCCATTCTCTTTCTAACTTACGGGTTACTTGTTAAGTTTCAGCGTTAAACCAGGGTGATACTCGGTTTTATCTAAATAGTTTAGGTTTCAAAGGAGCAACAACATGAAGTGTTCTCCTGAGGGCCTCCATGGAGTCATCAACAAACTGATCATTTTTTCTGGGACTGAAACTATGGGGGCTGCTCTCAGAGTGTTTGCTCAACATGTTACTAAATATTGGTTGGACTGTAAGTTTAAATTCAGATACAGAACGGTCAGTCAATGTTCTTCTGAGCTGTTCTTTATTTATTGGAGCGGTGGAATTCTCTAGAACAAACTGAAAGGTGATTAGAAAGTGATCTGAGAGTGTGGGGTTATGAGGGAGCACACTCAGCTGATCTCTATACCATGAGTTAAAACAAGGTCCAGGGTGTGCTTATGACAGTGAGTGGGTTCATTTACATTTTGTGTGAAACCAACATTATCTAGTAAAGCTGAGAAAGCATTTCCTAGACAGTCACTACGGTCATCAACATGAATATTAAAATCCCCTACTATTATTATTTATCAGAATCTAAAACAATAGTTGATAGAAAGTCTGCAAACTATAAATTCAGAGTACGGGCCAGGAGGACGATAAATAATTATGAATGAAACAGATTTTGGAGTTTTCCTGTTTGAGTGATTTATAGACAATATGATGTTTTCAAAGGAACTTTAAATGTGTTTGTCTTTAGTGTTAGGAAGTAAGCTAGACCAGGATAGGTATGGTGTTACATCTCTGCCATTAATTGAAGGGCGCGTATTTGATAACTGAGCGAGTGTATCTTACAACTGCACCGTGCAGTCCTAACTCAGCGCGCACAGAGCTCTCACCGCGCTCGTTCAGTTTCAGGGGGTGTTTTTGTCACTCAGGGGGCGGTAACCTTTCTGGTTGATCTGATTGGCCGAAATTTCAGGTTAAATCTGGCGAGGCAGTGGGCGGGGCTTTCATTTTTTTATCTGCTTTAATAGAGAAAAAACGGCGAATGAAATGTCGATTAAAACGTTAACGAACGACCAAAACAAGATAAAAAAGTGCAGCGTTTTTTTGTGCTGTAAGTTTGACTCGTGTGTACATCACTTTATTAGGTAAATATACATGTAGACTTTAGTTACCGTCAGTTGGGCGACGTTACGGACTTAACCAGAGCACCGTGCTTTACATAAAAAAATGAGGAAGGAGAGAACTATGAATGTTTCATATTGTAGTTACGCTACGCAAAGGAGTCTGAAGGATCAGTTATTATAAACTCTGGCTTTATTTCTGAGAGACTGAACATTTTATTTCACTAGGGTGTCATTCTCTCCGTCTCACAACAGAATAAAGTAACTCAGAGTAAAACAGCCAGACTACAAAACAAATAAACCAAAACACTTAAAGCACTATATGACCAGACAGGCAAAGCTGCAACCCCCCCCCCTCGTTACTTTGTCATTACCCCTCTGGCAACGGGGCACGTGATGTGCCCCCCCCAACCAGCGCTATCTGCCTCCACTAAATCAGGACCACCATGCATCACTTTGGAAATCTCTGTTGTGAGCCCACCCCCACCCCCCACTGCTTGTCTGAATCACTGATTGAGCCCATGTTGGCCAGGTTGGAATGAACCCGCCTGTGTTTGACCCATTTGTCCCGCGTTCTTCTACAAGTGGCTTCTTTTTATCTTAAGAAAGCTCAGAGGACCTGAGGACACTGGTAGTGGAAATTCCTCTCTCGAACGTCCAGTTTCTGTGCAAACTTCCACAAATGGAACCTCATGTGTAATCTGGACTGTTCCTTTAACCCCCAACAACCCTCTTCCATCATACAAGCAGCCACTGCTGCCATCCCACGGCCCACCATCATCACATCAAACTCATTCTTCCACAATCCACCCCTCTGGAGAGGGAGCAGTCACATCTCCGATGCGATCGGGATCACATCTCACCCCTCCTGCTGCTGGTGTCAAGCAGAGGGAAAAACCCTGCTCCCCCCAGCATGTCCAGGAGGGGTGTAGTTCCAGCAGTGGGCGCCACATGCTTTTATTGAAGCAGCTGATTGGTCCATTTATAACTTGAATAACTTACGATAGTGAAAATATGTCCTAAAAAAATGTGGTTTAGCCAGAAGATGTTAAAAAGATGTATCAGAGCAAGAATGGTTAACCTGACAAACGGAATGACGGAGAAACTGCTGTTTCCTTTCTCTATAGAAGTCTATGGGATTTGGGCTTTCTGGGACCAGCAGGTACTTCCTGTTTGGAACGTGAGGAGGAGGGAATAATCAGTCCAGTTCTCTCTATATAGTGTCTATCTACCTACAAAACAGGCAACAAACTGCCCACAAGAGTTCTGTTTGTAAGAAGGGGGTAGCCCCTCTGCAACCTCCACCTCCCTGCATTCAGCTTCAACATAACATAGCCATGCTTGGTCGAAACTTTATCTTTTAGCTTCCAAATCCCCCCATTCCTTCTCATCTGTCTCCTGTTGAACCAGTTTGCTGTTTGCATCTTACTCACATCCTTCTGAACATTCTCTGCCTTTCCCATGCATTCTCTCAACATACCACAAAAGCAAGTTAATGAAAAGCAGTAGTTAAACAATGTATACAAGATGCATAAAAATGAAATCTGTAGGAAAAACAGATAGAAATATATGGAAAGTTTGAACGAAAACAAAATGATTCTGGTTCCATCTCTGCACTTCCTGCTCTTTGGTTCCAGCTTCCCGCTGTGTGCGTGGAGCTGTCCGACATGCACGTGTGGCGCGTGCTCTGCTGAAGAGCAGCCCGTTAACATCTGGGTGCATCAGAGCTGCGTGCCTGAGAGTGCAGCGGTGCTGAAGAGAGCCCAATGGTGTTCTGCATCACTGTTCACTGCTAATAATTCATCTTCATCTGAAAGTCAACGGTTTTTTGAGTTTCATCAAACAGAGCAGAAACAGGCGCGACGTCTTAACGGCTCTGTCACAGCAGCTTCAATGGGGTGGAGTCAGTGAACCTTTCAATAGTTTTATTTTAACTTTGGCCTTTGATTTAGATGTGAAAATTGTTTCACAGATTAAATAAAACCAGCATTTTGCTGACTCAGCAGCGACACCTGCTGGTGAAATGAAACACGGCTTTATTTGCTTTTACGGAGAACGTACCATTAATGGGTTTTAGAAAGCCACTGGACACCTGAGGACAGAAGGTTCAGAGACCTAAACTCCATTTTTTCATTTAAATGTTGACACTAACACTGTGAGTGAACAGACATCGTCTTCAGCATCTTCAGAGCTCGCGGTTCCTGACCTGCCAGCAAAGATCTTGTCTGAATGGAGGTTCTGGAGCCTTGACTTGTCTGGATGTTATGCACCAGCGAGCATCCAGACATCCAGAGATCCATCAGTCAGAGAGGTTCTGAATGCCCACATTAGGTCTAGACCTTTGGACCCCAGCAGAACTTCCTAGATTTAATTCAGTCCATCTGTCCCGGTTTCCTCTTCATCTCGGGTGAAGTTAGCGGTCTGTGTGGAGGAGCAGCTCAGCCATCTGTTTGGAGCCCAGGACTCCCACAATGCACTGGGAGGAGTGATCTGCATCCCTGCTCACTGAGTGGAAGCGACATCCCTGCACTTACAGCTCACTGCACTCCCATCAGAGCTGCCAGATGTGCTGAAATAGTCTAAGCAGGTTACCCCCCAGGTCCATCCTGTCATGGAGGTCTGATGAGCCCCGTCCCGGAGTCCTGGATCCCTGCAGACTTTAGCGTGGAGGCTTCTTCCAGCTGCTGACCTGGAAAAGGCAGAAGCTTCAACCTCAGCAGCAGCTTACTAATCAATCAGAGGAAAACAACAGGATTTCAGGATCTCAGCTTCTTCTGGGCTTCATCTCAGCCCCTGCAGGCCTCAGTCAAAGTCCATTCACTGTAGAGGTTTTAGTTTATGTTCAGCTATTGGTTCTGGTTCAGTCCAATTTTAGTTGAAGGAGTTTTGTTGTAGTGTAAGAAAGGATGTATTTTGTTGTGCATCTTTAAAGTTTGGTCAGTCAGCTGGGGTGGGGTGGTCCGTTGTCTTTTCATGCATTATTTCTCCTCTGGTGGGATGTTTCATCCTGTGTGTTTTCTGCAGCATAAGGAAGTATTTCAGTTCCTCTCAGTGTAGGTGGGGCTGTCTTAGAAATTGACGTGGGCGTCCATCAGTCCACACCTCTGTGTGTTTAAGGACAACAAAGGACTCAAAATGAAAACCAGTCCATTCTTTCTGCTCTCATGGAAACCTGGACCTGTTTCAGGTTTTCAGACCCAGGTCCAGACCTTCTCAGACCCGTGTTCTGCTCTCGGTTTGCAGGACTACCGCGTTAACATCTTCCTCCGTCAGCAGTGGAACGACCCCCGGCTGGCCTATGCGGAGTATCCGGATGACTCTTTGGACCTGGACCCATCCATGCTGGACTCCATCTGGAAACCAGATCTGTTCTTCGCCAACGAGAAGGGCGCCCACTTCCATGAAGTCACCACAGACAACAAGCTCCTGAGGATCTTCAAGAATGGGAACGTTCTGTACTCCATCAGGTGAGTGTCTGCAGCTGGACCATGTGACCTCTGAAGGTCTCCTGTTTTCATCTTCATCAGACATGATGGCCTGCAGTCCTTTACTCATGAATCAAGCGGCGGAACGCTCGCTGGCTGATTCGCTCTCAGCTTTTTCATTGCCCCAGGCCAACGATGAACCCAGAGTGGCGTCGGTGGGAGGAGCACAAACAGGAGCTGCGGCATGAATCATAATTTGAGGAGCTGCTTTTCTGCTTCTCTCAGTTTTGATGTGAAATCATGGTTATCCTCAAACACACAAACGTGCATGTTAGCACCAACCCAAACGTGAAACGCCATGACCACCACTGATCGGTTAACTTCACCCGGAGGTGTTTGTTGAGACGTGAGAGAAACCAGGAAGGATTTGACATGCAAGGGGTTTGGGGTGTAGTTAGAGCTGGGTAATAGTGATTTTTTATCACCAAATTGTTTTCTGATATCAGGCAATAACAATTTATATCTCAGTATAAACCAAAGAACTATCTCTGTCAAATGTGAACCCTGAATGTGTGAATGCTGAACCGCTCTATGCATTTAACATTCTTCCTTTGTCCAGCATGTACCTGCTATCTTGATGTGAAACACTCAGTAGTTGGTCAATAAATCTTTTTTGTTAATCTGACTGACAGAGCTGAGTGCCTCATCAGCTGGTCTGTGGTGACGGGATTTCATATCCAGACTTTACCCTGGTTCCCTCTTCCGGTACCAACATTACTAACGTGGGTTTTTGTCCGAGAGAAATCACTTTGAATCTTTAAAGTGGGGGTGTATTTACCCAGTGTGCTTGTAAAATGTTGATAAATAAATCCAGTTCCTCGAAGCACACATGGTCTGTGAATGATATCACTGTCATTGAAACTACTTGAAAAGACTTGAACATTCAATGGTTGGACTTGTGACTTGACTGCTTTTGACTCTGAACTTGGGGACAAAGACTTTAGACGATGACTTGGTCCCACCTCTGGATGCTACCATAACAAGAACTCTCCGGGTCAGAGATGTCCCACGCCATCAGAGCAGAGGTGTTGACGCTAAAGGAAATGAAATGCAGAAGCTGTTTTTGTCTGAAGATGGAGACGTCTGACTCTTCAAACATCTCCGGCACAGGAAGTTGAACTTGTCTTTGACTCCAAGGTTTCTTTCCGACCAAAGGCTGTGCTGACTTTTTGTGTCTGCTTTTGGTTTCAGACTGACTCTGACTCTGTCGTGTCCCATGGATCTGAAAAACTTCCCCATGGATGTTCAGACCTGCATCATGCAGCTGGAGAGCTGTAAGTATGTCATAGGAGAGCCTGAGACGTTCTGATGGCGTCAGGTTCTTCCTTTATCTCAGACTGCAAATCCTTCTGAAGAACCTTTAGCTGAGCCCTTTTACAGGCCGAGCTTCCAGTTGGTTTTTAACCCTTTTAACACCGTTAGCATGAGTTTTTACACAACTGATATAATTCCAGTGGATTCTGAAGCTGATGAATGTGGCTTTGCAGTACGCAGCACTTTACATCAGTAATAGCAGTGTAAAACCGATCGGAAAAGCAGCTTTTCTCCAAGTCAGAATCACTTTGATCGCATTAATGGTTGAAGAGTTACGGTAAGTCAAAGAGCATGTTATTTAGGCGTAGCCGGTGACATCTCCACCTTTTGGCCTTCATCTGCCTGTTTGTGATGTTCTGCTGCAAGTCAAAGCAGAACCTTTCTCCAATCAGATTTCAGTTCAAACATCATTTGTTTGACTTTTACTTTGATCATATGAACAGCAGAGGGCGGGATGTTCGGCTGATAAATTACTGCAGTTTAGCTCACGTTTTTTTCTTTTTTGGGGGTAATTTAATCCCCTGTTTCATACCTTTTTAGGCAGTACCATGCTAGTGCTTGTTAGATGGAAGGATCTTCATGATGGAAGTTAGGGAGCTTCAGGTTTTCCGAGTGTAAACTGTAGAACTCGTCTGTTTTGAAGCCTATGAGTCCAGCAGACATGTTGCAGGCGTCTTGAGCTGCTCCTTTCACTCAGATGCTCTATGAACTGCGTGAACATGAAGGTTGGGTGTTTGTCTTCAGGATCCGCAAAATGAAAGTCCTTCAGAGAAGTCTCTCAGAAAAGCTGCGTCCTTTTTTATTTATTTAAACGCATTCAAATATGTAAAAATGTGGAAGTGCTGCATGAATGCATTCATATTTCTCCTGTCGCGTCCTGATGTGCTCTTTGCCAACATCCACGTCACAGGAACCTCACTCCCACCCCCTGTGTGCAAACAGAAGCAGGTCTCTGAGTGCTGGGGGGTCCTGCTGGGGGGTCCTGCTGAAGGACGCTGATGAGGAGGTGTAACGCGGCCGCTCCTGACTGGACGAAGGAAGCGTTAGTCATTGCAGCTGCATAAACAATTCCTTTAAAAGCTCCAACTGCTCTGCAGTGATTTTATTATGGGGGTGGGAGGGTCATTATCATAACATTAGATTACATCCTGCTTCATGTAAATATGAAGGCTGATGAATAAATGTGACGTTTTCTCCTCTGAGGGAGAAATTCTCCTGCCTCCTTTTATTGGTTTACCATCTACAAAGAAATAGGAAGGAGAAGTCATCTGCAGCAAAAACTCTTTCATGCTTTTGTTAGGTTTGGATTTAGAAATGGTTTATTTCAAGCAATCAATCCAAACCAAAACTAAAGACAACAGAAATATCCATCTGTACACTGATATGTCATGAAATTTCATTTTAACTAGTGCTGTTAATCGATTTAAAAATATGTGAATGTTTTACTGGATACATTTCATACAACAATATAAAAAACAAAAAAAAGACCAGAACATTTTTCCTTCATTTTTCTTACTGAAATATTTTCATTTATGAAGTGTGAACTCAGAAGTGTAATGTGTGTGCAAAACACATCAACAGTAAGATAAGCAGAAGTGTAAAGACTTTAATGTCTGCAGTTTTACTCCAAGAAAACAAAGATGCTGATATACAGCCAGAAGAAACTAACATTGGGTTTCTGCACTTTAAATATTAAATTCAATTTGATTTATATAGCCCAATATTACAGCCATAGCCGTGTCATTGGACTGATTATGAATATATTGCAAGAAGCAAAAATAATTATTAAACATGTAAAAGTAAACAATAGCTGGTTATAAAACAGACTAAGCTGAACAAACACTTAAACCCTCCTTCACGGTGAGGAAAAACTCATAAAAAAAAACTGTCTTTTTTTTTTTTTTTTTTTTTTTTGGGGGGGGGGACTAAGAAACCTCAGGGTTTCCCAAATGAAGGAGAGATCCTCAACCCCGGACAGACAGGTGATGTACTAGAACTATTAAAGTAAAGTGAGCTTAATTAATTCTATAACTGCATGGTTGAATAACAAGTATATGTCTAGATAAACAGCTACAAGTTAAGATACCAGCTAAGTATTAAATAAACAAAGACATGTTTGAATAGTCTATCAGATGAGCTTCATCCAGTAGGAGTTATGGAAACAGCTGGGGTTGCTGGAAGAGCCGGAGGCGGGAAGAGCCAGAGGAGAGGTCATAGCCAAAGACAGGAGCACAGACGACCCACCTGGAATCAGAAATCTCTCCCAGTCTCCCATAAGGGTGTGGGAAAGAGGGACAACATGTGAATGGCACTGCACCAAACAGAGGCATGATAAACCAAATAAAATAAAGCATTGGCAGATGGCAAGTGATGTAATGAAGATTGCAGGTGGAGGGGGAGAGAGAAGGATGCAGACCCGGATTAGGGTAGGGTTTATTGTGAGATAGGTAGGAGGTTAGTAGAAAAGGGAAGAGAGATGAAGGAGAGGGGGTTGTGGACTTGAGTATGTTGTGTAATGCAGATGAGACTTGGGGGTCCCTTGAAATTAAAGTGAGTGCCATGGGACATAGAGTCCCTTAACGTGTATGTAGTGTGTGAGGGAAGGGTAGAAAATAAGAGGAAATCTTGAGGTGGAAGGAGATGGGAAGGGTTGGGGGGGGTATAGAGCAGGAGCGCGCAGAGCCAGCGCGGCAAACCCCATCACAGCAGGTGAGGCACCAGGTGAATTCTCTAATCTGATTGGCTGATGGATGTTGACGCGCACAAAAAGTGGTTGCGGTCACATATTCCAAATGTTCCATATCACTGCGCAGGACTCTTTAAAACAAACTTTTCTTCATCTTCTGGACATAAACAAGATTGTCCTTTCACATCTCTGTTCTGATTATATGAAAGACTTTGTATTGCACAATTTCGTTCAGGTACAAACCACAATTATAAATTTCTCCATGATCAATTTCAAACGGTTGCTTGTTCTGTGATTTGAAAAGGATGTCATCCAAATGTCACGACCAAATCGAGTCCCTGATTGGTCAAAGTGCAACAGGTTTCACTTTCAGTGCACGTTCAGTGACTTCACATTGTAGAGTCCAAAAACAGACCTTAATCTTGCGTAGCGGCGCATGAACATGAGAGTTTTGAAGATGGAAGCCAAAACGTGGACATTTACACGTTACGTGGACTTTTCGTTGCTTGAATGTACGTTTTGGAGTCTGGTGTGAACGCAGCAGCAAAAACCCTTAAATAATCACAGTGGGTTTTCTTTCAATCAGGCTGTGGTTCTCGTTGGGGAACGCAAAAGCAGAACCTTTGAGGAAATAGAACAAGGATTTTTATTGTCGGCAAGAAGGTGGTGAAGATGATCAGGAAAAATACAAATGTGCCCTCATTCCCGCAAAGCAAAGATGGTCACACAGTCTCTGAACGGATCAGGTCTCAGCAGGATTGTCTGCATGAAGAACCATGGAGATGTTAGAACCTGGAACATCACTGGAGCCTCTGGCAGCTCCATAAAGGGACAGGATGTGGCTTCATGGTTGGACCATAAAGGAACCTGAGCAACGCTTCACTGGACTGCGGGAGGTGGACACTGCAAGTTAAATTCAATTCGAAGAAGCATCTCTAAGCTGAGGATTTCTAAAGCTGACATGGAGGCTGCTGTTCATGCTTTTCTTTCATCTGGTTTAGGTTATTGCAGTTCTGTTTTTTACTAAACTGTTCAGTAAAACGCCTCCAGTTGGTTCAAAACGCTGCTGCAAGGCTTTAACAGGAACCACTGTAAGGGCCCATATTTCACCTCTTTTAGCTACACCTGTCAATTCTAGAATTGATTTTTAGTTTGGACTTTTAGAGTTCCTAATGAACAGGCTCCTGGTCACATCTCTCAACTGTTGGTTCCGTACACCCCTTCGTTCCTCAAGCCTGAACTTACATAGTCCCCAAAACCTGCTATAAAACTCGGGGGGACACTGTTTTTCAGGCGATAGCCCCGAGACTCTGGAATGCTCTAACCTTCTCTCTTCAGGAGGCCGATTCAGTTGAAACGAAACAGATGAAGACGCTCCTTTTTCAAAAAAGCTTTGAACTAAATCACTTTTTATTCTGTTTTATCTATAATGTATTGTTCTCGTTTTAGTCTGTGAAACACTTTGTTCAAATAAAGTTTACGTACTAAACAGGTTACCAAGTGAGACTGTGAGGCTGCAGGTTTTTGGCCAGAAACGCATCATCAGAGTTTAGTGATATCCACACCTGTTTTTTATGTGGAAAGATGATGAAACAGAAGAACCGTGACAGAACCCGCCTTTCTCTGAGAGCTGAAGCTCGGCTGACTGTTGGCCGCTTGTCTTCCAGTTGGTTACACCATGAACGACCTGATCTTCCAGTGGCAGGAGAACGGGCCGGTCCAGGTCGCCGAGGGTCTGACCCTCCCCCAGTTCATTCTGAAGGACGAGTCGGACCTGCGGTACTGCACCAAGCACTACAACACAGGTAACACTCAGACACACTAACCAACACGCACAAAGACACACACCTGAAAACTGGAGGACAGTCTGTGAGTTGATTCTATGACTGAAGTTTCAGGTAAACCAGATAGCCAGATTATCCAGGTTAACTAGATTATGCTGGTAAACCAGATAGCCAGATTATCCAGGTTAACCAGATTATGCTGGTAAACCAGATAGCCAGATTATCCAGGTTAACCAGATTATGATGGTAAACCAGATAGCCATATTATCCAGGTTAACCAGATTATGATGGTAAACCAGATAGCCAGATTATCCAGGTTAACCAGATTATGCTGGTAAACCAGATAGCCAGATTATCCAGGTTAACCAGATTATGCTGGTAAACCAGATAGCCAGATTATCCAGGTTAACCAGATTATGATGGTAAACCAGATAGCCAGATTATCCAGGTTAACCAGATTATGCTGGTAAACCAGATAGCCAGATTATCCAGATTAACCAGATTATGCTGGTAAACCAGATAGCCAGATTATCCAGGTTAACCAGATTATGCTGGTAAACCAGATAGCCAGATTATCCAGGTTAACCAGATAGCCAGATTATCCAGGTTAACCAGATTATGATGGTAAACCAGATAGCCAGATTATCCAGGTTAACCAGATAATGCTGGTAAACCAGATAGCCAGATTATCCATGTTAACCAGATTATGCTGGTAAACCAGATAGCCAGATTATGCTGGTAAACCAGATAGCCAGATTATCCAGGTTAACCACATTATGCTGGTAAACCAGATTATGCTGGTAAACCAGATTATGCTGGTAAACCAGATAGCCAGATTATCCAGGTTAACCAGATTATGCTGGTAAACCAGATTATGATGGTAAACCAGATTATGCTGGTAAACCAGATAGCCAGATTATCCAGGTTAACCAGATTATGCTGGTAAACCAGATAACCAGATTATGCTGGTAAACCAGATAGCCAGATTATCCAGGTTAACCAGATTATGCTGGTAAACCAGATAGCCAGATTATCCAGGTTAACCAGATTATGATGGTAAACCAGACAGCCAGATTATCCAGGTTAACCAGATTATGATGGTAAACCAGATAGCCAGATTATCCAGGTTAACCAGATAATGCTGGTAAACCAGATAGCCAGATTATCCAGGTTAACCAGATTATGCTGGTAAACCAGATAGCCAGATTATCCAGGTTAACCAGATTATGCTGGTAAACCAGATAACCAGATTATGCTGGTAAACCAGATAGCCAGATTATCCAGGTTAACCAGATTATGCTGGTAAACCAGATAGCCAGATTATCCAGGTTAACCAGATAATGCTGGTAAACCAGATAGCCAGATTATCCAGGTTAACCAGATTATGCTGGTAAACCAGATTATGATGGTAAACCAGATTATGCTGGTAAACCAGATAGCCAGATTATCCAGGTTAACCAGATTATGCTGGTAAACCAGATAACCAGATTATGCTGGTAAACCAGATAACCAGATTATGCTGGTAAACCAGATAGCCAGATTATCCAGGTAAACCAGATTATGCTGGTAAACCAGATAGCCAGATTATCCAGGTTAACCAGATTATGCTGGTAAACCAGATAGCCAGATTATCCAGGTTAACCATATTATGCTGGTAAACCAGATAACCAGATTATGCTGGTAAACCAGATAGCCAGATTATCCAGGTTAACCAGATTATGCTGGTAAACCAGATTATGCTGGTAAACCAGATAGCCAGATTATCCAGGTTAACCAGATTATGATGGTAAACCAGATAGCCAGATTATCCAGGTTAACCAGATTATGCTGGCAAACTAGATAGCCAGATTATCCAGGTTAACCAGATTATGCTGGTAAACCAGATAACCAGATTATGCTGGTAAACCAGATAGCCAGATTATCCAGGTTAACCAGATTATGCTGGTAAACCAGATAGCCAGATTATCCAGGTTAACCAGATTATGATGGTAAACCAGATTATGCTGGTAAACCAGATAGCCAGATTATCCAGGTTAACCATATTATGCTGGTAAACCAGATAACCAGATTATGCTGGTAAACCAGATAGCCAGATTATCCAGGTTAACCAGATTATGCTGGTAAACCAGATTATGCTGGTAAACCAGATAGCCAGATTATCCAGGTTAACCAGATTATGCTGGTAAACCAGATAGCCAGATTATCCAGGTTAACCAGATAATGCTGGTAAACCAGATAGCCAGATTATCCAGGTTAACCAGATTATTTTGGTAAACCAGACAGCCAGATTATCCAGGTTAACCAGATTATCCAAGATAATCAGATTATTTTTTCAATCATGAAGTCAGTTTGGTTTTTCTGGAAACGATTTTTCGTTTAAACTGCTTTTTTCTAGATGGACAAAACTGTCTCCTTTGTTTTAAAAAAGCAACAGGAAGTTGGTTTTCAAATGAAAGCACAGCTGTTGGCCTCAGTCAATTCTGTATTTTCGATATCTGATTAACACGAGAACAAACGCTGCATCGTCTCTGTCTGTCAGGTAAATTCACCTGCATCGAGGTACGCTTCCACCTGGAGCGGCAGATGGGTTACTACCTGATCCAGATGTACATCCCCTCCCTCCTCATCGTCATCCTCTCATGGGTCTCTTTCTGGATCAACATGGATGCCGCCCCTGCGAGAGTGGCGCTGGGCATCACCACCGTGCTCACCATGACGACGCAAAGCTCGGGCTCCAGGACGTCACTGCCCAAGGTCAGTGTGCATGTGTGTTGGGGGGTCTCCTGCAGAAAGGGTGTCTGAAGTTTGAAGCTGCTGATGTTCTCCAGAGGGTCAGAGGGTCCATTCAAGCTTCATGTCAAAGGGAGTCCAGAAGTAATCCGACTACTTTGACAGAAAGATTCTAATGCAATGAAAGAATGTGTGAGCTGCTGCTGACTGATGAAGATGAGGATGAAGTCATGGTTTTGCTCTGAGAAGATTCCTCTGACGTTTCTGGAGAAACTCCTGCAGAGCAGCAGATGGAGATGAAGATGTTGTTTCTCTTTGTTTGGGGACGTTCTGCATGAAGAACCTTCTGTTGTACAAGTTCACCTGACGGTTCTGGAAGTTCTGAAGGTTCTGAGGAGTTCTGAAGGTTCTTCGGAGTTCTGAAGGTTCTTAGGAGTTCTGAAGGTTCTGAGGAGTTCTGAAGGTTCTTAGGAGTTCTGAAGGTCCTGAGGTGTCCTGAAGGTTCTGAGGAGTTCTAAAGGTCCTGAGGAGTTCTAAAGGTCCTGAGGAGTTCTGAAGGTTCTGAGGAGTTCTGAAGGTTCTTAGGAGTTCTGAAGGTTCTGAGGAGTTCTAAAGGTCCTGAGGAGTTCGGAAGGTTCTGAGGAGTTCTGAAGGTTCTTAGGAGTTCTGAAGGTCCTGAGGAGTTCGGAAGGTTCTGAGGAGTTCTGAAGGTTCTGAGGAGTTCTGAAGGTCCTGAGGAGTTCTGAAGGTCCTGAGGAGTTCGGAAGGTTCTGAGGAGTTCTGAAGGTTCTTAGGAGTTCTGAAGGTCCTGAGGAGTTCGGAAGGTTCTGAGGAGTTCTGAAGGTTCTTAGGAGTTCTGAAGGTTCTGAGGAGTTCTAAAGGTCCTGAGGAGTTCGGAAGGTTCTGAGGAGTTCTGAAGGTTCTTAGGAGTTCTGAAGGTCCTGAGGAGTTCGGAAGGTTCTGAGGAGTTCTGAAGGTCCTGAGGAGTTCTGAAGGTCCTGAGGAGTTCTGAAGGTTCTTAGGAGTTCTGAAGGTCCTGAGGTGTTCTGAAGGTTCTGAGGAGTTCTGAAGGTCCTGAGGTGTCCTGAAGGTTCTGAGGAGTTCTGAAGGTCCTGAGGAGTTCGGAAGGTTCTGAGGAGTTCTGAAGGTCCTGAGGTGTCCTGAAGGTTCTGAGGAGTTTTGAAGGTTCTGAGGAGTTCTGAAGGTTCTTAGGAGTTCTGAAGGTCCTGAGGTGTCCTGAAGGTTCTGAGGAGTTCTGAAGGTCCTGAGGAGTTCGGAAGGTTCTGAGGAGTTCTAAAGGTCCTGAGGAGTTCTGAAGGTTCTGAGGAGTTCTGAAGGTTCTTAGGAGTTCTGAAGGTCCTGAGGTGTCCTGAAGGTTCTGAGGAGTTCTGAAGGTTCTGAGGAGTTCTGAAGGTTCTGAGGAGTTCTAAAGGTCCTGAGGAGTTCTGAAGGTTCTGAGGAGTTCTGAAGGTTCTTAGGAGTTCTGAAGGGCCTGAGGTGTCCTGAAGGTTCTGAGGAGTTCTGAAGGTTCTTAGGAGTTCTGAAGGTTCTGAGGAGTTCTGAAGGTTCTGAGGAGTTCTAAAGGTCCTGAGGAGTTCGGAAGGTTCTGAGGAGTTCTAAAGGTTCTTAGGAGTTCTGAAGGTCCTTAGGAGTTCTGAAGGTTCTGAGGAGTTCTGAAGGTTCTGAGGAGTTCTGAAGGTTCTGAGGAGTTCTGAAGGTCCTGAGGAGTTCTGAAGGTTCTGAGGTGTCCTGAAGGTCCTGAGGAGTTCTAAAGGTTCTTAGGAGTTCTGAAGGTTCTGAGGAGTTCTGAAGGTTCTGAGGAGTTCTGAAGGTTTTCTGCTTCATGAAGCTTCAGCGGTTCAGACAGACCACTATAGTAGTAGCTGGTTACCGTGGAGACAATTTGTCTGATTTATCCTTTTCTTCTGCTCAGATGAGTGCCGTGCACGTACGTGCACGAGCATGTAGTGTTTACACACATCATGCATCTGCGGGGTCTCTGCCCTCCCCCACCCCGTCTACCCCTGGTATCTGCTATGCATGAAGAGGAATCAGACATGGAGCGCCACATTACGTAACGCCAATGAGCAGAGGTCCTTACACGCCACACGCATGTACACGTGTGCGCACTTGGAGGCTGCGAGCTTTCTCGTGTTCCCACTGCTCAACAGGGGTTTGCACTCTGCCGCCGTACGCACGTTTGAATAAGTGATTATTTTCTGTGTAACCAAGCCACACGCACCTGACGCCGGCGCTACCACACAGTATTCAGCAGGAGCGTGCACGCCAGCAGGACTGCAGCCATGCACACTCACACTGCTGATGCATGAAGCTTTGGTCATGCACGTCTGCACGGCGGCACCAGGATGTGTCTGAAAGGTTCCCCTAAAGGAACTGAAGAAGGAAGATGGAGGAGAACCCAGGCGGTTCTACGTGGTGGTGGTGGTGGTGGTGGGGAGCCGGCATGGGGCCGGGGGTGGGGGGGTGGGGGGCACCATCCATTGGATTAAAACTTTATTTAAAAAATTGTTTTAGACGACAGCTGTAAAAACACTGAAAAATGTTGAAGATGGAGAACAGGAACAATGGCTGCTGAAGACTTTATCTCTACTGCAGGTGACCCCACCCCCTCACCCCCCACCAGAACATGTTGACCACTCCTGATACATCAGTGACCCCAGCGCTCGACCACGACCATGACCTCGCCACAGTGTTTTTTATTTCATGATTTCCTGCTGACAGAAATGTGCTGATAAAAACAAATGAAGCTGCGTTGTCTCAGAGCGTTTGTGCGTTTGGTGTTTCAGGTGTCCTACGTGAAGGCTATCGACATCTGGATGGCGGTGTGCCTCCTCTTTGTCTTCTCAGCGCTGCTGGAGTACGCTGCTGTCAACTTTGTGTCGAGGCAGCACAAAGAGCTGCTGCGCTTCAGGCGCCACAAGAGTAGGACAAAGGTAGCGTCCCGTGTCTGCACACCTTCTGACCCACCTTCGCTCAGGTGGAGTTTGTCTCCACCCGGGGGGGTTGCTTGCTTTAGTGACAGTTCTTTGATGGGGTTGGGGGAGGTTCTTAGGCCAAAAACCTGTTCTTGACGTGTTCTCCTCGTGTGCATGACCCGTGCATGAAGCGTGTGCTGCTGTGATGTTCTGTCATTGGATCAGAAGATGGGCATGTGTCCGTGTACGATCTGTGCATGTAAAAGTACCGACTCAGCATCCAGTCAGCTCCCCAACAGCTTCCATGAAACTCCTCTGATGAAATGTTTGTGTTTCATCAGAGACAAAGAATCCTGGTAAAAAAAACCACACAAATACAACACAATCAGAACAACAACACATCTGTGTTAAAGTTTCACTCCCATTAGAATTATTTTCTATTTCCAAAGCGTTCCCAGTGGTCTTTTAATTATGAATATCATTTTTACCCAAAATCAAAACCCTGTGTCATTCTTTTAGGATGTATTTTCTGCAGAGTGACAGTAGCTCAATAGAAATCCGCTTCTGGGTTGTGGGCGTGATTGTTGGCGTGGAAGTCATCCTCTGCTTATTTCCCAGCATTCCTTTTGTTTAAACTCTCTCTTCCTGACCAACTTGCTGCTGATTGGCTGACTCAAGTGATCAACATCCTGATTGACTGAACACACATGATGGAAGTTGTCAGCATCAAGCAGTCCAGGAAGAGCTGGAAAACAGCAGCGTTAAGGCTCCTGAGGACCAGGTTTGGCCAGCCCTGCTCTAGCTTGCAGCCCCTCACAAGCCCGAGCTAACATTAGTGTAGCTTAGTGTAAGTTTTGTTTTTAAATGCAAAGCGCTTCGGGTTACGCAAGGTACAAGAAGCGCTTTTTAGAAATAAAGTTTGATTTGATTTTGATTCACCAAAACAAAAATGTCGAGCAATAATGAAGTTATTCAGTGGTACAGTTTTGATCCAGAGACCAACTCACACAAGGAAAACAACGATGTTCATGGATCTGTTAGTCTGCAAGTAGAGTTGTAGTGGAGCAGAGTGACTTTGGCCCCCCATGGCAGTTGCCACAAACCCGAGCAGATTTTCATCTGGTCCTGATCCGTCATGATTTAGACAAAGAAAAATTAGGAAATGCAGTTTTAATCAGAAATTATTTAATACATGCCCTCCATCATCAGAAAATGTGACAAAAACTTGTGAAAAACACCAAAAACATCGTTTTCGAGGCCCCCTCCCCCAGGCTGTGAAGAGTTCCTCTTTGGTGGAACTCGGGCTTTGAACATTGATGGGGACATGGTTTCTTTCTGGCCTCTAGTGGTCTTTTGAGGAACTGCAGCCTGGTTTGTGGGAGCAGAAGGTCAGTCTGGATTCTCTGCTGTTGTTGAAACTTTAGATTTGTTTAAAGATGTCTGAGAGAGAAGAGCTGGAGAACATTTCAGATCTGCTGAGGAATGACTCGAAACCCAAGCTCCAGGCTGTGCAGCAGCGGTCTGGACCTGCACACACTCAGTTTAGAGTTGGATAAAATAATTAGAATCTGTGACAGGCTCATTCAGAAAGAGGCTTTTGTATTATGAAAAACTGCTGATAAAATCAGAAACAGACTTCAGAAACACTTCTGGGTTGACTACTTATCCAAAGAAGAGCATGACAGTCTGTGGGGGAACTGTCCTTTTGGCGCATAAATGAAACCCTTTGATCTCTTTTCCTGAAGACTAAACTTCAGGCTGAACATCAGCTGCTGTTGGCAGCAGGATCAGGCGGTTCTTCATCTGAGTTCTGATGCTGACTGGATGTTCTCCGTCTGTGCAAATGAAGTTTGTTCCTGTTGGTTTCTGTCTGTTGGTAACGTGCACGCCGTCGGCCAGTAGAGCTGTGGAGGTGCAGTTGATCCAGAGGAGCTCGCCGAGTCCCTGCGCCGAGTTAACACGGACGGCAGCCTCAGAGCAGCAGAACCGCCGTTTGGATCTATGAGCAGCTTCTACAGCAGCCATCTGAGGGTAAAGGCACAGTGCATGTGTGCATGTGCATGCAACACTGATTAATTGTCTGTCATCTTTGTCGCCATTGATCCTTGACCTGAAAAACTGCAGAGATCTCCTCTTCCTCTGTTGATGAAGCTGAAGTGTGAATGTTGCGACTGCCGAAGGGAAGCAGAGCGATGATAACAGACAAACTGTCTGATGGTCGGCCTGAAAGTGAACCAACAATAAATGAGGGATGAATATTCGCCAAAGTGAAAAGAGAAATTAGTGACATGCTTGGATAATGCTGAATGAAGAGCGGGAAATATCATAACATGTTAGCATGATTAGAACAAAAAAATGGAGTAATTCACGGTACAGTAATAAGGTTAGAATTAGACATGATGACAGAACGATAACACAGCATTTTACTAAACCTCAGATTCCAGCATGAAATGTTTGGTCTGAACACAGAAAAAGATTCTGAGAAACAACTGCTGGAAAATTCCAAAGTTTAAAAAAGCTTTCCATCACACAAAAAAGATTCTAACTGAATTCTAAAAATACAAATCATTTTATAACTGAAGAAATCACTGGGCAAAATAAACCATTTAATGCTAAGAAGTGATGATAAATGTTAAAATGTAACCTCATGTCTGAACAAAAATGGAAAATTGTTCAAATGGAGAGAATGATGCTAATCAGTAACAGGAAGGCTTCACAATGAAATGCTATAAACCTTTTTCATGAGGGGCTTGAACCTCTGCATTACCTTTATAAAAGTAAGTAAACAGCAGGTTCAAAGTTACAGATGTACAGTGGGGTCAAAAGTTTGGACACCCTGCAGAGTTAGTACCTTGTACTGCCCCCCCATCATAAGTATCACAGCTTATAAAGGTTTTTTGTAGTCAAGAGTCTCTCAGTTCTTGTTGGAGGTTTCTTCATCCGTTCTTTCCAAAAGTCTTCCAGTTCTTTCAGATTTCTGGGATGTCTGTTCCTCACGGCTCTTTTCAGGTCTATCCATAGATTTTCAATGATAATGAGGTCAGATGACTGTAGTTCACTGTAAAACCTTCAGTTTCTGTCTCGTAATGTCAGACGACGTGGATTTGAAGGTGTGTTTAGGATCATTATCATTTGGAGAAGTCATTCTCTCTTCAACTTCAACTTTTTCACAGACGGCATCAAGTTAGTGTCCAGAATTTGCTGAAATTTGGTGGAATCCATTTTTCTTCTACTGGTGAAATGTTTCCTGTTCCGCTGACTGCAATACAGGCCCAGATCATGATTGATCCACCTCCATGCTTAACAGTTGGACAGAGGTTCTTTTCATGAAACTCTGGACCCTTTCTTCTCCAAACGTATCTTTGTTCATTGCAGCCAAAAAGTTCCATCTGAACCGGGTCGGTCCACAGAACTTGTTTCCAAAAAGCATCAGACTTGTTTCTATGTTCATTTGTGAACTTCAAAGGTTGAATTTTGCAAAGAGGTTTTCTTCTAATGACTCTTCCATGAAGACCATATTTGTACAAGTATGTCTAGACAGTAGAACAGTGCAGCACAACTGTCAACTGTCTGCAGGTCTTTCTGGAGGGATGCTGCAGTCAAACGTGGGTTTGGATTTGTTTTTCTCACAATCCTGTGAGCTGCTCTGTCTGAGATTTTTCTTGATCTTCCAGATTTTGCTTTAACTTCCACTGTTCCTGTTGACTGTCGTTTCTTAATGACATTCTGAACAGAGAATATTTTCATCTGAAAAGGCTTTGCTATCTTCTTACAGCTTCTCCTGCTTTGTAGCATCAATTATTTTCAGTTTCATTGTTCTGGATAACTGCTGGAAGAACCCGTGATGCTGATTGTTGGGGCGGGGTCACATGACTCAGAATATTTACAATCTTTCAGATTGAAATCTCCTGGTCTTTGGAAACGAGGATTGTGAGCAATCCATGAAACTGTCAGGTCTCAGCTTTTCCAAAGGGGGCGGAGCATACTATCAATCTCCAGGGCGCCCAAACTTTTGCACACGCCATTACTTTTTTTCTGTTACTTTTAGAGGGTAAATGGTAGAAATAAAGTCTCAATGTTTTGACATTAATCGAATGTCTCATCTGTAAACTGATGCCTTTAGGAGATTCTTCAGTCTTTCCTTGAGTTCTTTATGCAAATCTTACCTGGGGTGGAAGCTTTAAAACGCTCCAGCGTCCAGTGTCATGAGCTTTTTAATATGTAACCATGGTAACCCCCCCTCCCTGATGTCTTTCACAGGAGGAAGTCAGTGAGACCAAGCTGACCTCCACGGCGGTCATGGCCTCCACTCCCAGCATCAGCAAGGACTCGAAGGCCAGCATCAACAACGCTGTCGCTCCTGCAGCCAACACTACCCAGAATGCACCTGCAACGGGAGGCAGTGGCAAGAGCACAGAGGAGATGAGGAAGCTGTTCATCGACAGAGCGAAGAAGATCGACACGGTGTCACGAGCCGGCTTTCCTCTGGCCTTCCTGTTCTTTAACATCTTCTACTGGGTTCTTTACAAGATCCTGCGACACGAAGACTTCCACAAGCAGTAGAGACGGCGAGGACAAACGCGCTCTTGTGCTGAGGCAGGAGATCGGCGTTCTGCCTCCATCAGGAGGAACTCAGCGTCTGAACAGGAAGATCTAAAAACCAAAACAAAACCTTTTGATTCATGGCTTAGAAAGATGACTCAGCATATTCAGAGATGATGAAGCAAAACTCAGGGACTGTTGACAAGACACCAGGGGGTGACGGGAACTCCATCACCATGGTTACTAGCTAAACACATTCATATCCCAATGACCATCCTGATCCTGAAATGTTCTGGTGGAGAAAAAAGAAAGGAAAGAAAGGAACCTCCTCACACACCAGAGGTCCTCCTGCTTTGGGAGGCGCGAAGACGCACCTGAACTCTGGTTTGACCAAACCAAAGGAGTTTGGAGGACCAGAGGGAGGAGGAGGACCAGAGGAAGGAGGAGGACCAGAGGGAGGAGGAGGACCAGAGGGAGGAGGAGGACCAGAGGGAGGAGGAGGACCAGAGGGAGGAGGAGGACCAGAGGGAGGAGGAGGACCAGAGGGAGGAGGAGGACCAGAGGCTCAGCAGCATCCAGCAGACCAACTACTTCTGCAACAGGATGAAAATCCTCTCAGCTTTCTCTGAACCCTGAGGCCAAAGATCTAACCGCGAATCGCTGGTGCGTCTAACGGCCCCTCACAGCTGTGCTTTCTGTCACATCTCCTCCCGTCTCCATGACGAGACTCCCACATTGCTGGCTCCTCCTTGTCGCCTGCAGCACCTGCTGCCTTCCGCTAGCATCATGGCTTCTTGGTGTTTGTTTCTGATTCTGTGTTTGTGATTAATCTGGTGGCTCTGCTCGCCACGACCTCTGGTGTCAGGGTTCGTTAGCATCGAGCGCTGAGCTGCAGAGTGCAAACCCCTGCTTCACTGCCTTGGAAGCCCTGTTGGAGTAGAGCCACATCACGTGAGGATGCTTCCAGGTTGTTGATCTTCATCTTCTTCCACAAACCTCCTGGCTGCACCTTCATGCTTTTTGCTTGGATCAGAATTGGAGCCGTCTGCGAGGAACTCTTCACTCTTTAAGATTCAACTGTGATTCAGAGAGAAAGCGCCACCTGCAGGTTCCCCTCAGGGCCTGCGGTTCTGCAGGATTGTGCCTGAAGGAGGCAGGTTCTTTAGTTACTCACACAGGATCTCGGCCGCCTCAGACCTTCTCAGCAGCAAGGTTTACAGTGAACACCTGAGATGAAGTTTATCTGATACTGTGAGTTTCATCAGGATCTGCAGACATTCCTTCCGTTTGTTCCTGAACTAGTAGAATGGTGTCAGAGATGAACTTCAGTTTGTTTTATGTCTGCTCTGGCCCAAACTTCCAGAAGAAGCAGACCAGCTCTCCTCTTTCTGACACTAACATGCAGGACTCGGACAGACTTCACCTGACATCCGTCTGCTGCAGTCTGCTTTCCTGGCCTGTAGAGGGCAGCAGAGGCTGCTGGAGGACATTCAGAGCTTCAACTGAAACCGTTTCTGCAGAATGAAAGCCTGATGACCGCGTGTGCGCGCGCGTGCTTGTGTGGATTCGGTTTATTTCAGTGACGCCTCAGATGTTTTCTGATTGGTGCTGCAATAGGATGGAAGTTCAGGGGCGTCACACCTGCTCGACGTTCATCTCGTTTTTGTGGAGTTTTTTTTTTTTTTTTTTGTACAACGGCCTAAAAATCCCACGTTGAATGATTTCATCTTTTAAATCCGTGTTTTTTAACCAGTGCTGTGAGAGCCCGTCAGGTGTTCTGTGGGAAAGGACTCATTTTCACGGATCTACAAACATTTAGCATCTCCAGGATCAAACACGGAGTCATCAAGAATATGAAAACTCACGGAAAACTTTGCTTTGTGTGATTCTGTTTGAACACTTTGATCAGAGGACGATTCCCCCATTCAGAACATAATGTTTGGGAAAGTCCCGCCCCTTCAACTGTCTCCGCCAATCATTCCTGGAGGCTCAGTCACGTGTCATCAGTCTGACCAATCAGAAGTGGTTAAAGTCCTCACTTCCTGGTGTCAGACCGCGGAAACCGAACAATGAGGCTCTGAGACGTGTCTGTGCTGAATGGGTGTCAGTATGGCACTACATCTCCCATGATGCATCGGGCGACAGCGTCTAACTGTCTTGAAGCACAAACGCGCACATCTAACAGTCTGTTCTAACAGGTTTTCAGTCTTCTGGATGAAATCAGAGGCAAACACTTTAGTTCTCCTTCAAGGTTTGTGTTTATGAACACTCAGACATCCCAGAGTTTGAGCTTCAATAAAAGAAACAGGATTAGAGTGAAGTGACCAACAGACACATTTAAACTAAATTAAAACAACTGATTCACCCAAAATGAAGTCAACATTGTTGTTAAATTACAGTTTTGATTTAGACTAAAGAAAAGGAAACTTCTTTATGTTCACTTTTGTGTAGTTACAACTGAACAAAGACATAAATATAAAGCGAGTCTTTTTTGTCTCAAATGTATCAAGCGTGTTGTGATCATGTAATTGTCCAAAAATGACATAAACATTTAAAAATATTTTAAAAAATAAAACACTGTTCAGAAAGAATATATGATTCTTTTTATTTGGTTTTGTGTGAGGTTACATTAAATGACACATTAATAAACTGGAGGGAAAATAACTACCTGGTTTTAATTGAACATTATCACAACTTATATTAAAATCTTTAGGAAAAACGGCTATTTAGCAATTTCCAGCTCTTTCTGCCTCGATTATTGCGTGATCATGGAGGGACAGTGCATCAACGCCAACGAGAGACTTTCTCCTTTTTTAGGTGTTTGGATGCTGGTGTACGTCATGGAAAAAGTGGGCTGTGGCTCAAAAAACACTGTTTTAAATGACAAACATGTTTTAAATGTGTAGAACAGTAACTGAAGGCCAGAGAACTTCAAAGTAATGACAGACCCCCCCCACAATGACCCTGTTCGGGCAGCTGTAGCGCTGACCCGTGCGTGAGATTCATGCTGGTTTTGTGTTGCTAAACTGGATTTAAGCAGAACCTTTCCACACACAGAAAGTGGGTTCCTCTGTTCTCACACTGGAGATGTGGGGAGAGAAGATTTGAACCCTCGTGCTTCAGCTTCACTCTGTTCTGGACTTTGTCTTGAGAACAGCAGAACTCTGGGTTCTCCTCTCAAAGTTCTTGTTTGTTCAGACTGAACGCCTGCAGCTGGTTGATCATTAATCCGACTGAAAGGTTTCAGAAAATGTGGGAATTTTACCTCCAGACCGGGTTTCAGACCTGCAGCAGATGTTGGACTTTGTTCTGCTTACCGTCGTTCTGACAACGTTCAACCAGAGTTCAACCAGAGTTCAGGTAAACCATGAGGAGATTCCTCGCTGGTCGCCATGTGATGTCACATCCTGTTTTTGTTTGCTGGTGTCAGGACGGGTCGGGCGTGGAGAGGGTTCTGCTGGTGGTCCAGATGCTCCTGCTGCTGATGATGCTGAGCAGAGATTACACATCTGAGGGTTTCAGGTCAGGACTTGTTGAGTTTAGTGAAGGACCCCCCCCACACACACACAGATACAAAGGATCATCTCCAGTCTGCAGCACCAGAGTCTGACCCGTGTTTGGACTTCACACATGAGCTCTGTCAGGACGGCGGTTCTGATTGACTGTTTTTAAAGTCCAAAGCCGGGTCCAGATGTTTTGCCTCCAGATTCCTTTCCAGATCACAAACATCATGAGTTGATTTTCTCTGATTTTTGGCTCATGAAGCCAAAACAACAAAGTGTTTCCAGCTGTAAACCTGATGGAGGCTGTACGCAGTTCTGAGTGGGTCCGAGCGGCGCCGCCTGACAGGAAGTGATCCTGCTTCACTGTGGTCAGCAGGAAAAAGCAGAACTTTTCTGAGGGACATTCCTGCAGACTTCCAAACGGACCTTCTCGGTTTTGGTCGTCGGATTGCTTCCAGCAGAAGGTCCAGCTGATCTGGACCTGAAGTCGTCTGTTCTGTTTTCTTTGAGTCTTTTTCAGAAACCTCATTGAACTGCTGCAGCTTTTCTGTTTTGTGAACTTTGCTCTTCTGTTCAGGAAGTCCTGCAGATCCTCACAGTTTCTGCAGCTTTTGCAGCTTCTGCTGTTTCTGCAGCTTCTGCAGTTTCTGCAGCTTCTGCTGTTTCTGCAGCTTCTGCAGCTTCAAGCTGCAGTTTCTGCAGCTTCTGCTGTTTCTGCAGCTTCTGCAGCTTCTGAAGTTTCTGCTGTTTCTGCAGTTTTTGCAGCTTCTGCAGTTTCTGCTGTTTCTGCAGCTTCTGCTGTTTCTGCAGCTTCAGACGGCTAAGTGACGTAGCGCCTCCTAAGTGACGTAGCGCCTCATGAATGAATCAGGTTCACTCTGGCATGAATGAAGCTGCAGTTTGAATGATTTGACCTTAAACCTGGATTCAGTCTGAAGCTCCAACATCTTCTTACTTTGAGGTGATGATTGGAGGAGGAGGGTCGCTGCTCCGTCTGCTCCTGCAGTTCACGTTTTGCTTCGTTGGTGCCAGGTCCGTGTTTTCATCAATTTAAATCCTGGAATCCTTTAGTGCTCCGTCAATGAAGGCTAAAAGAAAGAAGTTCTGGAGGAAAAACGTGGGAATTTTCTGGAACATCACAAACATCTGAAGGTGGGTCTGCTGCCGGTCTCAGGAACTTTTGATGTTCTGATCCGGATTGAGCAGTTCTGCCAAACTTTCAAACACAGCGAGAAAAATATATGAAACAAAAAGGAGCAGCGGCTGCATTCAGGAACCCACAGATCAGACTCTGATCAGAGGATCTAGACATAAGATCAGGTTGGAAGTGATCCAGACAAAGAGTCACAATGGTGGGAAGAATAGACTGCAAAAGAGAACTGAAACTGGGATACAATTGGACTAAAGATGGATTAAAGATGGACTGACTCTGGATTAAAAATTAACTAAAGCTGGATTAAAGATGGACTGAAGATGGATTAAAGATGAACTGAAGCTGGATTAAAGCTGGACTGAAGCTGGATTAAAAATTAACTGAAGCTTTATTAAAGCTGGACTGAAGCAGGATTAAAGTTGGACTGAATCTGGATTAAAGATTAACTGAAGCTGGATTAAAGTTGGACTGAATCTGGATTAAAGATTAACTGAAGCTGGATTAAAGTTGGACTGAATCTGGATTAAAGATGAACTGAAGATGGATTAAAGTTGGACTGAAACTGGATTAAAACTGGATTGAAGCTGGATTAGAGATAAATTGAAGCTGGATTCAAGATTGAATAAAGATGGATTAAAGCTGGATTGAGGCTAAACTAAAGATGGATTAAATGTTGACTGAAGTTGGTTTGAAGCTGGATTTAAACTGAATTACAGCTGGACTGAAGATGGATTTAAGATGAACTGAAGCTGGATTAAAAATTAACTGAAGCTGGATTAAAGATTAACTTAAATTGGATTAAAGATGAACTGAAGCTGGCAAAAAGCTCGACTGGAGTTGGATTAAAACTGGACTGAAGATGGATTAAAGGTGGACTGAAGCTGCATTAAAGATGGACTGAAGATGGATTAAAGGTGGATTGAAGCTGGATTAAAAATTAACTGAAGCTGGATTAAAGATTAATTTAAATTGGATTAAAGATGAACTGAAGCTGGCAAAAAGCTCGACTGGAGCTGGATTAAAACTGGACTGAAGATGGATTAAAGATTGAATGAAACTGGATTAAAGATGGCTTAAATCTGGATTAGAGGCAGACTGAAGCTGGATTGAAGCTGAATTACAGATGGACTGAAGCTTGATTAAAGATGGATTCAATCTGAGCTCGGGCGATTCTTGCTGGGCCTGAGCTGCAGTGAAGGTCCAGATCATAGTTTAGTGGCTCAGCAAACTCTGGATTAATCCGTTTGATTCGTTTTAACCCTAAATGGCTTTCACCCTGTATAGCCTGAACCATCAAATAAATTACAGAAAATTCAAATTCTTTGGATTTGAACCCATTATAGGTCCCTCTGAACAAACAAGCAAAAAATGTTGTTTTTTTACACATAAATTTACTTTTGTATCATATCTGCTACATCAGGTCACACCTCTCAAATATATCTTTTTCCTGAGCTACAAAAGTATTCTAAGAAAAAAAAGTGTATTTCTATCCCACTGCTCTTGTGGAGGGCTGACAGACTCATGTATCAAATATGATACGTTCATCTTTAAAGGGTTAATCTGATGACGTCTCAGAAACTGACTTTACTAATGAATCTGGACTTGAAGGACTGGGATTAATCTAAGATTAGGATTAACTGTAAAGCCGGAAACGCATCAGAAAAGATTCTAGTTCATTTAGTCTTGAATTTGTATTTCTGATAGAAACTCATTAGAAGTTAAATCTACATTCAAGTGATCTAGTTTCCTTTTGAAATGGTTGATCGGTTTTGTGAGAAATTTCAATCAAAGTGTTTGATTTTTGCTATTTTAAATCAGAAAGGCTGTTTCATATAATGAAACAGCTTTATGGGATAAAAATGTGTCAGAGGAAGAGCAGACCAGGAGCTGGTTTAAGGTCTGACCATCAGAAGCTCGGTCCAGCTCGGTTCTGAGCCTCAGGAAGACTTCTTCAGTTTGATGGACAGCAGCGGCGTGTCTGTGAAGATGAATGAGCGACTGCAGGATGCGGATGTTTAGAGCACCTGTGGGAAAGTCTGCAGCGTCTGCAGCGTCTGCAGACCAGCAGGAAGAACGGCTCCACAAACGCAGACGTGAAACAGGATTCAGTCAGACTGACAGGAGACGAAGTAAAATGTTTGAACCACCGGAGAGACGGCTGCTGACCAGAGGACCACACCAGAGGATTCTGGGAGATTTGGACATGAATGAGAGGACAGCAGCCTAACCCTTTAGCCCCCACCACACTGCCGGTAATCTCGGCATTCCGGCGATCCTCAGTCAGCAGGTCACTTTTTTATGGGGCGGGGCTGATGCAGACTCCACCCCGGAAGTCCCTCCTCTGCCGTCCGCAGGTTCGGTGCGTTCGGTTTAACTTTAGGAAGCCATTCTGCGGTGCACGCGCACCAGCGGTCCCGCCCACCACCTGCACGTGCGTGGACCTGCAGCTGGAACAGATTCGGAATGCGCTGCCAAGTGACGTCATGAACGACGTGACTTACGCAACCTCGCACAAACACCGCCGCGCGCTCAGGTGCAGGGGGCGGGGCGAAGCCGCGGCGGGCTGCCTGGAACCTGTACTTTGTGTTGTTGTGACTGAGCCGCGCCGCGGAGGTGACACGCGCGCACAGGAAGGGAGGGGGGGCGCTGCAGAACCCGCGCGCGCAGCAACTCACACGGCGGCAGAAGGAGCGCAGCGGGACGGAGAGCAGCCGCGCGACCATGTCTCTGATGGGGAGGGTGGCTCTGGTGACCGGGGGGGCGCAGGGCATCGGCAGGGCGGTGGTGGAGGCGCTGCTGAGGAGCGCCGCGAAGGTCAGAAACTTCGACAAAGTTCAGTCATGTTGGAGGAGAAGAAGCAGCTGCTCCTCTTCCTCCTCTTCCTCCTCCAGGTGTCTGTGGTGGACATCAACCAGAGCTGTGGGGACGCCTGCAAGTCCGAGCTGGACGCCGAGTTCGGAGGCGGCAGCTGCGCCTTCATCCAGTGTGACGTCACCGACGGAGACGCTCTGAGAGGTGAGCGCAGCCGCCTGCGTGGAGGCTGCAGCCGCCTGCGTTTAGCATGCAGCCGCGGCTGCAGCATCTGCTCGAACGGAAGACCCAGTACCGAACCTCCCGGTCCTCACCTGTTGCTCTCCTCGGTGGAGGCGGGGCTACCTGAGGAGGGTAACGGTGAGGTCAGCGGGAGGGGGAGGAGAAAGTTTCTGTGAAGGTAAATCCCTGCAGCTCAGGAATGCTGTCTGCTGCTGTGCACGCGGGGGGGCTCTGGGGCTGTGGCAGTCCAAAGGGCGCGCGCGCTACCCCGCGTGCGCAGCAGAGAAGCCGTCAGTCAGGTTAGATCTTCATCAGGTTCGATCTTCATCTTCATCAGGGTATTCAGTGCAGTTCCAGCAGCAGCTCTGTGGGGGCGCTATAGCCGGCCCGGAACCGAGTCAGGAAAAGCTGCTGGTTCTCTGACAACAGAACCGAAACATTTGGGAACGTTCACCTGCAACGGACCCAGAGACCCCCCCACTGACCCTCGGGAGGGGGGAGGGGCGCCCCCGTGACCAGAATGTGGTTCGGAGGATGAATCTGTTGTAACGTTGGTCTTCAGTAAAAGAGTTCAAATCTGCAAAAAGAAAATGTTTTAAAATTCAGTTTTATTTAACATCCCAACCATAACCGTCACGCCGGTATTCATGCGAAGAACTGAAGCGAGTCAGAAACTCCAAACCAGAGAGAAGCCCCAGAGGCCAGAACCCCCGAGCACCAAACTGTCCCGGCTTATGAAGGCCTCCTGCTCAGACCTGCTGTTCTCACAGCGGTACAAACGGGACCCTCGCCTCATGCGCCAAAACTCACCAAATTCTGCACTGCGGAAAATTGAAATTGAATCTTTGGCAGAGTGAACAACACCCCCACCCTCCACCCCCAAGACGATGACATCACGGCAGACAAATGGGCCAGAAATCGCTTACAGAGCCAAAAGACAATCAAAGAACACAAACAAAACACGCGTGTCCGGGACATCCAGGAGAACTTTTGAAATGATTCTGGGACGGCCACGTGACCCACTGCTTGGCCGCCATTTTGTAGCAAAGAGGGAGATTTGGTGATTTTCAAGTACATGAAAACGAGCCTTTTGTTTTGGTGATTTTAATTAAATCTCACACACATGCCGCTAGCTTAAGTCTACAACCCCCTGGAGTACTGCTGACCTTTGACCTCAGGAAGAGGCCGCCATCTTGAATTAAAAAAAAACACCTTCAGTACAAGTTACAAACAAAAACTCGTCCATGGGATTTTTATCAATCGTCTTGTAACTTCTCGAGCATCATTGGTCATCTGGAAAATGGAAATGGTGGCTTTCTGCTTCATCCAAACACCCTCGCGTCTCAGCGTCCATCCTAACGAAGATTGGACCTTCACGTGTTTCACTTGAAGTCGGGTGAAGCTTCAGACTGAAAGCACTTGCATGAACGGTGAATCGTTTCTGCTCTACGAGTGCACGGCTGTGTTGCTGTGACGCTTCTGAGGATTGGTGCCACATCTCTGGATTTTCATGTGACAATCCAATGGGAAACTGCCCTTTAAAAACCAAATCAACTAAAAGCGGGGCAGTTCACTGAGTAACCACTGGAAAAGGCAAGTCCAAAGTGTGTCCAAACCATTGTCGGTATCAGAGAACTGGACTGAGTGTGACGTCATCCACAGAAAACGGTTTACTTCTGGCTCCAAATGAAATCAGTCTCCTTTGGAACAACTGCATTCAGAACATTAAATTGTGGGGGTTCTCTGTTTCCAAAAACCAAAAACATCTAAATGTTTGACTGGAAATGAGGGATATTTTATTCTGATCCCTTTCATTTCCTCTGCACAATATGTCTTTTAATGTTTTTAATCTGCATGTTTTCCTATGGAAATGAAAAAAAACATAAAATAATATACATATAAAATATAATTACATATAAAATATGGGCTGTCAAGTCATCAGGATTGGTAAATTACAAACATTTTAGACAGAGCTGCGCTCTGCTCTCCTGCTCTTTCCTCTCTGAGCAACGCGATCGTCAT
This sequence comes from Oryzias woworae, assembly GCA_016861445.1. Taxonomy (NCBI): domain Eukaryota; kingdom Metazoa; phylum Chordata; class Actinopteri; order Beloniformes; family Adrianichthyidae; genus Oryzias; species Oryzias woworae. The sequence goes on along the minus strand of BOLG01001264.1, from coordinate 330,961 downwards.
GAGAAAATAAAGAAAGCATCATTTCAGAGGGAAAGTTCACCTCTTCCCGCATGTTTCTGTCCAGATGATAAAGCAAACATTTGTTTCAATGAAACAAAGTCTAATGAGTTCAATTCTGCAGATGTTTCTCGTCCTCGTGTTTCATTCTTTCTCTTCTCTTTCTTTTCTGCTTCATCTCAGGAGTCAAAATGATCAAATGAACCAAACAGGTTAAAGGAAACTATCAAATCACTCCTGCATTTTCTGCTGTTGTGAGAAACTTTCTTCCGCAGTTGAACAATATGTTGAATATGATTTGGATTGCTCAGAAGTGTTTCTATTCTTTTTGATGTTTTTTATTAGAGCACTCTGGACTTTATTCATCTGAATTTTAATAAATCCCTCTTTGGTACAAAAGTAAAGTTGGAAGTAAAACACTTCATAAACTTTTATTTTAATCTTTTACTGCACCACAAGCTCACAAATTGAAATGAAAATACCTCAAAATGAGGCTTTTCACAGCAATTATGAGGTTACACATATTTGTAATTAAAATCAATTAAATTAATTAAAGACACAAAAAAACTGATCACATGACCGCACAAGAATTCATTTTCAAATGTGTTTTTGGAATGCTGTCTGGTCCATTTCCATGCTTTTTCTGCACGTTTCTCTGCATGCAGATGCAGGTCAGATCTTCTGTCTGTGGCAGCAGCACTCAGACCGTCAGCCGGTCTGCGCAGACGCCTCCGTCTGCCTTCACAGCTGATAACTGAAGGTTTGTCTCTTCAAGCAGACGCCTTCCAGAAAACTGCAGACCTGTTTGGATGTCTGGACATCGTCATCAACAATGCCGGCATCAACAATGAGAAGAACTGGGAGAAGACCATTGATGTCAACCTGGTAAGATGACAGCAGGCCTGGTGTCTGCATGGTGAAAGCAGAAGGCGGGTCAGTGAGGCGAGCAGATGGAGAACCAATCAGGAACTTAAGCAGACACGAGGACAGATGGACGTGTGAAGCTCTGATAATTTGCTCGTGGAGGTTTTAGATGTTCCCTCAAGAATAAAGAGATGAAAAGTTCTGTTTTCTGTAGGAACGTGACGTAGACGTGATGACAGGAAGCTGAAAACCTGAGCAGGCTCGCCGCTTTCAGACCGAAACTGTTCAACTCAAAGACCCACTTTTAGACTTGTTTTACTCTTCTGTGGCCGTCTTGTTAACAGACATCCAGGTTCTTAAGCTGTTTGTCGCATCTCTCGACTGCGAGCTCAAAGTTTGTGGGCAAAAGCCAGAGTTCAGAGGCAGAATGTCGCTGACTCCGCCCCCTGGAGGCCGCTTTTGCCACAGCGGGCAGACTCAGCTGCAGCGAGCGGCTCCAGACAAGTCCTGACATCTGACTGTTTCTTTTGCCATGTTTAGTCTGAAGCTTCAGGAACCGTGCCTGGAGGAGCGCCGTCCTCCATCAGATAGAGTTTCCCGCTCCGGTTCACATCCGGGTCGGTGGATCCTTGACTCGGCGTTCAGTCCAGGCTGATGTTTGTCTGTAGACCAGCATCAGTGATGGAGCAGAGCAAACCTGAGCTGAAAGCAGCTTTCATTCCTGTGGGAGGTTCTGGTGTTGGGTTTTGATCTTCTCAGGCGATTGGTTCCTAAACAAACACTTCACTTTCTGCTCTGCTTCCTCTATCAGTGACTTTTTCTGCCCTCGAGCATCTTCAGCCTCAAGATGAAGAGAAATGGAGGTGTTTGAGTTTCAGTTCCTCTGTGGTCTTTGTGTTTGTCAGACGTTTTTCCTCTGCAGATCAGTATCCTGTTGAAGCCACACTGCGGGGCCTGGGGGGGGTTGTCTTCTCTGATTTTCCTCTCTCAGACCTCCTGCTTCTGCTTCTGCTTGCAGACCTCGGTGATAAAGGGGACATATTTGGGCCTGGAGCACATGAGCCGTGAGTGCGGCAAGCAGGGAGGGACTATCATCAACGTGTCCTCCATGGCAGGTAACATGCACGTGCACACTCACAGTCTGCGCTGCAGAGAGAGGATGATGAGGTGGTAGAGCAGTTAATGCATAAGAGGGGAGTCCAGTGCATCATGGGACATCGTAGTGTAGTGAGCGTGATCGGTCAGAGGGAACCTGCAGGTCAGTTGTGAGTGTTCCGTCACACCTAAAAGCAGAACCTGAAAAAGATCTGGGGCAGTGTCAACGTTTGAAGGGTTCCTCCTGACCTCTGCTGAGGAACGCTGACAGCAGCAGCTTCCTGCTGGTTCTGCTGGCTGTTTGAAACATGAAGAACGGGACAAACGTGAGAACGTTTTCATCCAAACATCATTCAGGCTTTGAGGAATTCAGCAAACATTTCCTCTGTGGAAAATGAGCTCCAGCAGTTGTTTATGTTCCCCTGTAAACATCTGATGCTCGCCACCTGAACGCTGACTCAGCACTCTGACATCATTCCCACTTTTGTCTCAGCTGGATGGAAACAGCGGGTTTATTCTGTCAGTTTCACAGGTGAGCAGAACCTGCTAAACTCTGAAAGGAAAAGGTTCTTGTTGGAGGAGAAATAAGGTTCTGGATTTTCACGCCTGCAGCTCCAGCTGAGACTCAAAGCTCCCAATGTGAAGATGACACCTCGGTCTTCCTCCTGCTGGGTTTGGCCTCACAGAGAAAGACCGCCTCCTTTAGGAGAGAATGTTCCCACTGCTATCGTCTTTCCTGGCCTGAGGCCTGCAGAGCAGCTCCGGATCCTGCAGAACCTCCAACTTTCCCACCAACAGAAGAGCTTACAAACTTCTGTACAGGCTGACCTTCATGGAGATTTTCTGATGTCAGACTTGTCCTGGGCTTCAAACATGAATGGAGAATGTTTTATCAGCAGTGATGTGATCAAACATGAAGCTTCTCCTGTTTTTACTGAAGATTCCTTTCAAGACTCCTCAATTCTGCTACTATAAGAATACTACAGGAATCCTACAGGAATACTATTTCCATTCAACGTTATTTCTATAGCCCAATATCACAGCCAGAGCGTCTCATTGGACTGACATGTCAAACATGTAAAAGTAAACAATAGCTGGTTATAAAACAGACTAAGCTGAACAAACATCTCTGTCCTTACACCCTCCTTCTCTGTGAGGAAAAACTCATAAAAAAAACCTGTCTCTTTTTGGGGAAAAAACCAAGAAACCTCAGAGTTTCCCAAATGAAGGAGAGATCCTCAACCCCAGACGGACAAGGAATGTACTAGAACTATTAAAGAAAAGTGAGCTTAATTCATTCTATAACTACATGGTTGAATAACAAGTATATGTCTAATAAACAAACACGTCTAGATAAACAGCTACAAGTTAAGATACCAGCTAAGTATTAAATAAACAAAGACATGTTTGAATAGTGTAGCAGATGGACTTCATCCAGTAGGAGTTGTGGAAACTGCTGGGGTTGCTGAAAGAGCCAAAGGTGAGGTCACAGCCAAAGACAGGAGCACAGACGATCCACCTGGACTCAGGAATATCTTTGGGAAAGAGGGACAATATGTGAATTGCACTGCATCAAACAGAGGCATGATGAACAGAATAAAAAAAAGCATTGGCAAATGACAATGATGTAATGAAAATTGCAGGGGGGGGCAGACAAAGTGTGAGTAGGAGCGAGTAGAACCAGTGTGGTAAACCCCATCACAGCAGGTGAGGTAGAGCAGCAGTAAATTAAATAATCTCTGATTACTAGATAGTCTGGTAATAATCCTGTCCAAAGAGGAATGTTTTAAGTCTAACTTTGAATGTAGAAACTGTGTCAGCCTCTTTTACATGAGCTGGGAGTTTATTCCATAAAACAGGAGCTTGGTGGCTAAAGGCTCTACCTCCAACTGTGCTTTTAGAAATTCTAGGAACCACAAGCAGTCCTGCATTTAGTGAGTGAAGTGTTCTGTTTGGTTGGTAAGGCTCTATGAGATCTTTAATATAGGATGGGTTCATACCATTCAAGGCCTTATAGGTTAGCAGAAGGATTTTGAACTTGATTCTAGATTCAACTGGGAGCCAGTGAAGTGAAGCTAACACAGGAGTAATGTGTTCTCTTCTGTTGGTTCCTGTTAACAGTCTAGCTGCTGCATTTTGAACAAGCTGAAGACTTTTTAAAGAACTTTTAGGACACGCTGCTAGCAAAGAGTTACAGTAATCCAGTCTAGACGTAACAAATGCATGGATGAGTTTTTCAGCATCGCTTCTAGATAATATGTTTCTGATCCAAGAAATATTGCGTAGGTGAAAAAATGCAGTTTTACAACCCTGTGATATGTGAGCCTTAAATGATAAATCCTGGTCAAATAAAACTCCCAGGTTTCTAACTGTGGAATTGGAGGCTATATTGACACCATCCAGGGAGACCATCTGAACAGGTAGGGCATCTCTGAGGTATTTTGGGCCTAGTATAATGACCTCAGTTTTTTCTGGGTTTAGGAGGAGTTAATTAACTGCCATCCAAATCTTGATGTCACTAATGCAGACATTACGTTTCTCTAAGCGGTCATTCTGGTTGGGTTTAATGGATAAATACAACTGTGTATCATCTGCATAACAGTGAACATTAATCCTGTGTTTCCTGATTATGTTCCCTAGAGGCAGCATGTAAAGCATAAACAGGATGGGTCCTAGAACTGAGCCCTGTGGGACTCCGTGGCTAACTCGACTATAATGGGAGGAATGTCCATTTACATGAACAAACTGGTACCTATCAGATAAATAGGATTTAAACCATTGAAGGGCAGATCCTCTGATCCCTATGTCATGCTCTAATCTCTGGAGGAAGATGCTGTGGTCTATAGTGTCAAAGGCTGCACTAAGATCTAACAGGACCAGAATAGAGATTAGTCCCTTTTCTGTGGCCAGTAACAAGTCATTAGTGACTCTAACTAGTGCAGTTTCAGTGCTATGGTGAGGTCTGAACCCTGCCTGGAAATCTTCAACGAGGCTATTGTCCTGGAGATGGGCAGTTAAAATGGATTCATTAATTAAGGGGAAGGTTTCTTTAAAAAGCTTAGTGGGGATTGGGTCTAAAAGACAAGTTGAGGTTTTGGAGGATGTAATAAGTGATGTTAATTCTGCTTGATCTACAGCAGTGAAGCAGTCTAATGTTACAGAGGTTTCTATAGATGCCTTTGTTTCTACTGTTTTAGCCTGATCTGGGCTGATAGTTGGGAGAACTTTGTTCAGCTTTTGTCTAATATTTAGGATTTTACAATCAAAGAATGAAAGAAATTCCTCAGAGCTGAGAGTAGCAGGAATATGTGGTTCCACTGAGCTGTGACTGCTGGTCAGTCTGGCTATAGTACTAAAAAGAAATCTCGGATTTCTTCCATTATGTTCTATTATTGTTGAATAGCATTGGTTATTCAGGGACTGCTCTGAGCCGGATCGGCGCCATTCTCTTTACATTCTCGATACTCTGTTCTGTCTAAATAGTTTTAGTTTCAAAGGAGCAACAACATCAAATGTTCTCCTGAGGGCCTCCATGGAGTCATTAACAAACTGATCATTTTTACTGGGACTGAAACTATGGGAGCTGCTGTCAGATTGTATGCTCAGCATGTTACTAAATATTGGTTGGACTGTAAGTTTAAATTTAGATACAGAACGAGAATACAATAAGAATGCTATAAGAATACTACAGGAATACTACAAGAATAATATAAAAATGCTACAGGAATACTAGAAGAATACTACAAGAATACTATAGGAATGATATAAGAATACTACAGGAATACTATCGGAATACCACAAAAATACAATAGGAATACTACAGAAATACTATAAGAATACTACGGGAATATTAAAAGAATATTACAGGAATATTATAAGAGTACTGCAGGAATATAATAAAAATGCTAAACGAATAATACTGGAATACAAAAAGAATACTATAGAAAATGCTACAGGAATACTATAAGAATACTATAGGAATACTACAAGAATGCTATAAGAATACTACAGGAGTACTATAAGAATGCTATAAGAATACTACAGGAATACAATAAGAATACTATCAAATGCTACCAGAATACTACAAGAAGACTATAGGAATACTATAAGAATACTACATGAATATTATAAGAATACTACTGGAATACTATAAGAATGCCATAAGAATACTACAGGAATATTATAAGAATACTACCGGAATACTATAAAAATACTACCGGAATACTATAAAAATACTATACAATGCTACAGGAAAACTACAAGAATACTATAGGAATATTATAAGAATACTACAGGAATACTATAAGAATGCTTGAAGAATACTACAGGAATACTATAAGAATGTTATTACAATACTACAGTAATATTATAAGAATACTACAGGAATACTATAAAAATGTTACAGGAATACCATCAGAATACAACAAGAATACTTTGATTTACAGTTTTAAACTTTGGCAATACTTTAGAATGTTGTTGTTTACCTGTTATCCGTTTGGGGGTCACCACAGTTTGGTAGAGAATTTCTTTAGTGCCAGATGCCCTTCTTGACAAAACCCTGTTTTTAAGGTACACTGAGACCCCGACTGTCAGCAGAACCCATGTTTTCTGTGTGACAGTCCACCAGCCATCCAGCCGCTCTTACCAATACTTTATAATACTTGAATCATATTTTTTATACTTGTATGCTATACTTGTAAAGCACGTTACAGCCACAGTCACATTCACACACTGATAGCAGCTCTGCTGCCGAACACTGCCGCCAACCTCCAACCAGAGCCAATGTGGGGTTAAGGGTCAAAGACACTTCGACACACGGGTGGGCAAGGCGGGAATTGAATCTGCAATCTTTTGATCAGAGGCCGACCGCCTTATGGTCGGGCGATTTATCAAACGTTATTTTATCAATGTATAAATGGATAATCCATAAAAAAAATGCAATAATACTTTATAGTTTTTCTAATACTTTCATACCTAAATAATACTTTATTTTTTCGATCTTTCCGATTATTTGTTGGTTAACGATTTTATCTTCTAGTTTGGAGCGTCTTTAATTTTTTCTGTACCTTCTGGCTCGCTGTTTGCCATAAGCACATCTGGTTTTTCCGGCGCCATAAGAGTCTCATGTTCTCATCACCCCTCCAAACTGAGGAACAGTCCTGCTGCTCTTTAAGGAGGAGGTTTGGTAAACTCTTTTGATGAGAAGCTGCTTCTTAAGTGTTTCAGAGTTTCCGTCTGCACTTTGGTTGATGGTTCATCCTGTAAACTCGAGGTCAGGGGTGTCAAACTCCAGGACTGGAGGGCCGACCTCCTGCTGCTTTTCCAGAAACCTCGCCTTATTTGCTGCTGATTACCTGGATGGCCAAAAGGAGCTTCAAAGGCAGGTTGGTTGGAATCCATGGAGGACACTGGCCCTCGAGGCCCAGGTTCTGAGCCCCTGCTCTAGGCGGCAGTTCGCTAAACCTTTTCTTTAGCTGTGCACAGAAGGGGGTTAGCCCCGCCCCAGAGTCTGTCTTTGTAAGGACCGTCTTCCTTAAGGGCGTCGCAGGGGACCCTCAGATCACACGCCCTGTCAAGCCCTGGCTGATGGAACCTCGGCCTCCATGGCGTTTCAGGTGTGACAGATAACATCTCAGTTATCGAACGTCCATATCTATCATTCCCAGCAGAAACTTGTCGGAGCATGGTCAGGAACTCTGCAGACGTTTGTCCTGGAGGAGAAATGCAGCTGCAGGGACTTGATGAAGACAGCTACCTGTCCGAACAGAATGCAGCTCAGGCGGAGCTTCAGGAGAGCAGCTGATCCGGATCATGTGATGAAAAGAGTTTTTTTTAATGATAGACGCCATTTAGATGGTGTTTTGATGATGTGGGTTTCTGTCATTCATTTGGAGCCTCTGTTGTTCTTATATCTAACGTTGTTTACACTTGCCCCGCCCACTTCTCTAATTTGAACTCTTCAGAGGTTGTGTTCATGTTTTTAACAAACTTCGGTCGTTTTGTGTCGCAGCGTGTTATTTTTAAGCCAAGGGCGGCCATCTTTGTGGTAAACACTGGACGCTGGATGGGTCTTTACCGTATTCTTTACCGTATTCTCGGCCAATCATTTGCTGATGCAGACATTTTGACTCAAAGCTCTCCACGAAGCTTCACAAAATGTCAGAGATCAGCGGGTAATTCTGGTATGGAACACAGGGCCATTTTGAACGGTTACCATGGTGAAGGAGGGTAGGGGCGGAGTCAGTGTCAATGAAAAATGTTACATTTAAAGGTCTTTAACTGTGCTCGGGGTAAATTGGGGAATCCAGTTTTCTGCTTTGCTGTAATTGTGTTTGTCTTCTCGCTGCAGCCTTCATGCACTCGCCTCATCAGCCGGTTTACACCGCCACCAAGCATGGTGTCATCGGCTTCACCCGCGCGATGGCGGTGAGACCTGTGCAGCAGAAGCAGAGGTTTTGGCTTTGGGTGTTCAGGCGAGCTCAGCAGCTGTGTTTGGTTACAGGATGCGTCCATTCTGGGGAACTATGGCGTTCGCATCAACGTGCTGTGCCCCGCCTTCGTGGACACGCCCCTGCTGCAGTCGGTGGAGGAGGAGGACAACATGGGCAAGTTTGTCAAGTTCAAGGAAGACTTCAAACGCAGCATGGACAAGTTTGGAGTTCTGCAGTACGTCCACTTTTTGTTTGAACATTCATTTCCTTCAGATTGGAACTGATCTTCCGCTGCAGTCAGGCCTTCACTTCCAGACGACGTTTCATTCACACTGAAATGAAGACAAACTTGGTAGAACTTTTTCTAACCTTTCAGTTCCCACCGGGGGGCGCATTACTTTGGGGTCTTGGCGTCTGGACACATTTGGTTCACTTAAAGTGAACCAGAGTTCGTTTCCCCTGATAACCCAGAACTAATGTTCAGTCTGAATACGACCCAAGCGGGCCCTGGTCCGGGACCAGTACCGCTCTCCGACCCATCTCTCCAGGTGGTCTGGGTTTGTTTTCAATCAGATTGAAATTTGCTATGAGATTTCTCAGTCTGAAGGCTCTGTGCTCAGAGTGGAACAACTGGACCAAAACAGCCACCATAGCCGGGCATTACACACGTGGACAAAATTGTTGGTTCCCCTCAGTTAAAGAAGGAAAAACCCACAATTCTCCCTGAAATCACTTGAAACTTACAAAAGTAACAATAAATAAAAATGTATTGAAAATTAAATAATCAAAATCAGCCATCACTTTTGAATTGCTGATTAACATAATTATTTAAAAAAACAAACTAATGAAACAGGCCTGGACAAACATGATGGTACCCATAACTTCATATTTTGTTGCACAACCTTTTGAGGCAATCACTGCAATGAAGCGATTTCTGTATTTGTCAATGAGCGTTCTGCAGCTGTCAACAGGTATTTTGGCCCACTCCTCATGAGCAAACTGCTCCAGTTGTCTCAGCTAACTTCAGCGTCTTTGAAGGTTTGGTTTGTCAGAGTTCCAGTTCCAGTACTGAGCAGCAGGAAGTTTCAGCTTCAGGGGCAACGTGCACACGGTGCACGTGTTGCTGGTCAGAGACCGAATCTGTTTTCTCTCTGCAGGCCGTCGCTGATCGCCGAGGGGATGATGAGGCTGATCACGGACACTTCTCTGAATGGAGCAGTGATGAAGATAACCTGCTCCAAAGGAATCCACTTCCACACGTACGAGCCCATGTCTGCCTGAGCCGGACCTGGGCCCAGACCCATGACCCCAGGCCCATGACCCCAGGCCCATGACCCCAGGCCCATGACCCCAGACCCATGACCCCAGGCCCATGACCCCAGACCCATGACCCCAGGCCCATGACCCCAGGCCCATGACCCCAGGCCCATGACCCCAGACCCATGACCCCAGACCCATGACCCCAGGCCCATGACCCCAGGCCCATGACCCCAGGCCCATGACCCCAGGCCCATGACCCCAGACCCATGACCCCAGACCCATGACCCAGCCCATGACCCCAGGCCCATGACCCCAGGCCCATGACCCCAGGACCCATGACCCCAGACCCATGACCCCAGACCCATGACCCCAGACCCATGACCCCAGACCCATGACCCCAGACCCATGACCCCAGGCCCATGACCCCAGGCCCATGACCCCAGGCCCATGACCCCAGACCCATGACCCCAGACCCATGACCCAAACCTGTGACCTAGACCCAGACCGCCCTCTGCACGAGGACCTAGAGAAACCTGGGACGAGACCGAGTCCAGGTGTCAAGGCCAGAGCTTCACTGCTACCAAAGTCTTTCCCAGAAGACGTCCTCGCTCCTTGGCTTAGAGGAACATCCTGCTCCAGAACTTCTGTTTTGAGCTTCATGTGACCAAAAAAACAGATTTTATGAATGAAAGAATGTTCAAAAAGCAGGAGGCTCTCCGTCCTCTGGATCCAAAAGCCGTGGACTCTCATCAAGTTCCGGCCTGCAGTGATCGCTGCAGATCTTTTTTTACTGATTCTGACATTTTGAAGAAATTCAAATTCTGAACAAAACCCAAGATGTTCTCCTGTTTCGGGTTCTTTTAAGGTCCAAAAAGTAAAGAATCTGTGAATTCGATTGGATGTTGTTTAGCTGGAGTTCATTAATGGACCTGACTGACGGGCCACGCCCTTTGATGCCATTTGTGGGCGTGGCCATGTTTCAGGATATGTATTTTAACCTTTTAATACCTGTGATGTCTGTGGAAACACAGAATAACAAACGTTTTATGAACACTTCAACCGTTCACTGGATCATAAGTCCAGTGGATTCTGACGCAAATGTGCAACATTTTCAGTTCGAAAAACTTTTCTCACGTTAAGCGTGAACGATGGAAGAGTTACGGTAGTTCATAGAACGTCACGGCTAAAGGGTTAAGCCAGCGTGACCTGACTCACCTCTCTAGCGGCAGATGTTTTAAATGTTGTAGCCCCGCCCACACTCACCTTTGGCCAAAAACAACCAGGAAGCAGTTGGTTCTGTTCTGACCCGACCCGGTCTCTGGCTTAGTGGTGGTGTCACCAGAATCAAAGCATTCCTTCTGGCCGGTCTAAGCCCCGCCTCTAGTCACAGCACACTGCATCTCATTCCCAAACTTTATTGATTTACACTGAACAGGTGAGCTGTTCGGATGTCAATACAAAAATGGCTTTTTCGTTATTTCAAAATAAAATTCCACAAACGCGCAACTCCTTTGACACGTGAGCAGGTCGACAGACAGAACCTGAGGTTCTGATATCAAGTCGTTTCAGAAGCGGAACATCAGAGTCCAGAACCCTGCAGATGAGCTTCTCCTGGGACCAAACCAAGTCTTCAGCGGCTTCCTCCAGGTCTGCTGGCCACCAGCAGGTGGCGCCTCCGTGGGGGTGTTTAACCAGAAAGGGGCCGCAGACTGGAGCTGCAGTGAACTTGGATCTGAGTTTTGGTTTCTGGAAGCAGAACCACATTTTCAGAGGAAACAGTTTGATGAAATAAACAGAACGGCGTTTGGCGTCTCTGCAGCTGCGGGTTGCGGGTTGTCCGTCAGGAGTAGGTGCACTGCAGTCGAGCTTCCTGTCCGGCTGCGCTCTGAAGGCAGCACAAATATCCTCTTCCAGCGTTTCCTCGGGTTGGGACGGAGGAAACCGGCTCTGCTCTGCAGCCTCATTTGTTTAAACCAACGGAGGAACGACTGGCGACCGGCCTTTGTTCCATGCTGACATTCCTCATAAATCTTCCGAGGCTTTTACACGCTGCTCTCCAGGAACCAGGCGAGGTATGGAGGAGGTCAGCGCTCCGTGAAGGAGGAAGGTCTGCAGAACTGCTAACAACAGGACACGCCAACTCTCTTCCTTCCAGCTGGAAGTCTGTGTTTCTGCTTCAGATGAAGCCTCTCAGGAACGTGACGGAAGCTGCAGATTCCTGAAGGTTCCATGACGTTCCTGAGAAGCTTCATCTTCTCCTCGTTCGATGCATCACAGAACTGCAGCTGATCTTCTGATGCTGCAGCTTTAGAAGACTCTGAGAAAGATCTGAGAAACTTTGAAGCAATTTGATCTCCGAAAGAAGCAGAAGATCCGGTTCTGAACAGCTGAGGGATCTTCAGGAGAACCACAACATTTTCCTGGAAATCATCCACTTCATTAGACCCCGAACCTTCAGCTTCAGCTTTGAGGGGCTTCCTGTGAGAATGCTGAGTCATCTTTACAGTGCCCCCTGCAGGGCATTTGTGAAAGTCTTCGTGTGAGGAGGAGGTTTGAAGCCCCACCTCCTGAAAGAGTCTGTCTCTCTCCTGATGTTCTCGGCTGCGTCTTTCAGAGATGGACTCAGAACCGTGTTTCAGAATGTTCTGTCAGATCCAGCAGGTTTGTTCCGTCCTCAGGGGAGGAGAAAAAGAACCAGCTCAGCAGATCATTTCAGCAGCTAGCCCCCCACCCTCAGAAGGGGTTGATGCGCAGTCCTGTTCCCAGGGGGGAGAAGGGGTTGACCTTGGCCCACATCAGAGCGTCGTTCAAGGAGATGGCCGATTTGTTGTCCTCCAGTAGGAAGACTGGACCCTGAGGAGACACAGCCAGACTGAGATCGGGTCAGAACCCGGCAGCGGGTCCGAACCGGCAACACCCACCTGGATCCTCTGTCCGGTGAAGCAGGACAACTGAAGGTCCGAGTGGCTTGGCAGGTTGGATCCTGTCACGTAGTCGGCGCCGCTCAGAACCACAGCAGCTGAGAAGAAAGAGATGGAGTCATCGACCCCCCCCCACCAAGCTGGCTGACGTAAAGAAGCTGCTTGTTTGTCTCTGAGGAGCTCAGCCTGACTTCATCATCATCATCATCATCATGAAGGTCATTAAAGCTGCAGCCAACCCCATGATGATCATCTGTCCTGGTTCTGCTTTAGAACTTCATCCAAACAGACCCACGGAGAACACTGAAGAACGTTCACAGCTTCCGAGCAGAAACAGAAGTAGGACCTCCTCTGAGCCTCCAGGAGGGTCAGAGTGTTGGAGAGCAGCTCAGAGCTGTCGGGTCGACTTCATTCAAGGATTTAAAACAAAGCAGCAGCGAAGGAACCATGAGAACCTTCAGGGAAGAAGAGTTCTGGACCAGCAGGAGATGCTGGACCCAAACGGACTAAGCTACAGCAACCCAAAGAGATGTGATGAAACATTGATGACTGGGCAGGACACTGATGCATAGCGACACAAACTAACATCAAGAGTGACAGACGAGCAGCAACTCACACCTGAGCAGCTGGAATCATGTGACGCACGTTTCTGCCTCCGGAACTTGAACCAGCAACTGTGCAGCAGACTTGCTGTCAATGTTAGCTTAATGAATGAGCTCCTCCATCCTTGCTTTCCTCCAATCAAGACAAGAAGTACCCATCCCCCTCTTCTTTAAAAGATTAATATAGTTAAGATAACCTTTATTGATCCCACAGTGGAAACATTCACAGAAAACATTCAAAACCATAAAGCTCCTGATGGTGGCGCCGTCCAAACACTTACCAGGGTCTGTGGGCTGGATTCTCCTCTGCAGACAGTCAAACTCTTCTCTCTGATGTTCAGTCATTGGGCTGCAGAAAACAGATAGGTGAACATGTATGCTGCAGACGCTGCAGGGGTGCAGACGCTGCAGGCGCTGCAGTCAATTCTACAGGTTACATTTTTTAATAAAAACATTTCAATGATTTAAGAAAACACGAAGATTAAAAGCATTTGAAATGTTGCTTTTTCAGCTAAATGATAAAGCTTTGAAATTGTGTCTGTAGTTTGAAATTATGCTAAATCAGCTGTTAAAATGCCAAACTATTGCAAAAACAATATAAATACGTGATGTAAAAAAACAAAGAAAAAAAGCTGAATGAAACTCATAAAATACATTTTAAAATGTCTTTTGAAAGTGATAAAGTTTCAGTAAATCTGTCTGGAATCTTTAACCTGCAAGTATGAAGGAACAACTCAACATCATCTGCGTAATGGAGGATATTTCACTCCTAAAATAGGAGTTTACACTTTTCTATTAGGGATGGGTACCAAAACTCTGTGCCAACTTGGTTCCGGTACGTAGACAGCTCTGCCGGTACGTAGGTGGCACTGCCGGTACGTAGGCGGCTCGGCCGGTACGTAGGCGGCTCGGCCGGTACGTAGGTGGCTGTGCCGGTACGTAGGCGGCACGGCCCGTCCGTAGGTGGCTGTGCCGGTACGTAGGCGGCTCGGCCGGTACGTAGGCGGCTCTGCCCGTCCGTAGGTGGCTGTGCCGGTACGTAGGCGGCACGGCCGGTACGTAGGCGGCTCGGCCGGTACGTAGGCGGCTCTGCCGGTACGTAGGCGGCTCTGCCGGTACGTAGACGGCACTGCCGGTATGGTATTGAAACACTGATGTCGGTGCTTCATTTCTGTGCTTCATCTCAGACGTGTTAATCACTTGTATTCTATTCAGTTTTGCTGAACAATTCTAGCCACTTTTTTGATCTTTCCAGTGATTGTGGGCGGGCTCATTAGAGTGGGTGTGGCTGTGATGGTGGGTGGAGCTTTAGTCAAAAGTTTGTCTTAACTTCAGCAACCTGGTGGATCACAGGGACGTACACAGCGCTCTGAACGGTGTTGTCACGGCGATGAGCGGTGAAATCCGTGTTTACAAAACGTGTGAGAAACGGAGAGGCGGCGCTGCAGTGCAGACTGTCAGGAAGAAGGACATTCTCCTTCACCCGGTCACGCCGCTTCATCACGTTGAAATGTTTATGGAAAAAACGATGGCTTTTCACTTGTTGAAGCAGGTTTGAGCACCGTTTAGGCACCGGAACCATTTTAAAAGTACCGGATTGGGACCGGATCAAATCCAAACGGTACCCTTCCCTCCTCCCATGGTCTCACGTGACATACATGGCAATGGTCTGTGAACAGGCCCTCCAGGCGTCCAGCTCCACAGACAGCTGCTCGATCTTCAGAGGAACGCTGACCTCCCTCCTCTTCATCAGCTGACTGAGGATGGCAAAGATTTGGGGTCAAAGGTGGAGCACACAGATCAATGCAGCTGATCAGCGCCTGATGAAACAAGAAGAAATGACGAGTTCAGAAGGAGCAGGTGAACGTCCACACCTGGTGTATTCATACAGAGCAGGAATGATGCTGGCGTAGTTCCTCCTGATGGCCAGCAGGGCTCCTATGTAACCACACAGGATCAGCAGCTCACTGCGAGCTCTGCAACTCAACAGACAAGTGGAAGTGCGCCCCCAGTCAATCCTCACAAGACAAAAAAGCTCAGAAACCAGAAGAAAACCAGAAGTAAAAGGTCTGTGGGACTTCAGGTGAAGAAAAGGTGAAATGTGCTCATAGTTTCAGTGGGAAATGTTTATACTCTGTAGTCTTGGTCATGATCAGGCGCTCTGTCCGAATGTAGCTAAGCAGGTCCAGGATTGGATGAACGACATCCACCGTCCAATCAGATCCAAGCAGCTGCTCTGGAACAAAAAAACAGTTTCCATCAAAGTTATCAGTCGTTTAAGCAGAACCTGTCTCCATCCTCACAGTTTGGATTCAGGACGTCGCTCAGGCGCGTCAGAAAACGATCACCTGTGGAGCTCAGGTTCCATCGTGTCTTGGTCTGTACCTTTAACATGACTGATCCCAATCTGCAGAGCGCATTCCGGTTCGGAGCTCAGCAGGTGGAGCTTCACTGCGGAAAACAAATCTCCGACCCTCAGAGCTTCTTCTGCCAATCTCCCACAATCCTCCGGGGCTGGAAGTCCACACTTCAACCACAAACAGGGCCCGTTAGAACCAGCAGACGCTCTGTGATGACATTAGAGGGCAGAAGCTCACCCTCTGGTGGAGCTGCTGGATCTCTGCAGGACTTCCAGGGTAGAAAGCGCACAGCTTCACCAGAAGGTCATGGTTATCTGGGATCATCTGCAGCAGGTCAGCTGACAGCGTCCTGAGCAGAGGAGGCGTTGGTCGTAAGACAATAACAGCAGCTCAGCTCTACAGGCTCATCACAAACTCAGTCTGTGGGAGAACGATTCTGGTTGATACCACAGGGGTCCAGCAGGGGGCGGACCTGTGGAGTCGGGTTGCTTGAAAGTTGGGAGGTTGTATGTAGCAGGCTGTATAGATGTAACAATGGTTGTGCCAGAATTCTGTCACCACTCTGACCCAGGAAAGACTATATAATGCGGGACGCCGCCATGTCGGAGCCTGATGTCACCAGTAAGCAGTGATTGGTCTGGGTTGGTCAGGGTCCACGTTTCTATGGTAACCTCTGTTTCTATGGGGAGTAGTGAATGAATTCAGATCCATGACTGTATGAATAGATGCTTCAGCCCAACACTAAGCCGCTGTTACAATAGTGTGTTAGCATTATTTAGCTCAGTGCAGTACCGTTTAAAGACTTTTAGTCCTATTGTCTTTATGTTAGCATGTCAGCATTTTTACATCATCGGTTTCATAACAACTTTTAAGAACACGCAGCATTTTTCTAAACACGTTAAGTCATGTCCAGGCTTTTCTTGTCCTAAATCTCTTTCTGCTGAGTTATCAGTGTTCACATTAACGTTGCTTAGCAACAGTTAGCTTCTTCATCTATTTTGTATTTTTCTGTATTTGAAGTAACTATTTCAGGTTTCTAATTATTAGCATGTTCTTTAGCAATTTTTATTTATGTTTTATTTATACTATTGAGCTTTGTCCAATCATTCGTCAGCAGTTTACCATGTCGGGGGGGTCATGTACTTCCTGGCCAGCAGTTCCAGGCAATAAGCTGTGCTCTGATTGGCTGCTTCTCCGAGGACGAGGCCCACGCACGCAGCCAGCTCCAGCTCGTTCCCTCGGATCAGGCTGGACATGGCCAACTGGAACGGATCTCACACTTACCAACAGCCTCCAGTTAAACACGTGCGCGCTCAGACGATGCACAAAGGTACCTTCACGTTATCCACTGCTAGGTGGCAGCAGGCAGCCAGAACTGAGCATCCGTCCTGAAAGTACCACTCCGCCAGCTCCGTACAGACGTCATGGAGGAGACTGATGGCAGAAGAAAAGGTACTTCAGGGAGATGATCGAAGGTGGAAGAGCCACTGGTCCTTCATTTGCCCTTTACAGCTTATTGATCAGACCTTCACTGATCAGTCTTTTACTGATCAATCAGACCTTCACTGATCAATCAAACCTTCACTGGTCAATCAGTCCTTCACTGATCAATCAGTCTCTTATCAATCGACTTTTACTGATCAATCAGACCTTCACTGATCAATCAGACCTTCACTGATCAATCAGTCTTTCTCTGATCAATCAGTCTTTCACTGGTGGACCAGTTGTCGTGTCTTACCCGTGGAATTGCTGTCTCTTGTCCACGTCGTTGCTGGTGTGGTTGACGGCAGTCATTTGCGGCGCCCGGATGTTTCCCTCGCAGGCTCCCTGAACGCAGTGGTCATTGGTCAGAGTTTTCCTGGCGATCATTCCCCTGCGGCCCCGCCCCATACCTGTGCGATCAGGAGGGCCTCCAGCAGCTGTCCTCGGCGTGTGAAGAACGTCACCAGCTTTTTCACATCTCCGGTAGCGATGGAGAACGGGATGGCGTCGTCATTATCCTCCTCCATCAGCTGGTCGGCTCGTCTGCAGACAACGGTAAAATATTTGGATTTTTTTTTTTTATCCAATCAGGACAAAGTTGAAAAGTCTGATTGATGATCAGAGTCTGACAGCAGCTTCACCTCTGCATGAGCTTCTTCCAGTACTTCATGGAGACGCCAGGAGCAACAGATAACGCTTTCTCCCACTGAAACACATACGCCTTTCAGGCTCCGCCCTCTTATCATACAGTTAGTTAAGAGGAAAACTCTGGTTTCAGAGGATCATTGAAGGCATCACGCACCTGTCCCAGCTCCACCATCAGCTCACAGTACCTCTGGACCTGCCCCAGCCTCAGGTGGATGTCTGCCGCCTCCTTCAGGCGCTCCTCTTTGCTCGGAGCTCCAATTCCTCCCCCAAACTTGGACATTTTGACGATGGTCAGCTCCTGAGCCTCCGACTGAAACAGGTGGACAGAGGCTCCAGCTTGGATGAAAATGACTCTTCAAACTGTTCTGAGCGCTCCTTTCCTCTGAAAAAACCTCACTTCACCTACAAACCAATATCTGTCTGTGAGTTGGAGCGTTAGTCTGTCAAACTGAGTCTGTTAAAACAGTAGATAAACAGACATGCTTTCAAAACAAGAGCGTGAACTTCCTCCTCAAAAAGCTTCAGGCCTCAGATTCAGGTCCGTCTTCTAGAACACAATTTGACAAAAGTTCAGCTTCAAGTTAAAATTTTTATGAAGGCTCTGAGAGCATTTCCCATGAAACCTTTCTGTCTTCCCAGACCCACCCCTCGGTCACGATTTTCAGAAGTTTAAACAGACGCATTTTGAACTAAATAATTTTCAAATAAACTTTTCACTAAATAATATTTGTATTGAACAATCTAAACTATACAATAGAACAATAGCTGATTATTTTCTGTTGATGTGATTGGCTGTCTGAGTTGTGAGGGGCGGAGCATGCCGCAGTGCATTGTGGGTGTTTGGGCAGTATGCTGTCTCACGGTTTTAAACTTGAGCAGGTGCTTCATGTGCATAACTCCTTTGCTGTAGCTCGGTGGCAGCAGCGAGTCGTCCTGACCGTTGATGACGAACACCAGGTCCCACAGGTTACTGCTGCCCCCTGGAGGCTGTGCGAGGGGAAGCAGAAGCACGTTAACACATTCAACTTCACACGTCCTGCTCAACCTTCACACTTCAGCTGAGCCTCAGAGTGACAAATGTGGAGCATGATAGTCTTCCTCGTTCATCCTCGCGCTGTGCTCTGCTGCCCTCTAGCTGCAGAGTTTGGAACAAAAATATGAAAATCAGCAAAAATGCCGTTTAAAAGCTCGCAGTTGTTCAGTTTTGATCTGTTGGGCTCCTGCTGGCATTGTCCCTGCGTGACAACTTCATTGTGAGCATCATAGATTGCCTTGTTCTGTTTCTAAACAAAATGTATAAATGAATTGCAGAAATGAATCTTTCCTCAATGTGCCGATGAAAATTGGACTACTGTTGGTCAAACAATGAGGAGGAAGGTAGACATACTGTGTGTCCCAAAACATTTTCACTCTCAACTCGTCATATGCTCAGGGACCCCCTCGCATCACATATTGACACTTCGGGTAATTCCAGCTCATCATTTTCTGAAGTGCCGCCTGTTCCCCTTAAATCAGAGGTCCCCAACCCCCAGGTCACAGTCCGGTACCGGTGAAAGGACCACTTTATGTGGGGTCGCAGACAGAAAAACAATACATTGGCTAACTTTGGTTATTTCCCCTTTTTTCTGATTCTAAAGAAAGTTTTATTTTGGAAAACTACCAGATTCTGTTCAACACATCTGCCTGTCTTGGTGCGTCACGTCACATAAAACGGCTGCTTGGACCGCCAGGCTAGTAGCCCAAAGCTAAAAGCAAAAGAACAAAAGATGAAGAGTAGAAGGGGATGAGGAGAGGAAAGGCTCTTGGTCCTGATGAAACACCTGTGCAGGTATGGAAGTGTCCAGGAGAGATGGCAGTGGAGTTTCTGACTGGATTGTTCAACAGGATCTTATGGTGAGAAGATGCCTGAGGAACGGAGGAGAAGTGTGATGGTTCCATTTTTAAGAATAAGGGAGATGTAGCAACTACAGAGGATAAAGCTGATGAACCAAACAATGAAGGGATGGAGAGAGTAGCTGAAGCTAGACTCAGAGCAGAAGAGAACATTTGTGAGCAGCAGTTTGGTTTCATACCAAGAAAGAACTCTACAGATGTAATCTTTGCTTTGAGGATGTTGATGGAGAAGGTCAGAGAAGGTCAGAGAAGGTCAGAGAAGGTCAGAGAAGGTCAGAGATACACTGTGTCTTTGTAGATCTGGAGAAAGTTTATGACAGAAAGGAACTGAATGAGAGGAACCCAAGAGGAAGAGTGAAGTTACAGGGAGAAGAGAGGAAGAAGGATGCTGAGTCCAGAGCTGCTAGAGGAAAACCAAAGAGGAGGTTTAAGGATGCAGTGAAGACATGAAGGAAGCTGGAGTTAGAGCAGAGGATGCAGAAGACGGGGGGTAGATGGAGGAAGCTGATTGGCTGTGGCAATCAGCCCTGGGAGAGGAAGAAGTGACAGGTAGCCTGAGCTTCTCAGAAGAACCTTCACACAGAGAAGATGCTTCAGGAGAGTCCGGACCTTAGTGTGTTTGTGTTTTCAGCAGAACTTTTGTTTTCATGATAAAGCAGCTTCAGAAGAAATCAGAGGGAAATACCGAGAAGCACTCTGAGAACCAGCGCAGCTTCTTGTCCCTGACGTCTCCGCTTAGCTTGTCCAGCTCTTGCTTCACGTCTCTGGAGACTTTCCCACAGAGAAGCGGCGGCGCGCCAGGAACCATGGCGATGTCTGCAGAGACAGAGCCAGCGTGGTTACTCCAGCTGTCAGAGCCTGGAGCTGCAGATACAGAACCTCACCCGTGTTCCCGATGATCTTCTCCCACGGCTGCTCTGTGAGAACGTTGAGCAGCAGAGGCGAGATGAGCGGAGTGAGTGACCACAGCCGGACCGTGCTGTCCCGGCTGCAGCTCGCCATGGTGAACGGCCGGCTCTGATGGCACGTAAGACCTTCACAGTAAGAGCAGAGATCAGAGGTTCTGCAGCCACTTACAGCTGCTGAACATGTAAACTGCAGCTGCTTCACTTCAGGTCCTCACAGAAGTCTTCTTCTGTCCTTCCAGACAAAGGTTACAAGAATCAGAAAAGGTCCTCCCACCAGAGAAAAGCACTTTTTATTCCACTCCTAATGGGAAGGAGGTTCAGCTGCACCACACTTAAGAACAGCTTTCTCTCCAGAGCTGTTAAAGCCATAGCGCCCCCTGCAGGCAGAGGCCCAAAACCTACAGTCATGGACCACCTCAGAACACGTGCATCCCCCCCGCAGCTGCTTTGTCCCTCTGGCCTTTTTATTCATTTGTTTATTTTAAATGTATTTACGCCGTAAATCTTCAGAAAAGATTGAATTTAAGTAATGAAATTGAACCTGTTGGATCTGCTGTGCTTTTTGGCAGCAGTTTCATCAGACGGACTGTAAACCTCAGAAGAAATAACAGCTGAATCCTAAAATACCCACAAGTCCTTTTCTAAAAGTTGGACTCAAGTCTCGAGTTGAAATAAATATTTCATTGTGACAAAATAACAGTAAAACTCATTTTCTAACTTGTGAAAACATTAAGTTTTGTGAAGAGAGTTTCTAGTTTGAGTCAGGCGGGTCGTCTGTGGTTCTGTCTTTGCTCGTGGATCTCACCTCTGGTTCGTCTCACACCCCCAGCTGCCCCCCAGTTCCATCTGGATGAAGTCCATCTGCTGCACTTTTCGTACATGTAGTTGTGGAGTTAGATAAGATCATTCTTTTTAACAGTTCGAGTACAAAGACTTATTTTGTATTAGTTTTTCCTCACAGAGAAGGAGGGTCAAAGGGCAGGAATGTCAGTTTAGTTTAGTCTGTTTAGTTTAGTTTCACAACCAGCTATTGTTTCTATTTTACGTCTGACTTTGTGTTCTTCTGCACAAATATTGATGTGAAGCCCATTGAAGCCCATATTGGGCTGACGTCTGGGTGTTAAACGATAATGAACTAACCAACAAACACAGTGGCAGTTCTGGCACAAACGGGCGAGCCACAACAGTAGTCTAGTCTCCGACCTCAACTTCTTTAGCTTCTCTGATCTTCTTCTTCTCATCACCTTTTTAACATTAAACGTTTAGGTGTTTTAATTCCTTTGACACCAGAGCTTTAGACGCAGCGTTGACGTTCTCTGAACTCCAGTCGACGGTGATTGGTCTGAGTCACGATTTTAGAGCAACATCAGTGGTGAACCATTAGTAAGCTTGCTTGAAGTCCACAACCTTCAGCGGGCGCCACACGTTTAGAACCTGAATAACTTGTGATAAAGAAAAAAATATCATGAAAACAAAAGAGGATTATTAAGAAGATGTTAAAAAAGTATCAGAGTAAGAACGGTTCTGACAGTAGAACCACTGAGGAACAGCTGTTTATTTCTCTGGAGAAGTCTATGGAATTTTGGCTTCTTGGTGCTACTTCCTGTTTAGAACGCCAGGTGGGCGGGATCAGTTTGTCCAGTGATATGGCCTGTCTATGGTTAAAAGTCTATTGGACTTTGCTCCGCCCCCTCAGGGCACTCCTCTGCTGTGTCTCACCGTAAACATCCGCTCCGTGGTCGTAGACCGTATCCAGACACGTTCCGTCTCTGGTGTCCCAAACTCTGATGGTATAATCCCAGGATCCTTCAAAGAGAAACTGTCTCACCTCTGCGACCGTTCAAAGTACAGGAGATGCAGAGTCACAAGACTTTCTAAATCCACAAACAGCAGTGAAGTTACTGAAAGTACCAAACTCAAAACATTAAGAACGAAGTAACGACCTTAAAATAAAAAAGTTACATGTTTCCCTTCCTACTGAGCTTTGAGTGGAAAGGTTCTTCGGTTTGACCCACCAGTGGGTTTTGAACCCAGAATCCTCCAGTTATTTTAACCCTTTGGAACCCAGAGCCTATATCTCTGTTTTTCTCCACTTTTGAGTTTACTTCTGTGTTTTCAGTTTAAAAGACTATTTGCCCCCAAAATGTTCAATGAACCCTTTTTACAATTCAGAATTAAAGATTTAAGTGTAATTAAAAAAAACACAATTCACAGATGTCTTTGTGCCACTTACAGCATTTAAACAGATTCGGTTCCATTGAACACAGAGGCAAATAACAGGCCTGACACCTTCTGATGTTGTCACACAGACGGCGTTTGGCTCCGTGACTTCAACTTCCAGGCAGCCCAAACACATTCGATTTTGTCCTCTGGGTGCACTGCTGTCCATTTGAAATTTGTCTGGATTCTGGTTTTTTTTGTTTTGTTTTTTCAAGTATTTGTATTTGTGTCAGTGGAACAGAACACAAGACAAAGGTGGTTTGTAAATTTGGATCCAGCTGGATTTCAGGTGTTCTGCTGGGCTGGAATCTGCTCTGAGGTGGAGGCGTGCCTTCTGTCTTCAGGGGGAACCTCGTGCAGACGGGTGGGATTAAAACGACTGAAATGCAAAATAAAGAGACGATCGGCTCCCTCATTGTATTGAACGTCTGATAGCTAACAGCTCTGCTCTGCCCCCCCACGGCGGTCCTCCGCTTCACGCTGCATTTAGCGGATCAATGTGCATCGTTTGCCTTATTTTATCAAAATGAAAAATGGTTTTGTCTAGAAACTACAAATAAATTCCTTTTTTTTTTCCTTTCTTTCAATAAAATCTTCATTCTGCTGATTTCGCAGCTGCACGGCAGTCTGTCGGTTCCAAAGGGTTTAGGCAGATTTGTGACCACTGAGCTGGCTAAAGAAGAGATGGACGAAGGGGTTTCCGTTTTTCTTTTTGTGGGGCTCCTTAAACGTGTTGACATGTTTATTTCCATCTACAGCATCAAAGTCAGAAATTTCCAACCAAAACACAAACTAAACCCCCTGAACCTGACGTCAACGCTCCCTTTGAAGCAGAAACTCCAGACGGGTTTACCAGAAATGAGCAGGTAAGGAACCTCGGTGTTCCACATGAGGCCTCGGACCGGAGCCGCGTGACCGCTCAGCACATTGATGCAGGCGTCCTGCGTATAATCCCAGATACGAACAGTGCTGCAAAGAAACAAGTCAGTGCTCACCTTCTCCTCTACCACCGTATAAGCAGCATGTTGGATCTGTGAGTCTCACCCGTCGTCTGATCCAGAGCACAGTATGCCTTCTCTGAGGGGAGACCAGCGGACGTGGAAAACCTTTGCCAAGTGTCCCGTGAAGACCTTTAGAGGCTGGTCTGAGCTTGTGGCAAGGTAGTACACTCGGACATTCTTATCCTCGCAGCCTGTAGCAATCATGTCCCTGAAAGACAGAAGGATGTCAGAAGGTCCAACACAATTGATGGACTCATTCTCCTTAACAAGATGAGAAGATTGTTGCAGAAAAGCCAGTGGAGGATGTTTACTGATGGTTTACTGATGATACAGTTTCGCCACAGAGTCAAAGTTCAAAACCAACCAATATCTCATAAAGATCCACCACAAGAAGTCCTCTTGTTAAGTTCTACACAGAAAAATTACAAGCAACACTACCCCTTTTCATATTTTTTCAATTAAGGAACGCAAATTCAAATTAAGACTCAGATCGCAGAAAGAGATCGTAGACTGAGATCACTGATAGAGATCACTGATAGAGATCACTGATAGATATCGCTAATAATGGAGATCACTGATAGAGATCACTGATAGAGATCATTGATAGAGATCACTGATAGAGATCACTGATAGAGATCACTGATAGAGATCACTGATAGAGATCACTGATAGAGATCACTGATAGAGATCGCTGATAGAGATCGTTGATAGAGATCACTGATAGAGATCATTGATAGAGATCACTGATAGAGATCATTGATAGAGATCACTGATAGAGATCACTGATAGAGATCACTGATAGAGATCACTGATAGAGATCGTTGATAGAGATCACTGATAGAGATCGCTGATAGAGATCGTTGATAGAGATCACTGATAGAGATCATTGATAGAGATCACTGATAGAGATCATTGATAGAGATCACTGATAGAGATCACTGATAGAGATCACTGATAGAGATCACTGATAGAGATCGTTGATAGAGATCACTGATAGAGATCGCTGATAGAGATCGCTGATAGAGATCATTGATAGAGATCATTGATAGAGATCACTGATAGAGATCACTGATAGAGATCACTGATAGAGATCACTGATAGAGATCACTGATAGAGATCGTTGATAGAGATCACTGATAGAGATCGTTGATAGAGATCACTGATAGAGATCGTAGACTGAGATCTCAGACTAAGTGAAGATCTGCAGTTTTTTGGTTTGAAGGAGCAGAGCATTATTCAGGAAACCAGCTGGTTTATGTCAATGTTAGCTCAAATTGTATGTTTACTTAAGTTTTTCTCTTTCTTTTTTGTTCCATCGGTGCCAAAGGGACTGAATCTGACTAGGACTGGACGTCCTGGACAGCAACTGGTGTTTTTTTGATGATCCAGGTCTTACTTGTTGTTCTGGCTCCAGTCGCAGCCGAACACAGCAGCCGGGTGTTTGTATTTGTGCAAGATCTTCCCATCGATGGTCCGGATGATGCTGCATCAGATGATCAAATTGTCAGTGACGCTATACAAAGAACCGAACGCAGCCTCAGCAGGTCAGACTCACCAGAACCCGTCCCCACTGCAGGTGGCGATCCTCTTGGAGTCTTTGTGGCTCCAGGAGATGCAGAAGATCCCGTTCTTGCCATGCTGCAGGAACACAGAAGAGTCCTGACTGCAGACCTGCACTCAGATCTGAACTCTTTCTGAGACCACAGACAGTAAAGCTAAGCAGCATCATTCTTTGAAGAAACCTCGTTGAAGCGCGTGATGATCTTCCCTTTGCGGACGTCCCAGATAAACGCTCCGTTGCGAGATGTCGCTCCAGCGATGCAGTTCAGGTCTCCTTGGAAACAAACAAAAGCATGATGGCAACAAAGGGTCAAACCTGTGATGGACTTCTGCCAACATCAGCTCTGAGATGAGGACAGCTATGACAAGAATCCTCTTCATTTCACCTCAGCAACTCATTTAGCTGAACATCGTCTACGATTGAAATGATGAAAAATCTTCATCCTTTAGTTAAAGTAAAAACTGTCATCTGTGTGTAACACAAACACACAAATACAACTAAAAACTTAATTTCTGTGAAAAAGTTCAATTAATTCAAACTCAAATGTTAAATAAAATCAAAAAACACAGATTCAAATATGTCAAAGCTTCACTTTGATGATTTTGGTTTTTAGATTTTAAACCTGAAAATGGTGTGAAATGAAAAAAATCCCATCAGATCGATACAAAAATGATCTCAGCATTTGCTCTCTTTGCATGAGTCACTGCATCAATGCTCCGTCGCATGGAGCCGACGCCTGTGCTGCTGGAGACATGGAAGGAAGTCCAGATAGCTTTGACATCTTCCTGCAGGTCATCGGCAGTGTTGGTCTGCAGTCTCTTCAGTCCATAGAGTCTTTATCAGCCTCCTGTTAGATTAGTTTGCTGCTGACACAGCCTCTGATACCTTCATCAGTGTCTGCTGGAACATAAAATCAGGTCCTCATGCAGCTGGTCAGTAGAGGGCAGCATGAAGTGTCAAACTCCTGGCCATCTGCTGGTTTTCCAGAAACTCTGCCTCATCTGCTGTCAATCACCTGGATCAGATGTGTTTGGCCAACAAAGAACTTCGATTGCAGGTTGGTTGGATATAGGACACCGGCCCTCGAGGACGGATTCTGAGACCCCTGGCATAGACTGGACTTCAGAAAACCCAAAACACCAGCAGATGACACGGCACCAAACCGTCACTGACTGTGAAAACCTTGAGCAACATATATTCTATGTCCTTCCACTCTTCCTCCAGACTCTGGGACTTTGATTCACAAATAAGAAGCTAAATGAATGTTCACCTGAAAAGAGGACTTTGGATCACATCAGTCCATTTAGTCCATCCTTCATTTTCCTGATTCTCTTCTCTCAGGGCTGTGACTATTCCTGCTTACTTCCACACTTTTTCCTTCCACTCAACCTTCCGTTCATTCAGCCCGCCGTGAACAACCAGAATGTTTAGCAATGACCTTCTGTGTCCCATCTCCTGGAAGGTGTGGATGACAGCGCTCTGCGGGTGACTGCGCTCTGCGGGTGACTGCGCTCTGCGGGTGACTGCGCTCTGCGGGTGACTGCGCTCTGCGGGTGACAGCGCTCTGCGGGTGACTGCGCTCTACGGGTGACTTGCGTTTCTGCGGGTGACTGCGTTCTGCGGGGTGACTGCGTTCTGCGGGTGACTGCGTTCTGCGGGTGACTGCGCTCTGCGGGTGACGGCGCTCTGCGGGTGACTGCGCTCTGCGGGTGACTGCGCTCTGCGGGTGACCTGCGCTCTGCGGGGGACAGCGCTCTGCGGGTGACAGCGCTCTGCGGGTGACTGCGCTCTGCGGGTGACTGCGTTCTGCGGGTGACTGCGTCTGCGGGTGACTGCGTTCTGCGGGTTGACTGCGTCTGCGGGTGACCTGCGCTCCTGCGGGTGACGGCGCTCTGCGGGTGACGGCGCTCTGCGGGTGACTGCGGTCTGCGGGTGACTGCGCTCTGCGGGTGACGGCGCTCTGCGGGTGACGGCGCTCTGCGGTGACGGCGCTCTGCGGGTGACGGCGCTCTGCGGGTTGACGGCGCTCTGCGGGTGACGGCGCTCTGCGGGTGACGCGCTGCGTGACGGCGCTCTGCGGGTGACGGCGCTCTGCGGTGGACTGCGCTCTGCGGGTGACTGCGCTCTGCGGGGACAGCGCTCTGCGGGTGACAGCGCTCTGCGGGTGACTGCGCTCTGCGGGTGACTGCGTTCTGCGGGTGACTGCGTTCTGCGGGTGACTGCGTTCTGCGGGTGACTGCGTTCTGCGGGTTGACTGCGCTCTGCGGGTGACGGCGCTCTGCGGGTGACTGCGTTCTGCGGGGTGACTGCGCTCTGCGGGTGACGGCGCTCTGCGGGTGACGGCGCTCTGCGGGTGACGGCGCTCTGCGGGGGACTGCGTTTCTGCGGGTGACAGCGCTCTGCGGGGGACAGCGCTCTGCGGGGGACTGCGTTCTGCGGGTGACAGCGCTCTGCGGGTGACTGCGTTCTGCGGGTGACGGCCGTTCTGCGGGGTGACTGCGCTCTGCGGGTGACGGCGCTCTGCGGGTGACGGCGCTCTGCGGGTGACTGCGTTCTGCGGGTGACTGCGCTCTGCGGGGGACAGCGCTCTGCGGGGGACTGCGTTCTGCGGGTGACAGCGCTCTGCGGGGGACAGCGCTCTGCGGGGGACAGCGCTCTGCGGGTGACTGCGTTCTGCGGGTGACTGCGCTCTGCGGGTGACGGCGCTCTGCGGGTGACTGCGTTCTGCGGGTGACTGCGTTCTGCGGGTGACTGCGTTCTGCGGGTGACTGCGCTCTGCGGGTGACGGCGCTCTGCGGGTGACGGCGCTCTGCGGGTGACGGCGCTCTGCGGGTGACTGCGTTCTGCGGGTGACTGCGCTCTGCGGGTGACAGCGCTCTGCGGGTGACTGCGCTCTGCGGGTGACTGCGTTCTGCGGGTGACTACGTTCTGCGGGTGACTGTGTTCTGCATATGAAAAAACATCCGTCTGACTGTTGGATATGGGATAGAATGGAGATGCTTCCTTCCTAAACCTGCTTCCAGTGGAGGAACTGTGACATTTGATCCTTCTTGGTTTGGATCAGAAGGTGGAGATTTGGTTTTGAACTTTTCGTTCATTGTTTTTGATTTAATTAGAAAAAAAAGAACACTTCCTGTTTTGTTTGTGGGCAACTGTGGAGATCCATGACCTCTGTATTGAGCCTTTGGTCTCGGACCTTCAGCTGGTTACTTAACCATGGAAAATAACAGGGTTTTTTATCCACATATGTCGTCTTACGAAGACGAATTTCTGCCTCTTCTGTAAAGACTTCTTAAACCTAGACTCTTACGTGATGTTTTTAGCATTATTTCAAACGGCTCTTTGCAGCAGCGGCCCGTTCACACTGACATGACGCTTTCATGTTGCTTCCATACCTGGAGCCCAGGACAGCGAGTAGACCACGCCCTCATTACCAGGGGAGGTGTTGACCGCCGTCAGCGTGTTTGTGTCCCAGATTTTGATGGTTCCATCAAAGCTGGCGGTGGCTAACAGGTTGGGGTCATCAGGCTTGAACTTGCAGTCAAATATGGTTTCCACATGACCCTGAAAAGAAGGGAGGAGTCAGATATGAACACTCAGAGAACGCTCCTGAGCGCATGCAGAGTACCAGGTCTCGCAGGAAGTCCCACTTCTTGGCCCCCATGTCATAGAGCCCCACCCCCCCGTCCATGAAGCAGCAGACAGCGTGGCCGGGGGGCAGAGAGAAGGAGCGGTTCTGAGACAGCGTTGGGGGGGGCACGGCCTCGCTGGTGGAGCTGGTATGCTGGTTCTTACTGGGAGAACTGGAGCTCTGAGCTGCAGACAGAGAGAGTGCGGCGTCAGTCCACAACGGAGTAACACGCTGCTGTGTGTGTGTGTGTGTATGTGTTTACGTGTGTGCACGTATGTGTGTATGGGTGTGTGTACGTGTGTGTGTGCGTGTGTGTATGTGTTTACGTGTGTGCGCGTATGTGTGTATGGGTGTGTGTGTGTACGTGTGTGTGTGTGTGTGTGTGTGCGTGTGTGTATGTGTATGTGTTTACGTGTGTGCGCGTATGTGTGTATGGGTGTGTGTGCATGTGTGTGTTTGTGCGTGTGTGTGCGTGTATGTACGTGTGTGTGCATGTGTGTGTTTGTGCGTGTGTGTGTTTTTATGTACGTGTGTGCATGTGTGCGCGTGTGTGTGTGTGTATGTACGTGTGTGTGCATGTGTGTGTTTGTGCGTGTGTGTGTGTGTATGTACGTGTGTGTGCATGTGTGTGTTTGTGCGTGTGTGTGTTTTTATGTACGTGTGTGCATGTGTGCGCGTATGTGTGTGTGTGTGTACGTGTGTGTGCATGTGTGTGTTTGTGCGTGTGTGTGTTTGTATGTACGTGTGTGCATGTGTGCGCGCGTGTGTGTTGTTTGTACGTGTGTGTGTTTGTACGTGTGTGTGCATGTATGTACGTGTGTGTGCATGTATGTACGTGTGTGCATGTGCGCGCGTGTGTGTGTGTTTGTACGTGTGTGTGTTTGTGCATGTGTGTGTTTGTATGTACGTGTGTGCGTGTGTGTGTACGTGTGTGTGTGTGTTTGTGTGTGTATGTACGTGTGTGTGTGTGCGTCGTCTAAAGGTAACATCGTCTAAAGGTAATAACAGTCAAAATTATTTTCCCACATGCAGAGGTGGGTAATATACTTCTAAATAGTAATCGATTACTTCACTTAGTTACTCATTACCTATTTGAAAAAGTAATTCACTACTCATTACTTTACTTTTTTTTCCTCACATATAAATTCTCAATGGAAGAGCAGCTTCACACAAACACGACCCTCTTGTCTTTCATTTAACAGAG
Source organism: Oryzias woworae (assembly GCA_016861445.1). NCBI lineage: Eukaryota > Metazoa > Chordata > Actinopteri > Beloniformes > Adrianichthyidae > Oryzias > Oryzias woworae. The sequence continues at coordinate 300,883 of BOLG01001264.1, read as the reverse complement.
CTCCTTTTTTCATCTCTATAGGACTTCTGTGGTTAAATAAAGGCAAATAAATAACAATAAAAATGTCTTAGCGAAAATAAAATAATACTGAATGAATTGATATAGAAAAAACGGCTCCCAGGAAGAATCCGACTCTTATCGTTCACACCAGAGAGCGGCTTCAGAGGCGTTTCATTGGTAATCGACCACACGGGGCGGGTCTCTGCTCTGCTTCTCACCTGCTGCTCTGCAGGGATAAGAGGACTCCCTGCAGCGTCTCTTTTCGTCTCATCTGAGGCAGTTTGGAAAGCACAGTGACTGCAGTAATGAAGGCATTGAAATCTAAACTGTAATTTGTTACGTTGCTCTGTTACTGACAAAAGTAACTACATTACAGTAATTTGTTACTTTGTAATCCGTTACCATTGACACTGCCCACATGTAACACGAATGAGGAAAAAGACTTGAACCTTTTGTAATCTGTTCTAACAGAAAAGGAGCTTCTAAAGAACTTGATGTGGCTTAAAGCTGAGAATCAGAGCAAAGAACCAAACCTGATGATCTCCAAACAAATCTGGTTGATCCATGATTCTGTGAGATCCAGGCAGACTCGTACCTTTCTTGGTCAGAGGGGAGTGGAGAACGTGCAGAGCGTGGAACCCGGTCTTCTTCAGCTTGAAGCTGTCCAGCGGTGTGGAGCGAGACACATTCCAAACTCTCAGCACGCCGACCTGCGAGTCTGACACACATCCAAACGCGTCACATGTCTGAGCCCAGAGGGTCTGCGAAGAAGAAGAGTCCTCACCTCCTGTAATGAACATGCCAGGAGCTGAAGGAACCCAAGCCAGACACTGAACCGAAGCTGCAGACGAGGGGAAGCAGAAGGATGTGATGCAGGTCAGCGCCTCGCTGTCCACCAGACGGATGCCGTTATGGAGATTAGACACTAAGAGGGAGACAGCTGAGATTCAGGAAGAACATCAACTGTTCTCACACTCATGTCTGACTGAAAAACCAACATCTGACAGTGTGTGATGTGTGTGTGAATGAACAGTGTGTTAGTAAAGAGCAACAGAACTCCATAGGATCTGTGAGTCATAAATGTGGCAGAAAAACTTTGAGATGTTTTTTAAATGATTAAAGATAGATGTTGATCAGTGTTATCTCATTTATCTTTTTTTAGAAACAGCGTTCCCATGCTTCTCTTAAGCCTTTCAGAGTAAACTAGATCCATGTATACGATCATAAAGTACCTTTGGCACAATAAAGAACAATATGAGGTATTTTCATGGGTTCTTTTCCAACCCGAAAGTAAGACGCCTTGATCTCTGAGGCACCGCCTTTCGGCCTTGTGAAGTCAACTTAGAGCTGCACGTCTGCGTTTCGCCAACAATTAACAAAACGCTTCCAAATCTGAATTCCTCTCCTACCCCTACGGATTCTTCCTACCTCTACATTTAGCCCTCCAAGCGGAGAGATGTGGAAAAATAGTGTCTTCACATCCAGACATACTTAGCCTTGATGATGTCATCAAAAGTCACTGGTCATCTACATTGGCGCGTAGCTGCCAGCGCTCAGAACGTACATAACAGCCCCGGTTTTATAACTTTCAACTGTCACCAAAAAAACACCCATTACTTAGATTTAAATGTAAACTTCTGTGCTTCAAAGCACATCCACGTGAAGAAATGCGTTTGTTCTCCGCTGCACAGCATGATGTGGCTGATCCTACCAACACCTTCAAAAGACAAGTTCAGACACCACTAAAACTCCAAATGCCCCAACAGTATTAGGGAGGAGCCGTAGGGGTAGGGAAACACTTTGGCAAACATCCGAACTTTTGGAAGAGACAGATGTGCGATTTTGCAAATAAAATGTAAGTGTTTTGTCGATTATAGCTCCATGGAGAAAGTGTGTGTGTGTTAGCCTGGGGTGGTGCTGGCAGCGCAGGCTCTTCCTGGAAGGGGTTGTTCCACACGTTGCTCAGAGAGCAGGTTTTTAGAGGAAAACTCAGAAACACGTGCACAGAGCAAAATTCCGGTTTGGTGTTGTTTATAGTGAGGAATGAACATTATGACACACTCAAACGTTGACTTTTCCATGATATGTGGCCTCTTAAATCAGAAAACTGAGGTCTGTGTTCAGATGTTTCCTGATTCTGACAACATCCCTTTTGTCTGTAACTTGTAATGGAAATGATCAAATAAAACGATTCATCCAAAGTTCTTGTATTTTGCTGAATGAATCAATCCAAGTCTAAGAAACTAGTGTTGGGGGATCAGCGCCCGTCTCACTGAAATGACCTTTCACCCACGGTCTGACCTAGTAAGTAGTCGGAGGACAGAGGGTCCCACTCCAGAGCGCTGACCGGGTCCTCCTCGTCGGTCCCTTCCAAGGACTCGGGTCGAAGCACGTGCTTCTGGCTTTTGCTGCCTGAACAGAGAGCAGAGGTCAGAGGCGGGGCAGGTCCTCCAATGACTGGGGCCCATCAACGCTAGTCCAAACCTGGCTGGAAAACCGACAAACTTCCGTCCGTGTGTCCGAACACCAGCTTGCCCTTCTTGGTTGGATGCCACCGAAACAGACAGATGTCCGACAGAAAGGAGTGTGCCTCTTTGTGCACGGTGACCCCCGGGTCAGGGCCCCCGTAGGCCCAGACGTACAGAGGACCTCGCTGGGACACGAACGCCACCCCATCCGTAGAGTTCCAGCACCAACTGACAGAGACAGGAATGCCTGAGGGAGAAGGCGGGAATAAAATCTCTAGAATCCGTCTCAGGGTTTCAATGAAACCTCAAAAGGAGTGACACCTCACGGGGGCCGGTCTGCCCACCTTTAGTGCTGTCCAGTCTTGCCACAGCTTTCTTCTCTGCCACATTCCAGACGATGAGCAGGTTATCAGCAGACGCGGATGCGAACAAGTCTGGGTTGTTGGGACACCAGCTGATGGCTGTGATGGTCTTCTTGTGCTCAGACATGATGGACCGCAGCTTGAACTGGTTGTACTGCTGGTCCAGCTGAGGGGACAGGAGGACACAGATGTTCTGCTTTCCTACATCACACGTTTTATCATTTTGATCCTCAGTTTCTTCTGTTTTTAGTCCTGGAGATTTCAGACATTTTTCTCTTTTCTGGATCAAATCATTTAAAACAGTTAATCTTATTTATTTAGCCTCCATAAACACTGTAGGTGTCAGGGTAAGCAGGCAAATCCCAGAGCAGAGTCAGAGGGGACAGTCAAAACAGTTTATTTAGAACACACCAAAAAGGAAAAATCCGGCAGGGAGAAGCAGCCAGGAACATGCTTAAATAGAGAGGGAAATGATGATGAATGATGATGAGGAGCAGGTGTGAAAGGAGGCAGCCCCAGGATGAGAGACAGCCACGCCCCCTGCCACACACCACTCTGTACAAGCAAAAAAAAGGACAAAATCAGCACAAAACAACAAGGAAAGAGAAAAGAAACCAAACCATAACAGTAAGTGATGAAATATATGGTCACTACTGCTACTTTCTGCTCTCATTGAACTGTTTTGAGAGCTCAATCTGAGTTTTTTTTTACTTGAGCTTAAGTGTTTAAAATATTAAAGATTTCTAAACAATCCCAGTGAAACAGTTGTGCTTTGGTTCTCAGGAAGAAGTGAAGAACACAGTAATTTAAAACAAAGATAAGAGACAGGTCAACGTCTGGGTGATGTTTTGCCCACCAACAAACACCGTCTCTGGTTCAAGATTATTTTACTAAACATCTGGATGACCATGACCAGACCCGTTTGTGTTGTCTTTCAGTTACTGTTAATGTGTTCCGAGAAAGAACAAGGAACACGTCTAGACTCTTTGAGGAGAAAAGAGCATGAAGTTTTCATCCATTTGTTATCTTTTTTTTCAAAGTATGTTTTTTCCTTTCAATCTCCTTTAGAACTGTTGCCTTTGAGACAGACTAAGAAGAGCATCAAAGCACAGTGGTAGGGCACTGATGATATGGGCTCTTTCTGCTGTCACTAAATGAACCATGAAGTCTTGTGAATTCATTTTTTTATTCTTTAGCACAAACATGTTAATTGAAAATGTATCAAATTCTTTGTATCATAGAGGTTTTTCTGTTTAACCTCCCCCAGCACAAACCCCTGGGTGGTAGAGGTGGGGTTACCTGGTAGATGTAAATGGCCAGAGTGGCACAGTAGGCGAAGCGGTCTCCACTCGCTGCGCACACGTCTTTGTTCCAGGGCTGGCACCCGGCCGCCAACAGCCCCACCTGCTTTACTTTGGCCATCCTCCCTACAACACACACACAGGTGAGTCAGCCAGCGCTGCACACCTGAGAGCATCTGCCTCCTGATCTTCTCCTCCTGGATCACGCACACAGACCAGTAAGGGGATTAAAAGGAGGATTGAAATAATCTCTGGCGTGATTGGTCAGACCAGCTGCTTATCTGTGGTTACCGTGATGATCAGCTGAAAACGGTGAGTCTGCAGTCCTGCTGAGGAAGACTCCAGAGTTCATCATTTCTAAGGTTGAAACTTTGTGTCGACCATCATGTCAGTTAATAAAATAAGAATTAAACTAGCGTTAGCATGCTCCATCCGTCCATCTTCTAAACTCGCCATTTTCCTGTTTGTGGTCTTGTGGTTGCTGGAGCCTGTCCCAGCTACTGTTGGGTGTAGGTGGGGTTCATCCTGAACAGACCTCCAGTTACCAGACAATTTAAAATCTCCAATGAAGTATTGTTCTGGACTGTTGGAGAAAACCATACAAACTGAATGAGGCCTCGCCGTAGGTTTTAGGTTCTGGCTTTAGGAATAATCTAACGCACCATAGGACCCCAGTGTTGACGAGGGCTCATACCTTAAAATCATATCAACTAGATATGGCGCCCCAAGACCATTAAAACATTTATAAACCAAGAGAACTTTAATCTGAATCGCACAGGGAGCCAATGCAGCGATTTTAAAATTGGTGTAATGTGTTCCCGCCCCCTGGTCCCTGTCAGGACACAGTGAGTTCTGTAATAGTTGAAGGTTTTATATTCTGGCAAGAAAAAGGAATGGGTGGACTCTGGCAATGTTTTTGAGATGAAATAACAACAATAAAATAATAAAAGCCTGTTTTTGTTATATTTTAATTTGTGGAATAAAATTCATCTCAGAGTCAAAAATAAAACCCAGGGTTCTCACACACTGACAGGTTTTATAATGTTTTAGTTTAGAAATAACAATCGCTCCCTTGTCTTCAGAACCGATCACTAAAACCTCTGTTTTACCTGGTTGAGCTGTAAGAAGTTCTCTCTCTGCCATCCATGACCTAATGTCTAAACTACAATTTTAAAGAACGTTGAATCTCGGTCATCAGGAGACACAGCAATGTAGAGTTGTGTGTCATCAGCATAGCAGTGAAAACAAATGCCATGCCTTCTGATGACAAGTGGCAGCATATATAGTAATGGGCCTAAAATTGAACCTTGGAGGACCCCACAATTGATTTCAAAGATGTTTACGAAGCATGCATCCATACTTACATAAAATCTTGGATCTGTGAGATAGGAACCAAATTATTTAAGAACAGTACCAGAGAAGCCCAAACCTCTCAGCCTGTTGAGTAAAATATTGTTGTCAGGAGTCAGCGCTCTGTCTCCCCCTCTGGTCACCGGCAGAAGCCATACCCAGAGTACCAGCTGCACTCAGTCTCCCATCAACCCCAGCACACAGTGGATGGATGCTGCCCACCTGACTCTCATCAGCTGATCATCTACTGGACTCTTGAGCCACACACAGTAAGAAGTATTGCTTGTGCCATTCAGCCTGCCTACCAAGCGGTTTATCCTGATCTGATCACCTGTTTTTCTGACCCTGTTTTGTATTTGACTCTACCTCTTTGCTGCCTGCCACAACCTTTGCCTGGACTCTGACCCTGATTTAGCTTTGTGGACTTTTAACTGAGCTTTGCTCCTGTCTGCCTGTTGGTGACAATTCTGATCTACTTTGTCAAATGCTGTGGTCAGGTTCAGTAGTATCAGGACTGAGAGTTTCTGACAGTCCAGGTTACATCTAATGTCATTTAATATTTGAACAAGTGATGTCTCTGTACTGTGGTTTGTCCTAAAACCAGATTGATACTTTTTAAATGCTATTTCTATTTTAAAAAATCATTTAATTGGATTAGAACAGATTTTTCAATCATTTTACTTTTTAAAAACAAGTCATTTTTGTTTTAAAAATTTAAGTTTGAGAAGTAAAGGGATCTATAGCTTTTTTGTGGCATGATTGTACATTATTTGTTCTTTAAAAATGTTTTGATGTACAGTTAATTTCATTTTCCTCCACTTCCTCTCCGCTTTCCTGCATTCATGTTTCACGGCTCTGGTTGCTTCGTTTCTCCAGGGTGCAGTAGCTTTGGTTTTAACAGTTTTTGTTTTAAGTGGAGCTACAGCATCAAAACCTGAATTTAGTTTGCTTTTGAAATATTAAACCATAAAATCACATGATGCAGGTAAAATCTGAAAAGGAGTTTGATGTAAGACTTTAATATAATTTGCAGTTACATTGGAAATTATGTATCACTTCCTCACGTTTTGTCACCAAAGCTTCCTGTCGAGTAAAACAGACATTAGAAAATACATAATAATAATCTGACTTGGCCATGTCAACAACAGAGGACACCCCACAGGACAGGCCGTTATGACCAAGTCCAGAGTGTGCTCCCTGTTGTGAGCAGGTTCTGTGACATTGAAAATCCATACAGTGCGAAAGGTTAAGAAACTCACTTATTTTGTTTTTTTATATCCTGTATTCTGTGTTTTATTTCTGTCAGAGTGGGACCTCCGTGTTTTTCTGGATCTTTGTGTGTCTGTCTCTTGATTTCTTTCAGGTGAGGTGTAGAAGGGTGTGGACTTCATTGGACCCATACTGATGGAGGCAGCCTTTAAAAGTACTGTTTGGGCCTCCAGCAGGTCTCCATGTGACATGTAGAATGTGTTGTAGTTCTTGTTCAGGTCCACTCTGTGTCTTTTGTTTAGTCGTGTTGTAAAGTGAAGCTGTAGGGGTGAACTGCCTTTTTCTTTAGGACACGTTTTCTCCTGTTCATGTTAGACTAGGGAGGTTAGTATTTGGTCATTGCTGTCCCTTTTCTTTCATTAACAGGTAAGATTTCTGTGTTTAGACAGGGGGGTTTTGCTTGTTTTTTTGGCCTCTGTTCACCCTGAAGTCTTTTGCTTCACTTTTAAGTTATTGTTTGTTTTATTGTAAATAAATGTTATCTTTTTGTGGATACGAATCTCTTGGTTTTTTTTATTATATATTTATATTGGCTTACCTTTATGTTGCGCTCCACCAGTTCCTCTAGACAAAGGGGGGGGTAACAAAATGATAAACAATCTTGAATAAAACAGGAAGGAGGCTTTGGTCAAACTGCTCAAATGTGCAGTAACTATTTAGTGTGATTATTTAGTTACAAATGAGCCAGAAACAATCAATGCAGCATCACCGCCTTCCTTACCTCCCCTGATAGAAAATAAAAAGTTAAAATGTGGTGGAGAAGCCTCAGAATGACAGGAGCATCAGTACCAAGCCAGGTCTCCGTTAAAAAAGGCAATGTTCTCTAGAATAAGCTCAGTGACGGTAAAAGATTTGTTTAAGAGAGCAACTGTTTAAAACGGCAAAGATCACATTTGTATACGCGTGCAGATTGTTTCATCTTTTTTATCCGGTATTGTGTGAACGTGATGGAGATGTCTGACTGGGGATGTTTGTGAATTCTGCTTGCTGTGTGAACTGGGATGTGTTGTGTGATGGATGTGGTTTCAGCTGAAGATGGATTCTGACGGTGGTCCAGTCAGTGACCAGTTTAGTGGGATGGAGAGTAACTTCAGTGTTCATGATAGAAGATGAGATCCTGTATGGTTCGGACGGTCCGTCTGGTTTAAAGAGATGCGATCTGTTATAGAAGGTGGTGAAATAATCAACATATGGAATCCTGTTAGAACTGCAGTGTCCTTTGAGCCAGATATGAAGTTCCTGCAGACAAGCGAGGAGATGGTGCGGTTTGTTAGCTGTCTGATGGACTGGATGAGGATGTTTGGAGCTTGAAGGATTCGTGCCGCTTCCTGAACCACCTCATGAATCAGTCACGTGACACAGCCAGGCGTTGAAGCTTCAGACGTCATCATTTTAAGCTCCCCCCCTCTGAGCAAGCCCCGACACGCGCCTCGCAGAAGCTCATGCTCCACTACTCGACACAGAACGACACATCACTAGTTCCACCAGTGCGCGAGCACGTGACAGAAACAACCTGTTTCAGGCTGAAGTTATGCCCGGCGCAGTGACGTCACTAAGAACGACAGAAACCGCCCACACATCAGCTGTCAGCGCGCGGCTCTGCTCCGGCAGCCCGCGCGGGTCACCGGCGGGTTCTCCCGGTTTTCCTGTTTTTATCCGGGAATTTTCCCGTTTACGCTGCACGCGCAGCTGGCGCGAACAGACACTAACACGTAAATGAGCGCGCGACCAGCAGACCCTAGAGGACAGAGAACTGGCTCCGATCAAGGCAGATTTAGAATGCGCGTGCGTGACCAGGCTTTTCCCCGCGCGCACATCAAGAGCACGCGGATGGCTTCAACAGGTTTCCGCCGCGCGCTAACATTGGCGCTGCCAGCCCCGCGGTCACGCGCTCGTGCTCATCGGCGGGTTCAGTTGAACCGCGAGGCCCTCGTGCGTTTGTCTCGGTTACCTTGTCACCGTCTGCGTTCGCAGGCTCGTGCGCGGTGGACAGCTCCCAGGTGCTGAAACGGCTCGTGCTGACCGTCGTCCCCGCGGGGCAGACTGCAGTGACGGCTGTGATTGGTCCACAGAACCGCCCTTCGCGCCCGCATTGGCCGTTCGGACAGTCAATCGTTTGACGTCATCAGAACCAGAACCTCTCAGTGCGTTTGAATCCAGAACTTTAGAGTTGGGATGCTTCAGAACAGGAGCGGGTTCGATTCCTGCAGCAAGAACGTTAAATAGAGTTAACGTTTAGTTAAACATCAAACTAACCTTGAATCCAAACGAGCCTTTGAAATGATGATCTTTGGTCTGTTTTTAACACGAGTTTGTTTCTGCAGCAACAGACACGGATCTGGTGTCCGTTCAAACACGTCAGTGTGTTTGTGAGGGAGAAGGCGCGTTGTCATGGTTTCAGTGAAGTTCTTTCCTCAAACCTGTGTTTGGTTCCAATACAGATTCTACCCGACTGTTTCTGGACCTGCGGACACAAGGAAACCAAAGTCTCTCAGAATCCAACCACAAAGTTCTGTTTATGGTTCTTGTGTCTGATTTGGCTTTTTTGTTTCATCTCTCTGAGCACTTACTGTTTATTAGAACAGGACTGAATGACTCCGCCTCCCTGGCGTTCCAAACAGGAAGTAACTGCTGGCTCCAAGACGCCAAAATCCCACAGACTTCAATGTAGAAATCACAAACAGCTGTTACTCGGTCTTCTTGCTCCGATACCTTGTTTTAACATCTTCTAAATAATCCTCGTGTTATTTTTGTTTCTGTAGTTCAAGTTATTCAAGTTATAAACTGACCAATCAGATGCCTGGATGAAGGTAGGTGGGGCCTATTGGCCTCCACATCCAGCGTTCAAAGCATTTGATTCACAGATGATATGTAATCCACTTCCAAGTGGCAGTAGGCTGTCCTTCCACCAATCTCATGATGGATTTAGTTAGATGTTCTGTCCTTTTGCTTTGTGTTCACCGAAACCATTTCAAAGAAGAGCTCAGACCTTCAGATGCTTCCATCATGGAAGAGACCTCGTTTCCGCAGCGGTGATCTGGAAAGTCTGTTACGCTGGAGAAGAAACCGGACAGAAGAACAAACACGCAGAACTCAGCTGAACAAACCGGGCTCAGAACTTTCAGGTTTAATCAGATGTTCTGCATGAAGCTTTGGAGAATCAAATCTTTTCTCTGTAAGAACCCTGGAAGCTTCAGTCTCATCTAGAAACATTTTCGTCTTCGTTGTTTTTTGGAGAGGTTCTTGAAACGTGGAATTCCACTCTCATTGATCGCCCTGAGGATGAAACCACAGCTGCTGCTCTGAAGGTTTGACCTGCCGCTCCTCCTGCAGATCTGTGGAACCTTTTCATCCCTTTCAGAGGTATGAGAGTTCTGACAGTTCCTGCTGCTGAGGATCTGTTCGACACCGTGAAGGTCCAAATAGAAACCAGACCACCAGTCCGTAAAGACCTTCACCTTTTCATTCTGATCTAGGGGGTTCCCACCCATGTAGGTGGTGCCTTGAGGATGAGTGGTCTGGACACTCCACATGAACACAAAGCTGTTTGGATGAGTGGTGAAACGTTCAAAGACCCACCATAAACAGTTTTTCTGCACCAATCATCTGCTACCTGAGAAGTCTGGGTTCATGTCTGCACGGGTTCTTCATAGTTCTAATCATGCAGAGGCGTAGGGAAGCACGCACCTAAAGAACTAGAACCACAAGTTGTGACAGGATGCAGTGGAGAACATGAGCTCTTGAATGAAAGCTGCAGGTGAAGTTCAGGTGAAACCGAGAGGTTTGACCTTCAAGCTGACCCATGAACTCCTGAACAAAGACTCCAACACTTAACAGTCAATATAAAAAATTTTATTACAAAAAAAAAAATGTTCTACACGTGTCATCGTCCACATTAAAAATGGCTGCCAACAGCTTGAATTCACACTACAGAAGACTCCTGGTGGTAAACTGACAGTAAAGAAAGCGCACCACTCCAACAGAAACCGTAGTGCTTCCAGAAAACAAAAGAAAAAAAACATCCTGCCGTGCACGGAGCTTCAGTCCATTTCATCACCGCTTCAACAGCAGCAAGCATCAGATGTAACAAACCCGGTTCAGCAGAACTTAACAGCGACTAACAGGACAAAGCTAAATCCCTGAATAGAAGGAGGGGGTGGGGGGCTGAGCAGGCCACACAAAATCAAACTGAAGCTGAACAAACTTCACATCCATTACACGCTTTACTCGTCATCGTCTTCGTCCTCATCTTCTTCGTCATCCTCATCCTCGTCCTCATCGTCATCATCATCATCATGGATCGGTTCGGCCTTCTTGGCGGAGGGCCGGCCAGGGCCGCTCTTCTTGCCAGCGTCGCTCTTCCCGGAGCCCCCCTTGGCTCTGTAGGCGGCCACGTCCTGCAGAGAAGAGAAGGTTTAGCGTTCTGACCGTCTGCGGCTGCAGCGGCAGAGCCGGCTTACCTTCTCATACTTCTCCTTCAGCTTGGCTGCCTTGGCCTCGTACGGAGCCTTGTCTTTGGCGCCCTGTGTCGCCCACAGCTCGCCTAGTTTCTTAGCGATGTCACCAATGGAGATGCCTGGGTTCTCCTCCTTGATCTTTGGGCGATGGTCCGAGCAGAAGACAAAGAAGGCAGATCTGCAGAGCAAAGTTCTCGGTTACCACCAGCATAACCCCAAACTGTGTAGAAGAATCATCCCATTAGAACTTACGGTGGCCTCTTGGGGGCGTTTGGGTCCTTCTTCTTCTTGACCTTCTTGGCACCCTTGGGTGGGACATAGGACTTCATCTCCCTGTCATATCTGGCCTTGTCCGTCTTGGCCATCTCATCAAACTTCACCTTCTCCTTGGAAGACATGGTCTATTTATACAGAGGTAAAAGAAGAAAAGAAAAAAAAACAGTTACTCTGACATAACAGCAACTTTAGAGGGCAGCTGCTCCAAAATGGAGAATTGGTTTCAGATTCGTTTAAATCCCTCAGAAAGGCAGACAAAGCCCGCCGGGGCTTACCTTCCATCTCTCGGAACACTTCTTGGAGAACTCCGAAAAGTTCACGCTGGTTCCCGGGTGCTTTTTCTTGTGCTCCTCGCGGCAAGTCGCCACAAAGTAGGCGTAAGCGGATGTTTTCCCCCGCGGCTTGTTTGGGTCTTTAGTCATGGTTTCGATTTATCTGGGAAACAACGACAAGGTCATTTAAACTTCTTCGCTGTGACGGTTGGCGGTGGAAATGCACGTCCCGCCTGAACTGTTGTCGTTTCCCGCAGAAATAAATACAGTATATCCGCTCGTTAAGGTTGAGGCGGCAAGCGCGCGCCGCTTCCGAGCTATAATCGGCTTTCTGTCTCTCTAAACAAAAAGACGCGACTCCATTTTGTATCTTCCCGCCTAAACGCAACTGCGCCCAAACTTCTCCAACTCCGCGCCGCTTAGCACAAAACCCGCACTTCACCGCAGGCCGACCTCAAACGCGCTTTCACCGCCAACGCCCGAGCCTCCGAGGCCGGCGGGAACTCCATTCAAACTTTAGTCGTGGAGCCTCCGTCGTCCCGCCGCCCGCCTGCAGCCAAATGGCGTTTGAACGGCATGTTGCGCAGCAACTCGACCGCGCATTTGAAGACTCAGAACAATTAAAACAGATTCAAAAAGTCTTTTTTAATCAATTTTTTTCAACACGGTGATTCCCCCATAAGAGGTGAATATAAGCGGGGCTGTGATTTTTTAGAGAATTTCCCTAAGAATTATACCCGAAAATGCGCTTATGCCGATTAAGCAGCACATAAATATCCACTCCGTCAGAGCAAACTAGAGTCGTTTAGCTAGCAGACGACTTAAAATAAATGTCGTAAAACAGAAACATTCGCTCCGTACCTGTTCTCCACACGACCAGATAGAAACGGCTGAAGGAGGAAGGACGCGCAACTGTTTTGTCACTGACTGCGAGGCTCAACTAACTTGACTAAAACTGGTTCCCAGGCCCCTCCTTGCTCTCCGCAGATTGGCTGACACCGAGCACTTAAATTCGAACTCAGGAACAGAAGCGGATACTCGTCTGCGATTGGTTGTTCGTTGACCTGTCGAGTCACGAAGGTTGTGTGTGCCCTCTGTGCGCTATTGGTCAGAGGGGACTTTTAAATGTACGGCGCGAAAAACAGCTCTTTGTCTGGAATCAAAACATGTTGGTCGGAGGGGATGTGTGAGCTTCGTGCCGCCTGTTGGTCGAGCTTCCGCAGCCGTTTGTTTTGGGGGAGATCGGGAGCGAAAGAACCGACAGCTGAGGAGCGGGACGACGGCAGACTGGCGATGTTCAACGGCTCCATGTTAGTACGAAAACACACTTCCGGGTTAAGAATCCCTCCATGGTCCACTGGTGATGGATTTCTACTAAACGGATTCATTAAATAGAACTCAAACCGCGCTTAAGGTTTTCAATATAAGCAGTTTCTATGAAGTTATTGAAAACAGAATTTAAAAATAACTCATCATTTCATTCTGTTTTCAATAACTTCATAGAAACTGCTTATGTAAGCCTCAAATCTTTTGTCTGTAAACAATAAAATATTAAACATTCTTTAGTTATTTGGATTTATTAACCATAAGTTAAACTAGTAAATGTTTTCGTCATATTTATTAACTTTGAAACCATTAAAGGGTAAAATAGCATCTTTGCTTTTTTTTATACCTTTGTTTGTTGGTTTGACTTAAGGTGAAAATGAGCAAAACACTGAAGTGAGATCATCAATAAATGGTCAAATGTATTTAATTCTATATTTGAACCCAATGTGACATTTATTTAGGACACACTTAACTGATAGAAAAACAGTTTTTGAGGAACTTTGATCACAAGCAGACCCGGTTCAGAAAAACCTTTGTAATGAATGAATCTTTATTGATAAAGCACTGAACAATGACATCACAGTTCCAAAGTGCTGGGTATTAAACGCTGTTCTAAATAGGTACGGTCTTTAGATGATGTTTAAAACTGTTTAGGTCGGATATCATGCACATCTCTGGAGGGATATTACTCCATAATTGAATAAATTTACATAAACTTACAGAAACTTTTTACTAATGAAAAGGAAAAGTCTGTTCAAATAAACAGATGTATTTGATTTTAAATTATGAGTAAGTTTCACAAATGTCAAACTGGAACATTAAAAAATTGAGCTGAAAATATAAAAGATTAAGACTGAAGGGATTTCATTTGTAATATTTATTCGACATATTTTTGTCAAAAGATTAAGCAGAAGAAAAGCAGTGTTAATACTGACAATATCAACATTTGTTGTTTTAGGCTGCACTCTTTAAAACAAGTTTGCATGACTTAAAAAAACTAATTCTATCATAGTAAAAACCTGCAGTTTCAGGGAAATAAAAAGTAAATATGACTGAGTAGAACTGAACTAAAGAAAGTCCTCATGATGGACGAGTGGGAGGACAGAGCAACCTCAAAGACGATCATGAAACGCTGTGGTTTTCCAGGGGAGCTGCACAAAGGTATAGTGGTTAGCGCTGTCACCTCACAGTGACTATGTTCTGGTTCAAATCCCATCTGGGTTCTTTCTGTGTGGAGTTTGCATGTTCTCCTGGTGTGGGCTTTTCTCCGGTTTCCTAACACAGTCCACAAACATGCTGGTTAGCCTTAACGATGACCTCTAAATTATCTAAAAGGTGTGAATGGTTGGCTCTGTGATAGACTGGTTGTCTGGCCATGGTGAGCCCCACCTTTACCCACATAAATTGGGATAGGCTCCAGCAACTCTGCAACCCTGAGAGGACGGACGGATGAGTGTTTTCTCAGGTCAGCTCAAAATGCTGCTGCCCCTAAAATCCTTGTTTTTCAGTCACCACCAGCCATGGTGTAATAAGGAATGGTCATGAGGAGGGGTAATGGGGGGGCTGGATCTTAAAGGGAGGTCTTCTATGCGTCTTTCACCTTTTGTTGGTTCAAGAAGTTCCTTTAGCAGTCAATCAGAAATCTGAGTGTGATCCACACCGTTGACTGTATATGAGAACTGGACTAAGTGACTCCACCCCCTTGGTGTTTTAAACAGGAAGTACCTGCTGGCTCCAAGAAGTCACAATCCCATAGTCTTCTATAGAGACATAAATAGCTGTGACTCAGTCATTCTATTGGTCTGAATAACCATTCTTGCGCTGATACATTTTTTTAACATCTTCTTCATAATTTTCTTTTTTTCATGATATCTTTTCTTTATCGCAAGTTGTTCAAGTTCTAAAAGGACCAATCCGATTCCTCAGTAAAAGCATGTGGTGCCCACTGGCCCCATCTCAAACGTTTGATTGACAGCTTTTTCTGAGCCGGCTTTTGGTGGAAGGGGTGTGGACTTCCACCAAGCTCACTCCTGATAGGCCACTGTAATTCCCCTACAAACGTGACTCAGAGCGACTCAGACCAATCACTGTTGTCTGGTTCCAAAATGGCGGCGCACGGATCAGGAAGCAATGGTGACAGATTTTGCTTCATTTTGTAAAAGCCAATGGTAAGGTATTTTCTAGGGGTGACGTCACACCTCAACTTGTCCATTGTTTCTATGTCAATGGATGTTAACCGCTGCAGAAAAAGGTTTTCTGTCGGATTGTGAGAAAAAGTTCAGAAACTTCAGAAAACCAAATAGTTTGGTTTTTACTGAATTTCTTGTCATTCTGCTGCAGAACAACAGAAATCCCATAAATGTTAGAATGAAGATAAATAGAGATGACTGCTGTGAAGTCACATGTTCAAATAAAATACAGCTGTTATGAGAGGAGGACAAAACCTGAAAACTGACTGAAAATGCAGTAATAAAGAGCTGAAAATGATCTGGAGAGAATGTGAATAAACTATCATTTATTATTCTATATTTACTAAAGAAATGCAGCCAAACATTCTCATGTTGAGAACAGGCTAAGTGGAAGCAAGAGCAGTGTCTTTTCCCTTGAGGAGTCACATGACCCCTCTTCTTCATCAATCAGATGTGAGGCTGAAGAGGATTTAATAAGAAATGAAACAAAGATCACTCAGCTGCTGTTTCAGCTTCACAATGATGTTCTCTGAGATCCGTTTGTACAATTAATTCAAACCCAGTAATTGTAATTCTAATCCATTTTTTCATAACCAGAGTTTAAAAATCTCAGATTCTGGTCTGGTTATAGGAGCATCACTTGTTTGTACCGTGAACCTTAAACTGGAGTCACTCCTCATTTAACCACAGAGAATCAGTCCTGAAGGTTCTCGTTCATCCAGGTGACGTTGTCTTCAAGTGGACTCATGGAATCTGGACTTCAACTCTCATTTTTAAAGAAAGGAGATGTTTGTTAAAGACATCAGCTTAATGTCCTTTTTCACCCCAGAGCCAAAGGTCAAAGGTCAAGCATTATCTGCAGTGAAGGTGGAGCCTTTCTTCAGAGTCTGGGGGTTCACATGGGATAGAGAGTTAGCTGGTGGAGGCACATGGAGCCAGAGTTTCAGATCTGATTTATCCAGAACCCTGGGTTTCATGACCCTGGTTTGTCAGAGATGGTGCTCAGAGAGACTTTAATTCCTCTAAACCAGGGCCGTCCAAACCCAGGCCTCAAGGGCCGGTATCCTACAGGTTTTCCAACCAACCTGCCATTGAAGTTCTTTATTGGTTATGAACACCTGATCCAGGTAAACAGCAACAGATAAGGCAGGTTTTCTGAAAAACCAGCAGGAGGCCGGCCCTGGAAACCCGGATTTGGACAGCTCTGCTCTAAACTGCTGTGCTTTACTCAAGAGTTTAGAACTCAGACATCCTCCAGTATTGGTAAATTCAACGATTCTGCTGTTAAGTGACTTTCAATCTCTTTAAAACCTGATTACATAAAAGGAAGTCAGATTAGGAGCAGATTTGTGGTGCGGCTGTCTTCTCTGCGCATGCTCTGTTCCCGTCCGTCCGGCAGGTGGCCCCGCGCAGGCGCAGCTCCGTTCTGCCGTCTGAGCAGAGGAGGACTAGCCGAAAAGAAGCCCCTCCCACCCACTGTAGTTCTAAACACGTCTGCGACCCAAACGAACCGAGGACAGGCTGGAGGCTCGTGCACGCGCAGCAAGCACGCGCCCATTGCTGCACAGAGGAGAGTCCGCGTGACGACACCCGCGAGACAAGATGAGCAACGCCACGGTGGACGCGACCATTCTGTGCCTGTTTGACGTGGACGGCACGTTAACGGCTGCGAGACAGGTACCGGGACCGGTGGATGGGGAACAGCGGGCTTCCGGAACCGAACGAGACCGAGCCGAGCAATGACAGCTCAGCATCCGGGTCCGCGTCCTGACCGCGCTCTGCGCGTGACTTTAGTTCCGAGGGGCTTTAAAATCCCTCAAAGTGAAGGATAAAAAAGTAATAATTCATCAGTCTGAAGAACATTTCTGTCGTCTCGTCTCTGGACTAAACAGCTCTGCGAACACTGGTTGATTTTTATTAAAGATTGACGAAACCGGAAGTTTGTGGCGGAACGAAAACATCGAAACACATTTGTAGTTTTTGGAAAATTTAACAATTAATTATTTTTACCACCAAAGACAGAAAAAAAGAAAAAACCATAACCCACGAAGGTGAATATTTTTATAATTCATCCGTAAAGTAGCCTGGATTTTAAAAAGTAGGTGTTGGATTCTCTGTTGGTGATAAAATCAGGAAGCAGAGTCCTGTCCGTCCGGACTGTCCGGTTCTGACGAGCAGCCCGAACAAAAGCGGGTTATCTCATTAATTACCAAACACAAACATGTAAAACTGCTAAAGAACAGCAGAACGAATGAGCTGCAGAACCACAAGAGTGTGTGTGTGACATGCAGGTGTGTGTAGCGTTTTCGTGTGTGTGTGACATGCAGGTGTGTGTAGCGTGTACGTGTGTGTGTGACATGCAGGTGTGTGTAGCGTGTACGTGTGTGTGTGACATGCAGGTGTGTAGTGTGTACGTGTGTGTGTGTGACATGCAGGTGTGTAGTGTGTACGTGTGTGTGTGACATGCAGGTGTGTAGTGTGTACGTGTGTGTGTGACATGCAGGTGTGTAGCGTGTTCGTGTGTGTGACATGCAGGTGTGTGTAGCGTGTTCGTGTGTGTGACATGCAGGTGTGTGTAGCGTGTACGTGTGTGTGTGACATGCAGGTGTGTGTAGCGTGTTCGTGTGTGTGTGACATGCAGGTGTGTGTAGCGTGTACGTGTGTGTGTGACATGCAGGTGTGTAGCGTGTACGTGTGTGTGTGTGACATGCAGGTGTGTAGCGTGTACGTGTGTGTGTGACATGCAGGTGTGTGTAGTGTGTACGTGTGTGTGTGTGACATGCAGGTGTGTAGTGTGTACGTGTGTGTGACATGCAGGTGTGTAGCGTGTTCGTGTGTGTGTGACATGCAGGTGTGTAGCGTGTACGTGTGTGTGTGACATGCAGGTGTGTAGCGTGTACGTGTGTGTGTGACATGCAGGTGTGTGTAGCGTGTACGTGTGTGTGTGACATGCAGGTGTGTGTAGCGTGTACGTGTGTGTGTGACATGCAGGTGTGTAGCGTGTACGTGTGTGTGTGACATGCAGGTGTGTAGCGTGTACGTGTGTGTGTGTGACATGCAGGTGTGTAGCGTGTACGTGTGTGTGTGACATGCAGGTGTGTGTAGCGTGTACGTGTGTGTGTGACATGCAGGTGTGTAGCGTGTACGTGTGTGTGTGTGTGACATGCAGGTGTGTAGCGTGTACGTGTGTGTGTGACATGCAGGTGTGTGTAGTGTGTACGTGTGTGTGTGTGACATGCAGGTGTGTTTCCCGCCTCAGGTTACCGTATGTTTGCAGGTCGTCACCCCGGACATGGCGGACTTCTTGCAGCGTCTCAGGACTCGGGTTCGGGTGGGCGTGGTTGGCGGGTCGGACCTCAGTAAGATCACGGAGCAGCTGGGAGCGGACGGTGAGGCTGAGCTGCAGGTAAGTCCACCTGCTGAGACTGGTGAGTGTGACTCTGCTTCTGTGCGCAGTGATCCAGAAGTTCGACTACGTGTTCGCCGAAAACGGTTTGGTGGCTTACAAGAACGGACAGCTGCTCTCTGTCCAGGTGAGTGTTTCACCTGAGCGGTTCTGCTGCAGCTGTGAGGTGCATGTTCATAGGTTCTGCTGCTGTTAGTCTATCCAGGCTCACATGGGGGAGGAACTTTTGCAGGATTTCATCAACTTCTGCCTGAACTACATGGCCTCCATCAAGCTGCCCAAGAAGAGGTACTGACTCTGTCATCTCTGAACTTCTTTAGCCTTCAGGAAGGGTCAAAGGTTAGAAACCCAAACCTAACTGGTAAGTCTGTCATTAGATCTGCTGCACTGGCTGAACCTGCAATGAAGCTCCGACTGGAACCAGCTGGTGACCCAGAGCTTTGGTTGCTGATGTTCAGCAGTTCTTCACTCATGTTCTGCTGTGTTTCAGAGGAACCTTCATTGAGTTCCGTAATGGCATGCTGAACGTCTCTCCGATCGGACGCAGCTGCACACAGGAGGAGCGAGTGGAGTTTTACGAGCTGGATCAGGTGAGGCATTCGTCCATCCTGATCCCGCAGTCATGTGAATGTGTTTATTGGGACGTGAGGGGGATTTGAACCCTCAACCTTGAGGGGATGATGCTTCACTGACTGTTGTTCTCCTGACAGAAAGAGAAGATCAGAGAGAAGTTTGTTTCTGTGTTGAAGGAAGAATTCAAAGGGAAAGGCCTTTCCTTTTCTATCGGTGAGTTCTGACTGCAGAAATCCTCTGTGAAAATTATGCAATGATTAACGTTTGTCAGATCTTTGGAACAAAAAGATGATTAACAAAAATAACTCAAACAGCTTTGCTCGTTTGT
Source organism: Oryzias woworae (assembly GCA_016861445.1). NCBI lineage: Eukaryota > Metazoa > Chordata > Actinopteri > Beloniformes > Adrianichthyidae > Oryzias > Oryzias woworae. The sequence continues at coordinate 281,306 of BOLG01001264.1, read as the reverse complement.
CCAGTCATGTTGGTTCATTTTAGATGTAAAAAAATAAACATTTCTCATTTTATTTTAGGCTGAAGTTATTCATTCATATTTACATGCGATCAGCACAAAAAATGATGCAAATTCACGTTGATCACATGTAATACGTGCAGCCAAGATGCACATTGCTACGTTATACACACATATTTGAAGTGCATCCAAGGCTGCATTTTGTTGTTGGACGTGTGTATTTTTAAAGTTAAACTTAAAGTCCTGTTAGCTGTTACGCTCCTGGGTGTGTGAAATGCGTTCTCTGCATTTGACCCATCCGCTGGAGGAGTGGTGAGCTCGCGCTCAGGAACCATTCAGTAAATGGTTCCTAAACCCTTAACTCTTCCCCTGCAGCCAAGAAGAACCTTCGGTTCTGACCGCATGTTTGAAAATGAGGTACAAATAGACACTATTGGTTTCTTTTTCTGTGTAACCCGATGCCTTCCAACATTATTCAAGAATAATCTGCAGATTTGAAACTTCAGAGTAGAATCCGCGCTGTTACGGTGAGACGGTCTGTAAACTTTAGATCTGAATGTTGTCAAATTTTGTTGATTAAAAAAAACGCCCTTAAACGTCTTTACAGCAGAAATGTTTCAGTGAAATCTACTGGACTGCAGCAAAGGAAAACAAAAGGCGTTGGAGTCTACTCGTCTCCCTGGATTATCACTAAGGGATCAGATATCGTTCCAAACATAAACCAGGAACTGTGTCCGTCTGCAGGGGGTCAGATCAGCTTCGACGTGTTTCCTGATGGCTGGGATAAGAGGTACTGTCTGGACATCGTGGAGAAGGACAACTATTCAACCATCCACTTCTTTGGAGACAAGACCAAACCTGTGAGTGTGTCCACCACAGCAGCCTTTGGACTTTAATGGTTGAAAATGCTGAAACTGAAAAAAACCAACCAAAGTTTGTTCAAATTAAACGCTTTGTTTTTTTGAGCTAAATGTGCATTTAGCATCCTTTAATTCTTTGCTGTTTTGTTCAACTGTTTAAAGTTTTTGTCTTTTGAACTCTCAGATTATCTGATGAAATCCATACTTTACCAAAAGTTAAGCATTTTCAGCTTCAATTCTACAATCTCATACTTTGTTTAGCTACTTTAGCATTTGTAGCCGTTAGCATCTTTACACACGTGGACAAAATTGTTGGTACCCCTCAGTTAAAGAAGGAAAAACCCACAATTCTCACTGAAATCACTTGAAACTTACAAAAGTAACAATAAATAAAAATGTATTGAAAATTAAATAATCAAAATCAGCCATCACTTTTGAATTGCTGATTAACATAATTATTAAAAAAAACAAACTAATGAAACAGGCCTGGACAAAAATGATGGTACCCATAACTTCATATTTTGTTGCACAACCTTTTGAGGCAATCACTGCAATGAAGCGATTTCTGTATTTGTCAATGAGCGTTCTGCAGCTGTCAACAGGTATTTTGGCCCACTCCTCATGAGCAAACTGCTCCAGTTGTCTCAGGTTTGATGGGTGTCTTCTCCAAATGGCATGTTTCAGCTCCTTCCACAGATGTTCAATGGGATTCAGATCTGGGCTCATGGAAGGCCACTTTAGAATAGTCCAACGCTTTTCTCTCAGCCATTCTTGGGTGTTTTTGGCTGTGTGTTTTGGATCGTTGTCCTGTTGGAAGACCCATGACCTGCGACTGAGACCAAGCTTTCTGACACAAGGCAGCACATTTCTCTCCAGAATGCCTTGATAGTCTACAGATTTCATTGTACCTTGCACACATTCAAGACACCCTGTGCCAGAAGCAGCAAAGCAGCCCCAAAACATGACTGAGCCTCCTCCATGTTTCACCGTAGGGACAGTGTTCTTTTCTTCGTATGCTTGGTTTTTGAGTCTATGAACATAGAGTTGATGTGCCTTACCAAAAAGCTCCAGTTTGGTCTCATCTGTCCAAAGGACATTCTCCCAGAAGCTTTGGGGCTTGTCAACATGCATTTTTGCAAATTCCAGTCTGGCTTTTTTAGGATTGTTTTTCAGCAGTGGTGTCCTCCTTGGTCGTCTCCCATGAAGTCCACTTTGGCTCAAACAACGACGAATGGTGCGATCTGACACTGATGTACCTTGGCCTTGGAGTTCACCTTTAATTTCTTTGGAGGTTGTTCTGGGCTCTTTGGATACAATTCCAACGATCCGTCTCTTCAATTTGTCATCAATTTTCCTCTTGCGGCCACGTCCAGAGAGGTTGGCTACTGTCCCGTGGGTCTTGAACTTCTGAATAATATGAGCCACTGTTGTCACAGAAAGTTCAAGCTGTTTAGAGATGGTCTTATAGCCTTTACCTTTAAGATGTTTATCTATCATTTGTTTTCGGATGTCCTGGGACAATTCTCTCCTTCGCTTTCTGTTGTCCATGTTCAGTGTGGTACACACCTTTTCACCAAACAGCAGAGTGACTACTTGTCTCCCTTTAAATAGGCAGACTGACTGATTATGAGTTTGGTAACACCTGTGATGTCAATTAAAGGACACACCTGAGTTAATCCTGTCAGTCTGGTCAAATAGTTTTCAATCTTTTATAGAGGTACCATCATTTTTGTCCAGGCCTGTTTCATTAGTTTGTTTTTTTTAATAATTATGTTAATCAGCAATTCAAAAGTGATGGCTGATTTTGATTATTTAATTTTCAATACATTTTTATTTATTGTTACTTTTGTAAGTTTCAAGTGATTTCAGTGAGAATTGTGGGTTTTTCCTTCTTTAACTGAGGGGTACCAACAATTTTGTCCACGTGTGTAGCTGTTTTGTAAATGATTAAGCTAATAGGCAGTAGGCATTGTTTATAGTATCTAGCTGTTATGCTTCATGTGAACCAAACAGAGCTTCTGCGTTCACTCAAAGACATGGACAGAGTTGTTCTGAAGTCCCTCCTTCCAGATCTTGGCTGTTTGCTTTGGATCATTGTCCTGCTGAAAGATGAACCGTCGCTCCAGTCAGAGGTCAGGAGCGTTCTGGAGATTTTCATCAGGATGTCTCTGTACATCGTTGCAGTCAGCTTTCCCTCTATCCTGACCAGTCTTCCAGTTCCTGCTGCCCAAAAACATCCCCACAGCATGATGCTGCCACCACCATGCTTCACTGTAGGGATGGTATTGGCCTGGTGATGAGCGGTGTCTGGTTTTCTCCAAGTATAACTCCTGCCATTCACTCCAAAAGGTTCTATTCTGGTCTGGTCAGACCACAGAATCTGGTTTCTCGTGGCCTCAGAGTCATTCAGGAGCATTTAGACAAACTCCAGACGAGCTTCCATGTGGTTTTTAGTAAGAAGGAGCTTCCGTCTGGCCGCTCTACCATACAGGCCTGATTGGTGTAGTGCTGCAGAGATGGTTGTCCTTCTGGAAGGTTCTCCTCTTTCCACAGAGGAACAAGTGACCTTTGGGTTATTGGTCACCTCCCTGACCGGATCAGGGCCCTTCTCCCCCAGTCACTCAGCTTAGATGGTCGGTCAGATCTAGGAAGAGTCCTGGTGGTTCCAAACTTCTTCCACTTACAGATGATGAAGGTCACTGTGCTCCTGGGAACCTTCAAGGCAGCAGAAATGTTTCTGGATTCTTCCTCAGCTTTGTTCCTCAAGACAATCCTGTCTCTGAGGTCTACAGACGATTCCTTTTGTTTCATGCTTTGCTTGTGCTTTGACCTGCACGGTCAACCCTGTCATGTAGACAGGGTCTACCTTCCCAAATCCTGTCCAATCCACTAGATTGACCACAGGTTGGCTTCAATGAAGAAGCAGAAACATCTCAAAAGTTCTTTAAAAAGTCTTCAGCTTGTTCAAAATGCAGCAGCTAGATTGTTAGCAGGAACCAGAAGAAGAGAACACATTACTCCTGTGTTAGCTTCACTTCACTAGCTCCCAGTTGAATCTAGAATCAAGTTCAAAATCCTTCTGCTAACCTATAAGGCCTTGAATGGTATGAACCCATCCTATATTAAAGATCTCATAGAGCCTTACCAACCAAACAGAACACTTCACTCACTAAATGCAGGACTGCTTGTGGTTCCTAGAATCTCTAAAAGCACAGTTGGAGGTAGAGCCTTTAGCCACCAAGCTCCTGTTTTATGGAATAAACTCCCAAGATAGTTTTTCCTCACTGAGAAGGAGGGTCTGAGAGCAGGGATGCCCGTTTAGCTCTATCTGTTCAGTGTAGTTTAACAACTAGCTCTTGTTTGCATTTTTATGACTGACTTTATGTTCTTTGCATTAATACTGCTGTGAAGCCCATTGAGACGGCTATAGTTGTGATATTGGGCTGTAGAAATAAAATTGAATTAAATGGTCAAATATTTGGCAATGACCAACAGTTAGCATTTTTAAAGCCCTGTTTGTACAAGTAATCAGCCAAAAAATAGATTTTCTGTTTCGTTACCCTTTAAAAAAATGTCAAGGTCAGGAGAACGATCGGACAGATCTCCATGTTGGTTTTGGACTCCACCCACTGATGCCATCATCAACACATCAAAGCTGAGTCCCTGATGTAAAGTTCTGATTGTACCTCTCGCAGTACTTCGCAGTACTTCGCAGTACCTCACAGTACCTCACAGTACTTTGCAGTACTTGGCAGTACTTTGCAGCACCTCGCAGTACTTTGCAGTACCTCGCAGTACTTTGCAGTACCTCGCAGTACTTTGCAGTACTTTGCAGTACCTCGCAGTACTTTGCAGTACTTTGCAGCACCTCGCAGTACTTTGCAGTACTTGGCAGTACCTGGCAGTACCTCGCAGTACTTTGCAGTACCTGGCAGTACTTTGCAGTACTTTGCAGTACTTTGCAGTACCTGGCATCACAGTTGATGTGAATGCAGCGTTAGCTGTGGCTGTTGACTGGTAAGCTGTCCAGTTTGCTTAGCTTTGTTTTAGCGATATTAATGCTAACTAAGTTCATGGCATTTAACTTTTATTTTCATGGATTTAGTCGGTCATTTACTCTGTTTAAATGTTGTATCTTTTATTGGTCTGAATTGGTTAAAAGGATTTTTGTTTTTTAATCCCTGCTGATATGTTTCAGGGAGGAAACGATTACGAAATCTTCAGCGACTCGCGGACTGTCGGCCATGAGGTTTCCAGTCCAGAGGACACCAAGCGTCTGTGCGAACAGCTGTTCTTCTGAAGTTACTGCAGCTCCTTACTGTTACTGGAGACTGAAGGGGGAGGAGTCTCATCCTGACCTGGGGGAGGAGTCAAAGACTTGTTTTCTGTTTTCATCAGTTAGTTAAATCTGATTTTTGATCCGTCCCATGTGATCCAGAGAGCCAATCAATCACCTGCAGCAACACAGGAAGTGACTTCAGTGCATCACTTCTTGTGATGGACTCAACAGCAGCGCTTAAGGCGGCGATGATCAGCGTGGAGACGGCGTTTCTACGGCGTTTCAACAGAAACGAAGTTTAACAAATAAAGACCTCAAAGCACAAAAACACCTGTTTGAAGGTCTAATGTCTGATCATCTTCATCCTCTGATCATCTTCATCCTCTGATCATCTTCATCCTCTGATCATCTTCATGTCATGTGAGGATCCAGAGATGTGGTGATGAAGACCATGATATGAGGAAGGAGATCAGCTCCACCATTTGTGTGTGATGTTTGTGTTCTTTTCTTGTGAGTCTTTGACATGTTTGTCATGATTATGTTTTGAACGCTGCTGGTTCCAACGATAGATGAAGATGAACAGTGCTGAGGAAGAGGTTGGAGCAGAGAAGATGGACCGGTCCACAGAGCTAAATCCAGACTTCAGAACCGGATCTTCGGACTTCGTTTGAACAAAGTTCTGAACAGAAACGTCTACGACACCTACTGTGTCCCCGCCCCTACGAGTGTCTGACCGTCTGCATTTCAGGTTGAATTTTGACAGCGTGAGGCAAAAAAATGCAAATGCATGACACCAGGGGGCGCTGTTTTCCATTTTCTAATGACTTCTGACAAAAACACAATGGCACGTTACAATGCAAAAGGTTTTAAAATGAGTTTAAAGCAAACCAATGTCATTGAAATGTCATTTTTAATACTGCAGAGTACATGAACATTCAGTCATTTGAATTATGGCATCAAAAACTGCCGCTCCACACGTGTGGCTCCTTCAGCTCGTGTCCATATTCTCAGTCCTCTGTAGCGTCTTCAGGCTCCTGAATTATTCCATCCATCATTCCCTGTAAGGAATATCTGCTAAATGTTTGGAGTTCAAACGTTCTTCTAAACAGCAGAGAGTTTCCTGTTTCCTCTGATTTGGGAGGAACTTTTGAAAGTATTTTGTCCAACAACTTCAAAGTGAATCCAAATATTTGAAACAGTCAGATTTATGTCCTCATTATGTGAAGTTTACAGTTTTTCTGATTCTAATGTGATTTTTCTACTGGAAATCCGTTGAAATCTTCAGAACAAATCCTGACCCAACAGGAGCAGCTGAACCAGACTGAAGAATCGATCCCTTTATTTCTCCATGAAAGCATTAAGTAGAGGTTTTCAGAGACGTCTTTGAAACCGAACCTTCTGTTCTCCATCAGAACCTCTAAGTTCTCCCAGCAGAACAGCACCAACACACCGAGAAGGAAGAACCACTGACCTGAACTCCGTCCAGCAGAACCGAGCCGCTCTGACGCACCTGGACCCGTTGACCTTACTGAGCTCTCTGCCGCAGGTGGGGCGAGCACGTGACCAGCCGGCGCAACGCCATCAGACTTTAATGAACCGTATCTGGAATTTTGAAGTTTTGAAACTGCTTTCCATCTTTTTGGTTGAAGGGTTTTGGCAGAACACGTGTGGTTTCACTCATATCACAATCAAAGCCTGTTTGGTTTTGTTCTGGAAGGATGTCCTGTTGGGTCACATGACAACATGCAACAGGATCCTGCTCTGCTTGTAGTAAATCTGTTCCTGAATTTGGCCAAATATCATATTCACAAACGTCAATTCTCTGGCCATAAACAGTGTTTCATTCTATTCTGGGGTCAATCTGTATATTGTTAGTATCCAAAATTCAGAGAAAAAAAAGCTCTCAAAATGTTGTCTGTATGTAAAAGAAATCTGTATTTTGACGTGAAAATGAATCGCCTCATTTTTATTTTTCTTGTATTGTAATGTTCATTTATTTCAGAACTGATTGTGAATTCTGTCAATTGAAATCACAAACAGTAAAGTTTGTTGAAAAAAGAACCATGTCTGGATTGTGACGTCCTGTCAGAATCTTTCAGAAACTGCCTTTCTGCCTGTCCTGGTCGTCATGGAAACAGTCTGGAGTTTGTTAGGAATCTCCACGTTCCTGCATCTGTGGTTCCGGTGGAGCTGGACATCAGGACCTCCCGCCTCCTCCTGACGCACAGCTGTCACCTCTCAGAGGAACATTCAGGGAGGTGTGGAGAACAGCTGAACCTCAGTCCAATCTTCTGCTGTGGAACATCGAGCAGGAGCTGTTTGTGCTGCTGGATGTTCTCTGGACGTGTTTTTATGAGTCTTTAAACCACGTGTGTGTTTGGTTCCTGTTGTGAGTCTGTTTAAACCACGTGTGTGTTCCTGTGTTCTCTCTCTGATGAAGATGAGCAGCTTGGAGGAAGAGGAGGAGCAGAGTCTAAAGACTGACCGGTCCAAAGATCAACCAGACAGGACTTCCAAACCCACTGTAAGACTGTTTCTTCTGTTAATGAAGCTGCACTGAATTCTGGGAACCTGAGTTTGTGTGGGAAGAACCTTAAGTCTCTCCTCCAGAACCATCTCCAGCTGTTCCTTCTCTAATGTTCTACAACACAAAAGTAAACAAACCGGAACCAGAAACATTGGAGTTTATTTAAAGTCTCTCATGTTTGTATTTTTACACAGATTCCCTTGAAAACAGTTTGTATTTTTCAAATCATCTTTGTGGGAGACATGATGTCATCAGAACTCTTTGTTCCAAATGCGGTCCAGTCCCTCTGTGTGGAGTTTGCATGTTCTCCTTGTTCATGTGTGGGTTCTCCAGGTTCCTCCAGACCTGAAACATTCATTGGTTCCTGTAGTTGTGAGTGTGTGTGGTTGTGTGTCTCTGTGATGGTCTGCTGTCCAGGATAAACTCCACATTCATCTGACAACAGTTGGGAAAGGCTCCAGCAACTCTCATAAGGGGTTCCAGCTGTGTCTCTATGACAACAGTCCAGTTCTGAGACAGACTCGACCCCTTGATGTCTGGAACCCTTCAGGTGGAGACCCCGCCGTCATTCTTCGTTTCATCAGACGTGTTCACACAGAAACCAGAGGCAGTGAGGAAGAGGACGACGGTTCTTCATCTGCTTAGACTGAGAAACTCTGTAAACTACGCCGACACTGAACACACCATCAAACTCCAGCTTGAAATAAACCCACTTGAGTCTCTTACTTTACCGATGGCGTTTCACCATCAGCTGCACTCAGGCCTGGTTCTGGCCCAGTGAAGGCTCAGATCAGATCCGCTTCGGGACCGGTTCCTTGACATTAGGATACGTGATCACATCAAACGGAAGATTACAGAGAACCGTCTGAAAGGTGGAACTGAACTGAACTTGGTTCAGAAATCTTTAACTCCTTCAGAGCCGAGCTTTTCTTTAAGTAACCTGTTTTTAGGTTTTAACGGCAGCGTGACCTCCTGAGGTAACAGAACCAACAGGGTCAGATGTCAGGTCTGAAGAGGTCAATGTTCTTGAACCAAAGGTCTGCTGGTTCCAGCAGGATTCCTCCCTGATTTCTTTATGTTTTGAGGGAACATTCCTGAAAACAGACCCTTCAGAAACACATTTGGAAGCATGTTCTGTGTAAATCAGAAAGAGCGTGAGCTTCCCTTCTTTGTTTATAAAAGCTGCACTTCCTCACAGTGAACACAAGGGGGCAAAAAACAACAACAACAAACACGACGTCTCCCACGGTAATGCTCCAAACGTCCTCGTTTCTGTTCCTTCGTTCCGATGGAGCGGCTCAGATCCCGCTGCTGTAGCTGCTGTGGCCCCTCCCACAGTAAACGAGTGCTGCTTCTCATTAAAAACGTATAAAAGTCTGCTATGTTACAAGCTTCAATAAATAAAAGGCGCAGTGTTGAGTCCGAGTTTCTCCTTCGTCAGAGGACTCGTGTCCTGAGCTGGAGTTCAGCTCCCCTTTTCCGATCAGACAGCAGCATGGACGCCCTCACTCCAGCTGGGGGTCCTCACAGCCACCTACGCCGCAGAGGTCTGTCACCCCTGACTCCCAGCTGCCGTGAGCCGACGGGTCCTCGAGGTTGATGTTCTGAGGCAAAGGGGCGGGGCTCTGAGCTGTCTCATTGGCTGATTGGATTGAGTGCCGGTTGGTGATTGGCTCAGAGTACAGGGAGGGCGGGTCCGGCCCGTGGTGTCTGTGCTGCAGCCGGTCAGTCCTCCGCCTCGAGACCTGGACTTTCTGCATCGTGATTGGCTGCCCCGTCAATGCAGCGATCCTCTGTGAGTGACAAGAGTCAGTCAGCTGACTGTCCCCTCCATCCAATCAGAGCAGAGGAACAGTGCAGCCTGGCGCCTGAAACGCTGACAATAAAGATTTATTCAATAAAAAAATGCTTTACTAAAACTGTGTGCGTGTGTGGGGGGGGCGCACTATTACTAAGAGTTTGAACACTGACTCGACTCGACCCCCCCACCACCACCACCACCGCTTTAAAAGACCCTAAATTGTATTTCCTGCTCCCCCCAGGTTCTTCCTTTCCTGCTTCCTGTTTGTTTCTTCTGAAGTTCTCGTTTCCCGATAGAACCTGAACACCTCGTGTGTGCACTTTTTAAAGTGGAAAACTGAAGTCTGAAGTGAAACGTGTTGATTGGACGAGTCTGGCCAATCACAGGCTGCGATGTGTGGGGGAGGGGGTGTTTGTGTGTTGTATGCCTTGTCTGGAGCCGGGGTGGTGGTGGGCGGGTCCTCCTGCTGGTACCTCCTGGTGATTGGTCAGCTCCTGCTCCAGCTGCTGACTCTCCCCCCTCACGGTGGACAGGAGGTCAGCGGGGGATGGGCAAGGAGGCGGGGGCCTCTCGCCATGGTTGTAGAGCCCCTTCCACATTCTGAAACCATCAAACCGACAGTGACTTTTTCACCCAAACTATCTGAATTTAGGTGCAAATGAGAGTGGCGCCCCCCTGAGGATGGGGGTGGAGTGTGTGTGTGTGTGTGTGTGTGTGCGTGTGTGTGTGTGTGTGTGTAGTGGTGGTGGTGGGGGGGCTCACTTGAAGCAGTAGGGGGTGGTGTTGGGTCTCAGGATGCCCTGGCTCTGGCTCAGCTCGGCCTGGTACAGCGGGTTGGTGAACTCGCCCCGGTCCCTCCACAGCTGAGGCCAGACGGAGTGAGCGCGCTCACGGAGCCTGCAGTCATGCACGCACACGTGCACTCTCATCAACCACAGTCCTTTCAGTACCAAAAGAAGCTGATTGCAGCACAACCAGAGAGGAAGAACCCAAAGATGAACCTCATGTCTCTGCGTTCCTTCTCACAGTTTCCCAGGAAGTTCCCAAACTGACAGGAGTACACGTGCGTGCGCACGGCAATGAGGAAGCGCTCGTTGAACTGGAAGGCACATGGGAACTGCTCGGACAGCTGCCACACACACTCCAGGAACTGGTCAATGACGGGGGACACCTCTTTGGGGTCCCCGTCCAGGTGAGCGTACCTGTGGAGCAACAGCGATGACCAGCAGCACAAACACACATCCTGTTCTGGGAGGTTCCGATCTACCTCAGGATTTAAAAGTTCTGGAGAAGACTGGGATCAGTGGGAACTGACCTGTGGGAGAACTTGTGACCGAAGGAAACCCAGTCTTTCTCAACCAGAAGCTGAAGAAGACAAGGATAAAAAGGTTAACGTCAAGAAAAGAGCAGGTTTGGGTTTGAGGAGGTCCGGTTCTAGAACTCACCATGAGTCCTTTGATGGTTCTGTAGAACGGGTCCAGCAGGATGCTGGCCACAGAGCATGCCTGTGCTGTCCGGTCCCAACCGTCAGAGCAGTGGACCAGAACACTGATGCCTTCATCTGCCACCGCCTGGACCAGAACACCAGTGAGAATAGGTGAACAGTTCTGTGTGTGTTTGTGTTGCGTGTTTGAATTTTGTTTCTGTGTTTGTGTTGCATGCTGGCATTGTGTTTTGTGTGTTTGTGTTGCATGTTTGCATAGTGTTTGTGTTGCATGTTGGCATTGTGTTTGTGTTGCATGTTGGCATTGTGTTTGAGTTGCGTATTGGCTTTGTGTTTTGTGTGTTTGTGTTGCATATTGGCGTTGTGTTTGTGTTGTGTTTGCATTGTGTGTTTGTGTTACGTGTTTGTATTGTGTTTGTGTTGCATATTGGCATTCTGTTTTGTGTATTTGTGTTGCGTGTTTGCATTGTGTTTGTGTTGCGTATTGGCATTGTGTTTTGTGTGTTTGTGTTGCATATTAGCGTTGTGTTTTTGTTGTGTGTTTGCATTGTGTGTTTGTGTTACGTGTTTGTATTGTGTTTGTGTTGCATATTGGCATTCTGTTTTGTGTATTTGTGTTGCATGTTTGCATTGTGTTTGTGTTGCGTTTTGGCATTGTGTTTTGTGTGTTTGTGTTTCATATTGGCGTTCTTTTTGTGTTGTGTGTTTGCATTGTGTGTTTGTGTTGCATGTTTGTATTCTGTTTTGTGTGTTTGTGTTGCATGTTTGCATTGTGTTTTGTGTGTTTGTGTTTCATATTGGCGTTCTTTTTGTGTTGTGTGTTTGCATTGTGTGTTTGTGTTGCATGTTTGTATTCTGTTTTGTGTGTTTGTGTTGCATGTTTGCATTGTGTTGTGTGTTTGTGTTGCGTGTTTGCATTGTGTTTGTGTTGCATATTGGCATTGTGTTTTGTGTGTTTGTGTTGCGTATTTACATTGTGTTTGTGTTGCGTGTTTACATTGTGTTTGTGTTGTGTGTTTGCATTGTGTTTGTGTGTTTGTGTTGCGTATTTACATTGTGTTTGCGTTGCGTGTTGGCATTGAGTTTGAGTTGCGTATTGGCATTGTGTTTTGTGTGTTTGTGTTTCATATTGGCGTTGTGTTTGTGTTTCATATTGGCGTTGTGTTTGTGTTGTGTGTTTGCATTGTGTGTTTGTGTTGCGTGCTGGTGTTGTGTTTGTGTTGCATATTGGCATTGTGTTTTGTGTTGCGTGCTGGTGTTGTGTTTGTATTGCATGTTTGCATTGTGTTTGAGTTGCATGTTTGCATTGTGTTTTGTGTGTTTGTGTTGTGTGTTTGCATTGTGTTTTGTGTGCTTGTGTTTCACATTGGCGTTGTGTTTGTGTTGTGTGTTTGCATTGTGTGTTTGTGTTGCGTGTTTGTATTGTGTTTGTGTTGGATATTGGCATTTTGTTTTGTGTTGCGTGCTGGCGTTGTGTTTGTGTTGTGTGTTTGTGTTGCGTGTTTGTGTTGCATATTGGCATTGTGTTTTGTGTGTTTGTGTTGCGTGCTGGTGTTGTGTTTGTGTTGCATATTGGCTTTGTGTGTTTGTGTGTTTGTGTTGCATATTGGCATTGTGTTTTGTGTGTTTGTGTTGCATGTTTACATTGTGCTTGTGTTGCATGTTTGCATTGTGTTTGAGTTGCGTATTGGCTTTGTGTGTTTTTGTTGCATATTGGCGTTGTGTTTGTGTTGCATGTTGGCATTGTGTTTGAGTTGCGTATTGGCTTTGTGTTTTGTGTGTTTGTGTTGCATATTGGCGTTGTGTTTGTGTTGTGTGTTTGCATTGTGTGTTTGTGTTACGTGTTTGTATTGTGTTTGTGTTGCATATTGGCATTCTGTTTTGTGTATTTGTGTTGCGTGTTTGCATTGTGTTTGTGTTGCGTATTGGCATTGTGTTTTGTGTGTTTGTGTTTCATATTGGCGTTCTTTTTGTGTTGTGTGTTTGCATTGTGTGTTTGTGTTGCATGTTTGTATTCTGTTTTGTGTGTTTGTGTTGCATGTTTGCATTGTGTTTTGTGTGTTTGTGTTTCATATTGGCGTTGTGTTTGTGTTTCATATTGGCGTTGTGTTTGTGTTGTGTGTTTGCATTGTGTGTTTGTGTTGCGTGCTGGTGTTGTGTTTGTGTTGCATATTGGCATTGTGTTTTGTGTTGCGTGCTGGTGTTGTGTTTGTATTGCATGTTTGCATTGTGTTTGTGTTGCATGTTTGCATTGTGTTTTGTGTGTTTGTGTTGTGTGTTTGCATTGTGTTTTGTGTGCTTGTGTTTCACATTGGCGTTGTGTTTGTGTTGTGTGTTTGCATTGTGTGTTTGTGTTGCGTGTTTGTATTGTGTTTGTGTTGGATATTGGCATTGTGTTTTGTGTGTTTGTGTTGCGTGCTGGCGTTGTGTTTGTGTTGTGTGTTTGTGTTGCGTGTTTGTGTTGCATATTGGCATTGTGTTTTGTGTGTTTGTGTTGCGTGCTGGTGTTGTGTTTGTGTTGCATGTTTGCATTGTGTTTTGTGGGTTTGTGTTGTGTGTTTGCAATGTGTTTTGTGTGTTTGTGTTGCATGTTTACATTGTGCTTGTGTTGCATGTTTGCATTGTGTTTGTGTTGCATATTGGCATTGTGTTTTGTGTGTTTGTGTTGCGTGCTGGTGTTGTGTTGCATGTTTGCATTGTGTTTGTGTTGAATGTTTGCATTGTGTTTTGTGTGTTTGTGTTGTGTGTTTGCATTGTGTTTTGTGTGTTTGTGTTGCATGTTTACATTGTGTTTGTGTTGCATGTTTGCATTGTGTTTGTGTTGCATATTGGCATTGTGTTTGTGTGTTGTGCGACACACACACCCTGGCAATGAAGGCTCCAGCGTCTAGAATGGCTTTGATGTGTTTGAGCCATCCCGAGTTCTCCAGCCCCCACAGGAAGTCGGTCATGGACGGGGAGCGCATGTCGCCCACTGCAGGCAGGAGAGGTCACGACACGTGCACTAACGTGCTCTGCGGCGTGTGCGGCTCTACTGACCGTCGATGATCTTCTGCTGGCTGCTTCTCATCACGTGGATGTTCTCGATGCCGATGAAGGTCAGCCTGATGTTGGTGTAGTGGTCCTCGTTCTCGTAGCCTTTTCCCGCCGCCCGGTTCGCCATGGCGTTTATCTGGACAGGTTTACATTTGAACCGTGCACTGCAGTTTTGTGTGTGCACGTGTGGTGGTGAACGTCACCTTTGGCCTGGTGTCTACCACGTAGATGAAGTCGCTGCCAGGGTTGGCCTTCATCACGCTCTGCAGCATCATCTCGTCCTCCTGACTGCGGCCGCTAAAGCCCGACAGCGGCTGGCTGCAGCGGCACACGGCAGCCTGCAGGGAGAGCTCTTCATCATCTTCATCATCCTCAGTGCGTTTGTGTTTAACTTGGGAGAATGACCCCCTCCCTCTCCTAAGTTACCGTATATCTTTCAATACTGGCCCCGACGTTTATTCCACAAATGTGGAAGCCGGTCTGGTGTTTATTATTACAGGTTCTCTCAGTAAAAGCTCTCCAATAAAAGCAGGTCTCACAGGTGTTAGTTGTAATAGACGCCGGTTTCTAATAGTGGCCGGGCTCCTTCAAGACCCAACCCCCCTGCGCACAGGGTGCTGAGCTCGGCAGAGGGGGAGGGGCTGTGTGTCTGTAGCATTCAGCCAGTGGAGCACGGATCACAACATTTTGTATTCCAATTTTGAAAAATACCAAAGAACATTCTGGTGAGGAATCTGAACCACATTTTGGGATGAATCCTAAACATATCAGAGAATGTTGCAAGCAGATGGATGAAGGAGCAAAGACGGCTGCAGAAAGAAAAGGAGCAAACCGGTTTCCTGGTGAGCAGAGAAAGCAGCAACAAATTAGAAGAACTGGTTTGAACATGGATTACTGAGCAAAGGAAAAGGTGCTCGTGTCTCCAGGAAAATGATCGGCATGAAAGCAGATTTTTCAGATTTTTGATACAGAGATTGACGTTTACAGCCAGTGGAAATAAGAACAGAATAAAATGTTCTTATCATCTAAATCAATCCTGAAATGTTCATCTGTTGTTTTCTGCATTTTGTGATCACATTTTAGGGAAAATGAACCCATTAACCATCATCCTTCTGTCTGCAATGGAATAAACGCCGGTCTCCTATAGACACTGGTCTCTAATAAACACCAGGCCGGCCGACATTTTTTAAAAAATAAACGCCTCGGCTACTATTTGAAGATATACGGTATTCGTCACATATTGACACATGTCTAAGGAGCCATCAGCGTCAAAAATGGATATTTTGGGTTTCCCCAACTCATTGCTTTTGACGCTTTGACTCATCCAATTAAATCAAGCCTCCCCAACATCCAGGCCACAAACTGGTACTGATCCGGTACCTGGTCACACCTGTACCCAAACCCTAACAACTATTAGAAACCAACATTTAACAGTTACAAACACCTGTGAGACCCAGCGGCTATTGGAAGACATGTGGAAGCATTTACATTGTTCCTGTGTGAGGCTTCACCTGGTCATGTGACTTCAGCCAGCCAATCAGACCCTGTTGCGAGTGGGCAGAGGGGAGTAGTGCTCCAGCAGGCATCTCACTAAACTTTTGATGTTCTTTTGAAGTTCTATTTTATTTATTTATTTATTTTATATCGAGTTTAGGAACCGTAATTATTGGAGTGGAACCACAGAGTACATCGCTTCTGCTAGCTTTTTGTAGCTCATCTGTCACATTGCTGTCGTGTTAGCACTGATGCTAACAAGCTCTTGCTAGCCCAGCGGACTCCAGTTTGAATGTGTGTGTGTGTGTGTGTGTGTGTGAGCATGACACTGACCAGCGTGTCCTGGTGGAAGTAAGACAGAACAGGAAATCGCCCTCGGCTCCGGAACCTGGCACTGCCCACAATGACAGCGGGCGTGGCCAACTTTGGGATGAAGAGTTGGGAGGGGTAGGTGTCGCACACCTACAGGGAGACAAAGGCGGAGCAGGTGAGTGAGTCACATGTTCATAGACCAGAAGGTTCCTCCCTCTCTGTGCAGCAGAAGGTCTGATCGCCACACTTACCCTGAATTCACTGTTAGCAGCTGTGGAAACCCACAGGTTGTTGGGAACGCCCATCCTCCTGTAGTCCGCCATCAGGTCCAGGAAGTTCCAGGATTCCTCGCGCTCCTCCTTGTTCACACTGGGGTTGAAGGAGAGGCAAAAGAGCTCGCTGTACTTCTCTGAGGAAGAAGAGGAGTTCATATCTTCATCACAAAGCAGCCGTAGGTTGGACACCCCCCCACTCACACCCACCCACCCACTCACATGCACGCACGCACGCACACACACAGACTCAGACCTGGTCGTGTCAGACGGACTAAGGATGCGTGAACGTCCAAACAGTCTTTCTCCTGTGGGATGAAGATCTGGAAGAGCTGGAAGTCTTTACAGCGCAGGATCAGCTGACCTCCTGAGGGCGTGGCATAAGGCTTCTCCACGCTGTTGACCATGCTGTGCAGAACCTGTTCCACACACATACATAGAAATGTCAGGATGAAGAAAAGCAGAACTGGAGCTACACTGATGCATTTGAAGAAGAAAGAGAACAAGAAGAACCATCAGAGATGACCAGGAATGGAAAAGTGGAGAATTACCACCTCTGTGTTTACCTAGTTCCTCTTCATGGAGCTTCACGATAACCTGATTCTTCCTCATGAAGCTTTATGTTTACATGGTTCCTCTTCATGGAGTCATCCATCCATCTTCTTCTGCTCATCCGGGAGCGGGTTGCGGGGGCAGCAGTCTAAGCAAAGATGCCCAGACTTCCCTCTCTTCGGCCACTTCCTCCAGCTCCTCTGGGGGGACCCAGAGGCGTTCCCAGGCCAGCCAAGAGACATAGTCTAGTAGTAGCGTGTTCTGGATCTTTGACGGGGCCTCCGCCCAGTGGGACATGCCCAAACACCTCCCCAGGGAGGCGTCCAGGAGGCATCCAACCAGATGCCCCAGCCACCTCAACTGGCTCCTCAGGATGTGGAGGATCAGCAGCTCTACTCTGAGCTCTTCCCGAGTGACTGAGTTTCTTACCCTATCTCTAAGGAAGCACCCAACCACCCTACGGAGGAAGCTCATTTTAGCCGCTTGTATCCGGGACCTCGTTCTTTCGGTCAAGACCCAGAGCTCATGACCATTGGTGAGTATTGGAGCAAAGATTGACCGGTGAATTGAGAGCTTTGCTTTCTGATTCAGCTCTCTCTTCACCACAACAGACCAACATAGCGAACACATAACAGTGAACGCTGCACCAATCGGCCTGTCGATCTCACGCTCCAATCTTCCCTCACTCACCCACCTGTGGAAGCAGCACTCCACCCACCCAGAGAGGACAAACCACCTTTCTCCAGTCAAGAACCATGGCCTCAGACTTAGCGGTGCTGACCCTCATCCCAGCCACTTCACACTCGGCTGCAAACCGTTCCAGTGCTGGAGGGCCTGGCTCGATGAAGCCAACAGGACAACATCATCTGCAAAGAGCAGAGAGGAAATCCTGTGGTTCCCAAACCAGACCCCCTCCAGACCCTGGCTACAGTTCCATGACCAGGGCGGAAACCGCACTGTTGTTCCTGGATTTGAGGTTCAACTATCCATTGAACTCTCCTCTCCAGTACCCTGGCATAGACTTTCCCAGGGAGGCTGAGTTGGAACACATCCTCCGGTCCCCCTTCTTGAAGGGGAACCACCATCCCTGTCTGCCAGTCCAGTGGTACAGTTCCTGACTGCCTCGCAATGCTGCAGAGATGTGTCAGCCAAGACACTCCCACAGCATCCAGAGATTTGAGGCCCTCAAGGCGGATCTCGGCAACTCCCGGTGCCTTGCTACCAAGGAGTTTGTTGACTACCTTGGTGACTTCAGCTTGGGTAATGGACAGCTCCATCCCAAAGTCCTCAGGCTCTGCTTCCTCAAGGGAAGGCAGGATTGAGGAGCTCCTCTAAGTATTCCTTCCACCGCCCGACAATGTCCCCAGTCAAAGTCAGCAGCTCCCCACCTGCACTTAAAACAGTTTGCCAGAACCTCTTTAAGGCCAACCAATAGTCATTCTCCATGGCCTCCCCGACCTCCTCCCAGGACTGAGTTTTTGCCTCCACAACAGCCAGGGCCGCAGCTCACTTAGACTGCCGATACCTGTCAGCTGCCTCTGGAGTTCCACAAGCCGGCCAGACCCGATAGGATTCCTTCTTCAGTTTGACGGCATCACTTACTCCTCTTTATGGAGCTTCATGTTTATACGGTCCCTGCTCAAGTCTAATCACAGGCTGTGACTACCGCTTCCCCAGGGGAACGTGAGAAAGAGACTTGGCCCTCCCACGTGTCAGTCATGAGGGGTCTTGAACGTTTTGATATAAAGAACATCTCTTTTGGCATAGAACACGACAGTGGAGATCCAGGAAAGAACAAGCAGATGTTCTGCAGCTGTCTTTGTTTCGTCCATGCTAGCAGAAATCAGATGCCTCCATGTCTTTAGGATGACTCCCCCACACATAGATGCAGGGTGTGGTTGTGTTTTTCGGGGGTTGTTGCTTCTCCTTGTGTTTCTCCCTAAACTCGTCTCATTCTCCCCTGACCTTGTTCAAGGATGATGGATAGATCTGCAGAGACTTTTAGGACTCTGATGCATTCAAACATTCCTGGGAAACGGCAACAGTTCTGTCTAAACGTCTAAGAGGGACAAAACATCTGAGGAGTCAAACCTTCTCCTGTTCTCCCCATTGTTTGTAGAGACCAACCTGAAGGTCAGAATGAAACGTCTGCCATGTTGTTTCCCATGAACTCCAGTGAGACACTCTGCTGCCTGGCTCCACCACCAGAACTCCAGTAGCTGCGAGCTATCCTTACTATGCTGCGCCGCGGAGAGCAGCCGCGGGTTCTGTTGTAGCGGGGGCGATCTTTTATTTTCATCGAGACAATAATGAAAAGATCCTCCAGTTCTATATTTATTGTCCCCTCTCGAGTTAATGCTCAAACTGAGCCTCAGACGGATGGAAGTACCGTTTAAAACAGCCGTCAGGCACAGCTCCACTGCCGGAGTGCAGCACACTGCACCAGCAGAGACTAGTGAAACCAGACACAGCGACGTGCTTGCCGGCGCCTCTGTGGAGCTCTCCAACACTTATAAACACAACACAAGGTCCTTGCTCAATATCATCCATGTTTTCCATGATGTGGTCAACGAATGAAGTTTGACCACAAAGAAGCATACAGTGAGCAATGAGCAATGAAGGTTGCTCCGTGGCCGGAGCGTCGAGGTGTCGAGCAGTAAAAAGAGAGGCGGCAGACACAAATTTGACGCTCCGGCCACGTCTGGTGTGTGTGCAGCATAAGATCCAGAGACATCGAGACGGATCATCTGCCCATCCAGGAGGTTTGGTTCCTGCTTACCCACGTCTCTCTGCGGGTCTCTGGGTCGTTCTCCACAAAGATGGTGTGGGTGGCGGACAAGTACAGGGTCCCTACGCTGGCTTTCCGCTGGCCTGAGGACCGGTCCAGGAGACGGACATGTTCCACCTGGAACACAAACACATGAAAGGTTTAGCATTTTAATTATGATGTTTTTATTTATTTCACCAAAGGGTTGAAACAGCTCTAAATGTTCGTGTCTTTCCGGTTTCAGGTCCCGGTCAGTGGTTTGCTTCCTGGAGTCCCACCGTACATGAGCATTCATCAGATCTGGCTGTGAAACGATGAAGTCATGTTTGTGCCACCATATTGCGGGAAAAAGTCACAGTTTTGAGATAAAAATTTCCTAAGTTGCAAGACAAAGTTTTAAAAATAAAACTTCTTAGTTTGGAAATGAAAATATTAAATATTTGTTTTCAATTTTTTTAAAAAATATTTTAGCCTTTGCAACCCAAATGTTTTCAGATGCGTTGTCTGTCATCTCGCTTTCATCTTTGATTTTGTCTTCATTGGTTTCAGTTTACCCGTAATACACCAAACAGCCAATCACAGACACGGCGGTTCATGCTGATTGGTCTAGATTCTCTCCAACCAGGTGTCTCTGCCTCGCATTGACGGTGCTTGGAGACAGAATTCGTATCCGTTCGTTTTGAGCAGGTTGCTGCAGTCTTCAGCCATTCTGGTCCGTTTCTCTTTGAGTAGAAGCCAGAAGGAGAAACAAAGACGCAATAAAACTGGTTCTGTATTTATTGATGTTAGAGTAGAGACCAGCGTGTTTAAAATGTTCACAGCAGAAAAACCATCTCAGCTCCGCCTCCGTTACATTGTGTTATGATATGAAATATGAAGAGAAAATAACATAAATCATTTTGTTTTTTACTTTGGACAAAAACAAACACTGATGTCATTTTTCTTCAGCCATAGAAGCAGAGTTGAGGAGAAACGAGCTTTTTCATTGTTTGAGCCTCGGTAACAGATACCAAGTTGGATAAAAATAGCGATTTGATTGGACAGAATCTAGACCAATCAGCAGGCTGTTTGGTGGCACATATCTCACGCTGAACTGAAGTTTATGAACGCAAAATGAAGAGACAAGGCAAAAGCGAGATGAGAAACGTCGCATCAGAAAACATTGGTGTTGCAAATGCAAAATTGTTTTTTGAAAGTCCAAAAAAAGTTGATAAAGCAAAAAAACAGTTTTTGAAAGCAAATATTGAATATTTTCATTTGCAAATTATGAAGTTTAATTTTTACATTTAAATTTTTACATTTTCTTAATTTTATTTCCTTTGCAACTCAGGAAATTTTGATCTTAAAACTATGACGTTTGCTTGCAATATGGTGGCACAAGAACAAGTCATATGAAAGCTAAGCGTGCGTGAACTTAGTACAAAGCTCAGACGGAAAACCATCCATCCCTGACACTGGATCAGGCCCGGGCTGCATGGCGCCCCAGTCAAACAAGACGCACGCACACACACACACACACACACACATCCCTACAACACCCCCACCACCATCTGGAAATGAAACGATGTAACTGCCTGGAATATGTGGCAATAAGAGTTCCTTTATCTTAACTCTCAAAACTTAAAAACAACCAGTTATGATTATTGTTTAACACAACTGATCCCTGAGCAGGACTCGATCCAGCAGCCTTAATAGAAGGAGGTGGGAGCGCTAACCACTGCACCACCATATCATCCACAATGACAAACATGATAGGTTTTAATAGAGACATATCTAGTGTGAAAGGTTTATGGATCTCTATCGTTAAAAGTTTAAAGACAGTTAATTTGTATTTTTTGACCAAAATGCAGGAGCGGGGGGGTGAATTTCCAATAGACTGAATGTAAATAAAACAGAAAAACCTCGGCCTTGAGCCCCGTATTGCTCCTTTTCCTTCCCTTTTTTGACCTTAAAGCTGTCCTGGAGGGCTTGTCTTGTTGTTTTTTCATCCTTACAGTTTTAAAAAGCACTAACAGCAGCAACACCGCCCGCCACCTCCACCACCTCGCTCAGACAGCGGCAGCTTCAGGTGAGGTCGGGTGCTTATGGATTTGTTTGAGTTATTTTGAATGTTTTTATTACTTTAAAAATAACTAAATGAGTGTTGTATCCAACTGTTATAAACTTGCAAAACATGTCATAAACTCGTCATAAAAAAACATATCCTAATTGTCATTCGGCGCCCCCTCCAGCAGATGGCGCCCTAGGCAATCACCTAGGTCTAACCCATGACCAGGAGCCGGCCCTGGCTGGAAGCCTGATTCCATTGTCGGACACATAACGTGCATTTGGTTTCGGTCCGCCTCAGATGGAACCGAACCGAACCGGGATAGAGAACGGCGGCCTACAGATGACTGCGACTATCCAGCTCCTGGAGATATCGAGACCCTGCTCATCCCGGTCCAAACGGTGCCGTTACACCAAGAACCGCGCATAAATGAACTCCGGGATGACGGGAACAGGGGGAGGCGGAACCGGACCTGAACGGGGCGCGGTTGAGGTTCGCTTCTACCTTGGGTGTCCGGATGAGCTCCATCACAGACGGCCAAAATGGAGGAGCGGAGAACCGGCCGTTCCGTTTGTCCTTTCTGTCCGTTAAACCCGCGGGTTCACGCCGACAAAGGCGCTCCGTTCTGGGCGGCGGCCGCTGCGGGGCTCCGCGGGACTCCCCACGCTGCCCCGCGGCTGTTCGGTTGGTACCGGTCCAGTATGAGGACAGACTGCGAGCCAGAACCGCTGCATCCCTGCGCCACCCTCCCTTCACGAGAACAAGTGTTAGCATTTCCGGATCTAACTTTCAGAATAAAACCCGCGGAGCGAAAACACGTTTGAAACATTTTAATGTTCGCTGAAACATAATAAAAAACAATAATAAATCTGGACATATTTTATGTTTTGTATCCGTCCATAAACACGTTTTATCCTTTAGGGGTCAGGAGGTTGCTGGAGCCTAACCTGACTACAGTGATGTGAAGGTGAGGTTATCTCACCCCCCCACCACCACCACCACCACCACCACGCGCGCACACACACGCGCACACACACACACAACCCTCACACACACACACACACTTACACACAACGTAACAGCCCATAAAATGAGACAACAAATATATAAAAAGAAAATATTAATATGAATTAAAATCTGGCTTGATACTGAGTGAGGGAGTGATTAGGGACTGTCCACATCAGTGACCCCTCACTCCCGTTCACAGAAGAAGCCAACATAGGATCAAGGAGCCAGATCCCAGTGTGGCGACGCTGTTCACTGGGAAAACGCAATCAGGGATTTGAAGTCCCTCTGAGGAAAACACTGGACTGAAAACAAAATGTAAAAGGAATAAAATATGTAAAAGTACTTAGAAGTAAATAATACAATTACTTCTTCAGCTTCTAGAGCTTCTTGAGCTTCTTGAGCTTCGGCAGCCCCCGTAGGCTCTCCTCCCTCCCTCACCCATCCTGGCCTGCCGCCCCCCACAGGTGCGTGCGTGTTTCCGTGACTCAGCCAATCATCCATGCACGCTGCGGTGACCGCTGCGCGCGCGTGCGTAGGATCGCTCGGCGGAGCAGGTCCAGCCTAATGGGGAGAGCGCGCGGACAGTGTCGTGCTCAGGTGAGGGCGGTAACCTGCAGGTGTTCGTGCATGGAGTGGCGCTCGCGGCTGGTTCCGGTGAGTCCAGTTTCTCTTTTTTCATCATCAGTTGTGGTACAGGACCCAGGAACGCGCGTCCGCGCGCGGCCGAACGTCACGCACGCGACGCGGGAGTCCAAATAAACGCAGAGTCATTTGCTGGTTGATGAAATGTCGTATAACTTACGTCAGAGGGACCGCGTGCTGACGCGTGTTCGCGCGTGCGTATCATTTCCTGCTGCTGTTTTCTGGTGAAATGAACGTTTTAGTGGAGTTTGTGTCTGCGCATGCCCGTTCGTGCTGAGCCTGCAGGCGCGTGCACTGGTCAGAGTTGCTGATTTCGCGCGCGCGCGTGCGTCAGGGCGTTTGTGCTGCTGCAGCACTCTGCGGGTTGCATAACAGGTTGTCCTCTGCGGCCCCCCCCCGCACCGACTGCTGCTGGGCTTGAAATCCAACTAAGTGAGTTCCGTGTTGGACTTTCAGAACCGCTCCAGTTAGTGATGGCGGGAGCATCCAGACCTGCAGCCAAGACGGAAACAAACCAGAACAGATTCACGAGAGGCGTGAAAATAGTCCAACTGGGAACAAATACTGGATTCTAAATGTAATCAGTCTTTCTTGACACTGATGGTGCAGAGGAAGGGCAGTTGCCCTAGGATCGCTGGTTCAATTCCTGGCTTGTTCGCCCATGTGTTGAAGTGTCCTTGAGCAAGCACTGGACCCCACATTGCCTCTGGTGGTTATAGGTTGGCGCCAGTGTTCAGCAGCGGCGCTTTACAAGTACACGCCATTTACCATTGGAAACAAATATGAACCAACAGAGGACTTGAGTGTGGAACCCCCCCCACTGGAAAAATGGTTTATTCCAGTCATCTTAATCACACCTGATGTTGGACGTGGGGTCAGCAGGCTCCTCCTACTTTTATTGAGGCCTCTGATTGGTCAGTTTAGAACTTGAATAACTTGGACTACAGAAAAATATCATGAAAACGATGAGGATTATGAAGAAGATGTTCCTGTTTGGAACGCCAGGGGGGAGGAGTCACTCAGTCCAGTTCTCATAAACTGTCAATGGTGCAGGTATAACACAATTATTAATTCTTTAACACAGGAAGAAAATGGAAATACATGAAAGAACAATGGTGGGAGAACAATCCAAATCCATCATCACTCAAAGTCCATAAATGATCCAGTTGCCTGATAAAGACTGAATCTTAATTGATCAATCTCCCATGTGAGGTCATGACCTCTGAACTCTTCATCATTCTGTAGACGCCCCCACCTTCTTAAGGTGGATTCACAAGGAACACGGTTTGCGTGGCCGCGCGGAGAATTCTCTGTTCGCCGCGTGTCCAAAAATGTGTTCAGTAAGCTCGCCGCCTCACTTGCGTGTTTAGAGATCAGGTTGATTTATTTCAAAGATCTCTACAAAAGCATCAGTGATCACGTCTCCATGTTTGGGTTCATCAGAACCTTTAGTTTCCCTTTAGCTCCAGCGAGGTTCTCTCCTGCTGCCGTGTCTGATTGACGGCTGCTTCTGTGGTGTTTCCGTCTCTCTCTGACCGAGTTCAAATGCTTCCTGTCGCGCATTAACATGAGAGGACAAAAAGAAAAACAAGAATAAAATGAGGAGACCCTTTTTTATTGTTGTCTCAATGAAAATAAGAAAACATCCTAAAGTTCAGGAGGTCTGAGCAGACTGCTTTCCCATCCAGCAGCGGCGCTCTGTCTGGCCACCAGCTCCTCTCCTGACAGACTCTCTAGAGTGAACCCGCCTTCACCAACAGGAACCGGGACGGGATCTGGAATCCACCCTGCCCAGAGAGGGATCCAGCGGGTTAAGAAAATGAAAGGAAGTTCAGGACAACTGTGGATCCATCCACCATATTGGATGTTTTCTCCCTGCTGCCACTGAAAACGTCACGTGCCCGAAGCTGAGTCCCTGATTGGATGAGGAGACGCAACCACCTCCACAGAGTTCAGGTTTTTTTCCAACTTTGACCACAGTGGCCGCTCAACCTAAACCAGTGACTTTACATTGAAACTGAATGGTGTTCGGTGTGTGAAAACCATGAAACCAGGCAGCACTAAATACTGCAGTTCCTCCAAAGACCACTGGAGGCAGAAGGGCACACCTTCCCTTTGACTCAAAGAAAGCCAACAGAACATTAACTATCACTCCTGCCCACGGTTATTTTCTAAATGCTGTGGAAGTGGGTGGAGTTAACAATGGTCAGGGTTCAGCTTTTAGGCGTTCCAGAGGGTCCAGACGGCTGAACGTTCCTCAGTGTTGATCCTCATCACCTCATGGTGTTCTGTGCAGGTGTAGGTCCTTCTGCTGGGGTGGTGATGGGATGAAAAACGAGCGCTGCCAGGTCTGTACAGGTCTGACCCGGCCACGCCCGCAGCCTCTGCTCAGACCTGTTTCAGGGATCGACTCGGGAAAAGTTCTTACCTGAGCAGCTTTCTGTGGCCCCGCCCCAGACCTCACAGAATAGGTTTGCTCTGGCAGCGTGGAGCTTCTGCCCCCTAAACAGATTCATCTGCTGGGATTTGTCCTCCATCCTCAGAAACCAACATTTCTGAGCTGTCTGTCTGGAGGGAACGCTGAGCTCCAGGCTGGAACCGGCAGAAGAACCGAAACCGGAACCTAAAGGCAGCTGGAGGAGAAATCCAGACTCAGAGAATCTGAAACTTGAACCTTTCATTTTACCAACTGTTGCTCTAAAAGGTTCTGATTTCTGCACCAACACAAAAACGTTTTATTTCTGCATCAGTTAAAGGATGTAGTTCAACAAGTTTGTTGTTTTTCACCAAAAGATTTAAACAGAAAACTTCATAGGAAAATCAGCTCAGTCATTTGAATTGAGTTTAATTTTTTACACAAATCCAGAAACAAAGTTAGAAATCAAAAACTCTTTTTCAAAACTCTTGAAAAAGATCATATTCGCAACGCAGAAAGTACGCTGGGCGGGGCCACAGCGCCGCTCAATACTGATGCATTCACTTGCAGACAAAATAATCCATCCGTCTTTGTTTTCCTCATCTGAGCTGGAATCTGGATCAAATCTGTACAACTGGACAGCTCCAATATTACTCACCAGCATGGAAATATACAATCAATCAATCAATCTCGTACTGCACCGTCTGTGGTCTGTAGTCTGTGGTCTATAGTCTGTGGTCTGTAGTCTGTGGTCTATAGTCTGTGGTCTACAGTCTGTAGTCTGTGGTTTATAGTCTGTTGTCTATAGTCTGTGGTCCATAGTCTGTGGTCTATAGTCTGTTGTCTACGGTTTGTAGTCTGTGGTCCATAGTCTGTGGTCTATAGTCTGTTGTCTACGGTCTGTAGTCTGTGGTCTATAGTCTGTGGTCTACAGTCTTTGGTCTATAGTCTGTGGTCTATAGTCTGTGGTCTACAGTCTTTGGTCTATAGTCTGTGGTCTATAGTCTGTGGTCTTCAGTCTTTGGTCTACAGTCTGTGGTCTATAGTCTGTGGTCTACAGCCTGTGGTCTGTAGTCTGGGGTCTATAGTCTGTGGTCAACAGTCTGTAGGCTGTGGTCTATAGTTTGTGGTCTACAGTCTTTGGTCTATAGTCTGTGGTCTACAGTCTTTGGTCTATAGTCTGTGGTCTACAGTCTGTGGTCTATAGTCTGTGGTCTATAGTCTGTGGTCTACAGTCTTTGGTCTTTAGTCTGTGGTCTATAATATGTGGTCTATAGTCTGTGGTCTACAGTCTTCGGTCTTTAGTCTGTGGTCTTTAGTCTGTGGTCTGTAGTCTGTGGTCTGTAGTCTGTGGTCTACAGTCTTTGGTCTTTAGTCTGTGGTCTATAATATGTGGTCTATAGTCTGTGGTCTACAGTCTTCGGTCTTTAGTCTGTGGTCTTTAGTCTGTGGTCTACAGTCTTTGGTCTATAGTCTGTGGTCTAAGGTCTGTGGTCTATAGTCTGTGGTCTACAGTCTATAGTCTATAGTCTGTGGTCTAAGGTCTGTGGTCTATAGTCTTTGGTCTACAGTCTGTGGTCTATAGTTTGTGGTTTACAGTCTTTGGTCTACAGTCTGTGGTTTATAGTCTGTGGTCTATAGTCTGTGGTCTATAGTCTGTGGTCTACAGTCTTTGGTCTATAGTCTGTGGTCTATAGTCTGTGGTCTATAGTCTGTGGTCTACAGTCTTTGGTCTTTAGTCTGTGGTCTATAATATGTGGTCTATAGTCTGTGGTCTACAGTCTTCGGTCTTTAGTCTGTGGTCTTTAGTCTGTGGTCTTTAGTCTTTGGTCTGTAGTCTGGTCTACAGTCTTTGGTCTTTAGTCTGTGGTCTATAATATGTGGTCTATAGTCTGTGGTCTACAGTCTTTGGTCTATAGTCTGTGGTCTATAGTCTGTGGTCTACAGTCTTTGGTCTATAGTCTGTGGTCTAAGGTCTGTGGTCTATAGTCTGTGGTCTACAGTCTATAGTCTATAGTCTTTGGTCTACAGTCTGTGGTCTATAGTCTTTGGTCTACAGTCTGTGGTCTATAGTTTGTGGTTTACAGTCTTTGGTCTACAGTCTGTGGTTTATAGTCTTTGGTCTGTGTTCAGCAGTCTGTGGTTTTTGGTCTTTGATGAATCTTTTGCTGGATTAACTGCAGATTCTCTGAAAACAGACGTTCAAACCTTTTGACCAACTTTATCTAATTTCTTCATGCGTTGTACTTTGTTTCCAGACCTCCGTCTGACTCTGACTGTGCCTTTGCCCCCCCCCCCCCCCGCTCAGTTTTCTGCTCCACTCGTTTATTCTTTCCATCCTGTTTTTTACAAAGGGGGTGTGGCCTCTCAGGTCTTTCCCCACCCCTATCTTTGGATGGTAAGGTTCAGCCTTAGATGTGTGGGCTCTGAGTAAATATTCATGCAGAACTTTAAGGGGGGGCAGGCTCAAGATGCAGAGCGTGTGTCCTGCTGCAGCACGCTCCTGTTTCAGAGAGGGAGGTGTGCTCCTCCTCCTCCCACTCAGCCAGCACAGCCTTCCCTCGCTGCTTCTCCACAGTCGGGTTGACAGGCGTGAGGATGAAGACGAGTGAGCGCACTGACTGAGAGGGGGCGTCTGTGTTTCACTGCAGAGAAAGTTACTGCAACAGAACCGCTGTTTAAAGGGTGTGCTTCTGTAGGAGGGGGGGGCACCACCAACTAAAGGTCTTGTGTTTGTGGGGGGGAGGAGGGGTTCTGCTGCGTTCAGGAAGCATCCGGGTCTCAGGAACCGACGGCCTCCAGCTTTCTGACATTCCTGCAGTCAGGATCTACAACAGCAGGTCAGTTTCTGGATCGAGGCTGAACTGAAACTTCAGCTGAAGCTGGGGGGTTAGCCGGACTGGGGAGGGGTGGTATAGAACAGGTTGAATTCTTTCTGGATGTTCTCGCCTCATGTTTGGATCCTGATCACACGCTCTGGGTCAGAATGGGACTCGGGACGGTTCTGTGGGGTTAGAACCCTGCAGGTGACATTTCTCATCTGCTGTGTTTTGGTGATGAAGATGACTGAAGCTTCGGGTTTGGACATGTTGGCCGGTTCTGGTAATAGAACCAGGGCTGCTGGAAACAGGGAGTTATGTAATGAAAGCAGCTCTGATTCTGATCTAGAACCTTCCATGTCTCTCCCTGTGCTGCATTCACTGACCGTTTGAAAGTCCAGTTTCAGACGAATGATGCAGTATTTCTTTATAATTGCACAGAACTGTTCATGGATGAAGGAGAACACGAGGGGGGTGGGTGTGATGGAGGAGGTGCAGAGGAGGATCAGGTGGAGGATTGGCTGTAGACTCTGAAGAGTCTCTGTTTGGTGTTGCTGGTTGGTTTGGTGTTTGGTTAAAATGACTCAGGAGGAGCTGAAGGCTCCAAGAAGACATTGATGGATAATCTGCTGCAGCAGAGTCTCTGATTCCGGCCTGGATGATAATCTCTGAGCTCCGCCTGCTCAGATGAAGGCGAGGACTGCGCTCGTGTCTAGATGAGCGTTTCGGGTCAGAGAGTTAAAGGAAGTCAGTTCAGTTTGAGAAGCTCCTTGTCAGAGGCGACCGCTTTGCCGCCCCAGATCTGGGACGCTTCCTGCGTGATCGCTGAAGTGGAGCTGAGCTCAGAGATGTTCTTCATCAGGGAGAGCGGAGATGCCAGTTAAAGCGGGAATGCAGTTTCCTCTCTGGCTCCTGGAGGTTCCTGCCCTCTGAAGGTCACGGCTGGACAGGCCCGACCCTGAGCGGCATGGCGCCGTAGGTGAAAAGGGATTTTGATGCCCTCAGCCCCCACCCCCACTGTCCGGAACAGAAACAACGTAACTGCCTGGAATGTGTGGAATTAAGGATTTCTTTATTTTAATCTTCAAAACAAGAAAACCCACTTATGATTATTGTTGAAAATCCCCCTCCTCCCCCCAAGCGGGGGTGAACCGGGGCCCTTCATGCTGGGAGGGAGGAGCGATGACCACCAGGGTAGGTTTTTATAGAGGCATGTCCAGTGTTAAAGGCTTAAAGGCAAAGAAAAAACTAGATCTGCAGTTCACTTCCTGTTTATTGACCAACAATGAGAGTTTTTCAACCAAAATGGGGGTTAGGGGGTTAAGCATATGAACGTAAACAAACACAAACCTTTGCTTTGAGCCCTTTCTTCCTCCTCTTCCTTCCTTTTTTCCCTTAAAGCCGTCCCTGAGGGCTTGTTTTGCTGCTTTTTATCCTTAAAGTTTTAAAGCAGCACTTACCCCCCCCCCAGCTTAGACAGCGGCAGGTAAGGAGGGGCGCTGCAGTTATTGATGATGTGGAGGTTTTTTTATGATGTTTTGAATTATTACTTTTTATTTGTGCCCCCTTCAGCAGATGGCACCCTGGGAGGTCAGCCTATGCCCAGGGCTGGGCCTGCAGGTGTAGGGCTGGAAGTCCAGACCTCCACCTGTGACCTTCAGAGGGCAGAACCCAACCTCACCACCACCTGGAGAAACAAAACCATAAAAGTAGAACGTCCTCCTCTGCATCCAGGTGTTTGAGGAGGGTTTTTTAGGCGTCATGGTGGAGCTCCATCAAAGTTCAGCAGGTCCAGACTGGCTCAGTTTTGGTTTGATTTGATCCACTTTAAACATTTGTTGTTTTTTTTCACGCCGGATTCACAGAACCGAACGCTGTTTTCACCAACTGGTTCAGACTTCTTCTGCACCTCCTCCTTTCTTCTCTCAGAAAGTGTAGTGGCTCCGAGGCCCAGCTTTCATTTCTGGATAATGGAGAATCTGTCCTGGATCTGACGGTCTTTATTTAGCTGACCCGCTGCGCTGGGTCTGTACTGACCCATTTACACCAGCGCGCTGATGGAGGACGGCGGTCTTTGTTCAAGCCTCAGAACTGCAGTTAGTACTGCGGCCTGCAGGGGGCAGCATTTCCCACCATTGATAGTGAGCAGAAAACTGTTTAACGTTTAAGGAAGAATCAGATGAACGAAAAACAAACATTTTTAAGTTCTGAACAGTTGCCACTCACAGGCAGACACGCCTGGTGGTCACATGACCTGTTGGTCATTTGAAGACTAAATGAGGCTTGATTTAAAAATTCAATTCTAACAATTTGAATCCACCCTTTTAAGTCAAACAGAAGACCACGCCCCCTTTGATCACAAACAATGAAACAAAGTTCATGAAAATGCCTTTGTCAGAGATTAAAAAGGAATCATTTGAAATATTCTGCAATTTAGAGAGTGGAAACACGCCCCCTAGAGGGTATCCGATGAACTGATCCGACTTCAGGCGCTTTTGCTTTGAAAGCAGCTTCATGCCTTTAATTTATGCAGATAGTCTCAAGGGGTGGAGTCAAATACTTAACCTCATTAGCATGGTGTTCCCTCACATTAAGAAAAAACACTTTAGATAAAGGAACTTGATTTGCCTTCTTAGTGGAGATTCTCCTCCGTCCAGGTTGTCATCTCAGGGTTCTGTTCTTCAGGGCAGCAGGACCTCAGAGGTTCTTGTAGATGTTTCATTGCTCGTCTGAGCAGCTCCTTCAGTTGAAAAGAAAAGCGTTTCCCTGAATGTGTCTGATTCCATGTGCTGTAAGGAACACAGCGATCAGAGATGTTTGTGTTTCCCTCAGAACTAACAAAACCTTTTTCCTTTTTTCCTTGTTTTCAGTTTGGAGTCGTGAAGAACAAAAAGACCTGGAGGAAGAAGCTCTTCTGGAGAGGATTTCTTTTTCACATCGGCATCAGATGTTCACAACAAAAAGATGAAGAGAGAAGGATAAAAGAAGGTCTTCAAACTACATCGAGATTTTCTTGAAGGTCTTTGTTGAGCTGGAATCAGAGATGAGCATCCAGGAGCTCACCAATGCTTTCTCTGGCAGAGGGGGGTCCAGCATGAGGCTCCCTCTACATCATGCAGGAGACCACCATGGAAACGCTTTCCCCATCTCCTCCTCTTCCTCCTCCTGCTCCTCCTCGTCCTGCATGGGGGAGTCGTCTCCTGAGTCCCTCCGGAGCCTGAGCAGCCTCAGCGGGGGCCGGACCGACAGCCCACTGGACTACGACGTGCTGGAGGTCACCCTGAC
This sequence comes from Oryzias woworae, assembly GCA_016861445.1. Lineage (NCBI taxonomy): Eukaryota > Metazoa > Chordata > Actinopteri > Beloniformes > Adrianichthyidae > Oryzias > Oryzias woworae. Next base: position 249,748 of record BOLG01001264.1, on the reverse strand, counting down.
GACCACGGTGGTGACGGACGTGGTTCTCTCTAAATGGATGCCAGAAGATGAAGGACAAGCGTGTGATGAAGGTGAGGAGGAGGAGTCTTTCGGAAAAACTGCTGCTGAGTTCTCGGAATCCAACTCCGCCTCCATTTACCTGGACGCCACCAGCGGCGAGTACCTGCGCAACAGCTGGAACGACCTGACCCTCAACACAGACAGCCGTAGCCATGGCAACTGTGGTCATCTGAGAAGCAGCAGTGGAGGGGGGCGGAGCTCTACTGCTTCAGACTCGGATGCAACAGAGATCCCAGTAGATGATGATGATGATGATGATGAAGAGGAGGCTTTGTTTCTGTCCGTGAGCTCTGACATGTTTGTTCACGGAGACGGCGGGACGCTCTCACACGTGAACCTGATCACCGAGCTCCTCACAGAGGAGGAGGCGACCAAAAGCGAGAGCTCACAAGCGGAGCCAAAGGTCTTCTTCTGTCCAGATCCACCGTCTGAGGACCTCAGTGAAGCTTTAGAAGCATCCTCTTCATCAGCTTTCCCCTCTGACTCTGCTCAGGACGCTGCCACGCCCTCGTCGGCACCTCCTGTAGGACCTGAGAAATCTTCAGAAAGATCAAAAACTGCTCAAACACGCAAAGTGAAGCGGACCGGCCCTCCTTCACCTTCCTGCCCAGCTCCTGAAGTGGACCAAAGATCTGTCAAAGCTAAAACCGGGTGTTGGTCCAGCATGTCTCCATCCAGATCAGCTAACCAGGTACTGCAGCCTTCAGATCCATCTCTGCTGACAGTTCAGTTCGGGTCAGAACCAGACGCTGATGTTACAGAGACCAGGTGTGACGTTAGAGTCTCAGTCCAGCTGTCCTTACGATGGACCCTGCGGCTGAAAATCAGTCAAACCTGCAGGAAATTTCAAGGTCATAGAGCGCTCAGTGAACCCGCATAGAGAAGAGGTTCATGCTCGTTTGTTCTATGGTCACGCTGCAGGCGACAGGTCGTAGTGCACACACCGTTTGTGTGGACAAACTACGGGCGTCTTGAGCACTTGCGTATCACGTGCACACCCCTTGCGTGCAGCATTTGCGCGTGGTCAGTAAGGAGCCAGTACTCGCACCTTACTAACAACTAGAGTGCAGCGTAAGGACACCGTATGACAGCATCACCCTTACATTATCCTTACCAATACTTCACAATACAGTTACGACCCACGACAATGGTACATTCCATTTTCATGACGTCCCTTGTTGTACGACACTCAAAGGATCTGGCAGACACACCTGTGCTTCCCTGAAGATGCAGCCGCTCCTCTACAACCCTCACAGACCCGGACAACCCAAAGACACAGATATGGGCCGACCCCCGTCAGGGACATGCGACTAAGATTTCAGTCAGCATTTCATGCTGTAGAGTTCCAACAAATGCAGCTCCTTCAGTCAGTTTAATGCTTTAAGGTAAACTTTCTTATTTTTATAAACGTATTCTCATCATAATGTCCATGCAGGACTGAAGCGCAGAAATCAGGGTTGGCTCCCGAGGGGCGCGATCCAGTGTGAATCCTAAGACAAGACCCTTCACACTACTGATTAGCTATGTTCCACAAGGGGGCCCGGATCTGGGTCTCCCTGTGCCAGTCCAGCGTCAAACTCTACCAAGCCACCTGTGCCAATCAGTCAAAGCTGATTCATTGTGGCGATCTCTGACAAGGTGGGCTGAAAGGTGGATTACATTTTCATCGTGATGTTGTCTTATCAGACTTCTCAACCGAAGAACTCAGAGGAATGTTCTGGAGGAACAGAGGAAATGTAACTGTTTCTGTAGTTCTCTGTAAAACTCAGTCTGCCTGTTTCTCTGTAGGGCAAGCCCTCTCCAGTCCATAACAAGGGAGGTTCCCCAAGGAAGGAGCAGTGCACTGTGGGTAAAACGCCACACGCATGTCCGGTCAAGGTTGCCATTCCGCTCAGACCCACCAGAGGAAAGAGCAGCAGCAAAGCCAACCTCAGGGCAGCATCCAACTCTTGTCTTCCTCATCTGATGGAGACGAGTAGAGCCGTTGCTCAAACCCGATCTGACTCAGAGGTGGTCATCCTAAATACCCCAAGGAGGGCCGTGCAGGAGCTCCCTGACAAACCAGCTGGCACAGCACCCAGAGGCCCAGGAGAAGAAACTTCACAAAGTCAGGAGAATGCTTCAGAGAAACCCAAGAGTCCTGAAAAGGTGAGCAGAATTCACTGAGACGTTTCCTTAATCTGCTTCTGTTGCCTGAGATGCTCATCCAGCTGGAAGCCCAGTGAGGATCCTCCAGCTCCATGATCATCATAATCCACCATGATCACCATAATCCACCATGATCATCATGATCCACCATGATCACCATAATCCACCATGATCACCATGATCATCATAATCCACCATGATCACCATTATTCACCATGATCATCATGATCCACCATGATCACCATAATCCACCATGATCTGCCATAATCATCATAATCCGCAATGATCCACCATGATCACCATAATCCACCATGATCCCCATGATCATTATAATCTACCATTATATTATAATCCACCATGATCATCATGATCCACCATGATCACCATAATCCAGCATGATCACCATGGTCATCATGATCCACCATGATCCACCATGATCACCATAATCCACCATGATCTGCCATGATCATCATAATCCACTATGATCCACCATGATCACCATAATCCAGCATGATCACCATGATCATCATAATCTGCCATGATCACTATAATCCACCATGATCACCATGGTCATTATAATCTACCATGATCATCATAATCTACCATGATCATTATAATCTACCATGATCATCATAATCTACCATGATCATCATAATCCACCATTATCATCATGATCCACCATGATCACCATGATCATCATAATCTACCATGATCACCATAATCCAGCATGATCACCATGATCATCATAATCTACCATGATCATCATAATCTACCATGATCATTATAATCTACCATGATCATCATAATCCACCATGATCATCATGATCCACCATGATCACCATAATCCAGCATGATCACCATGCTCATCATAATCCACCATGATCCACCATGATCACCACAATCCACCATGATCACCACAATCCACCATGATCACCATGGTCATCATAATCTACCATGATCATCATAATCCATCATGATCATCATGATCCACCATGATCATCATAATCCACCATGATCCACCATGATCACCATAATCCACCATGATCTCCATGATTCACTACGATCATTATAATCCACCATCTCATAGTGGATCATAGTGATGGACAAACACCATGATTCACCCTAAGATGTGACATCAATCATTGGCTAATATGGTGACTTTTTGGTGACTTACTGGTCTGCATCAGCGTGGATCTGATCGGCAACTGTTCCTCCGGTAACTCTAACCGTTTACACATGAACATAATTCCAATAAACTGTGATGCAGAGAAACTTGGCTTTTACATTTTCTGAGTCTCTTTGTCAGAATCGATTCGTTTACGTTAATCTGGTAAAAACGTCTCTCCTGTAACGGGTTCTAAATCTGTGCATCGCTGCTTTTCTCAGCACCAGAATCTGTAGGAATGACATCAATTGCATAAACAGTTGAGAGTTACTGTAGTTCAAAGAACGTCATCACTGGAGTCAAAGCTCCGTTGTTCAAGGGTTAAAGCTAAAGGACAGGTCACATGCTAAAGAGACGGCGCTACCAGTGGTTCAGGAGGTCCACGGGTTAAGAGAAAAGACACACACACCCCCGTCCAATCCAAAATGGCTGCCGAAGCAGCATTTGTCGTGCAAGTTCTGACAAAACACTCTTCAAGTAAACACGGGATCTTCCTGAAGGTTAAGATTCAATGAAAACCCCTGAACTAATCAGAACCGGATCAGAAAAAGTGATGAGTCAGCAGGAAGCTGAGGTTCTGAGGACGTGTGTCAGACTGAGGGTCGTCTGTAAATGTCTTCTTGGAAACGGCAGCGGCGTGTCGTGGTCAAATGTGTCAGCAGAGGGAACGTTAAAACACAGGACCTCTCTGGAGGTTTGTTCTAGACTGGGTTCAGGCCTGCAGAACTGAGCCGGGTTCTGGGTGGCATCAGGATCTCACAGTGAACTTGATCTATTCTTCTGGCTTGTTTAGAAGTTTGTTGGTGGGGGCAGAGCAGCTGGCACGTGCACAGATGACCGCAATAATCAAGTGAAAGCTGCTGCACGTGTGGCGCATCCCAGCCAGCAGCGAGCGGCGGCGCTGCCAGCGGCGTGTCCACACATGATTTACATGTTCTGCAGTAATCCTGAGAGCCGCGTGTTCTCCAGGACCTGCAGTTCCACAGCGTGACATGATGCAGGAGGCCGGACCTCCAAAACCAGATCCATGTGTGCGGGGGTGGGGCAGGAGCATACCAGACTAGAGGAACTTCTGGTGTCTGCAGCACACTCCCAGTTTCCCCTCCTGTAAGTTCCTCCTCCCCCTCCACTGCCGCTGCAGTTCTCCTCCCCCCCAGCAGTTCCCTCCCCTCCCTCCCCCACGGCTCAGAGCGGGGAATGGCGAACGCCATGGTGTCGCTGCGCAGCGCCCAGCTCCGGCCGCTCGGCTGGAATCCCATCGCTCAACACCATGTCCTTCTGCAGAAAGTTCCCTCCAGGCCGGGGCCGGGGGCCCGCCAGCAGGGGGGAGGCAGCAGAGGGGACAGGAGGACAGCGCCACCTCCTGGCACCGGGACCGGACCGCCAGGGCAGGCTGAGGGGGGAAGCGGCTCTTCACCCCGGGGCGAGCAAAGTCAGACCCAAAGTGAGTTAACACACCTCCTGCTTTGTGTGTGTGTGTGTGTGTGTGTGTGTGTGTGTGTGTGTGTGTCTGCTGCAGGAAATGAATCGGCGTGTTGTAAATGCGTCTACATTCCTGTGTTTTCTGCTCCTTTCTCTTCGGCGCCGTCGTCGTTCCAGCTTCTTTCTCTGACTCACTGTTTGTTTCTATGAAAAACACAAAGTTGTTCGTTTACACTCTGTGTGTTGTGTTTGTGTGACGCTGCACGTCTTTGTGTTTTGTGGAGTTGTGCAGCATCAGTTTGCAAAAGTTTGCAGTGAGACCGTCCTCGCCGGTCGCCTCTGACATCACAGCCATCAGTAAATTCCTTTGGTTGTGAGTCTGTGTGTTTGTGTTTTGTCATCAGTGGACAACAGGAACACATTTCCTGTTCTGACCTGCAGCTTTCAGACTCAGTGCTGTAGCTTTTCATGGAAGCAGGAGTGTGTGGTCTGCATCTGCGTGGGTCTGAGCATCAATGACCTTCCTCACTTCAGCTTCTGAAGCCCGACTTGAGCGAGGAGTAAACAGGAGGAGGTCAGGCGTGTGGTCATGGAAGACATGTCTTCTGGTTGGGAAGGAGTTCTCCGACGGCTCGTTGAGATGAGCAAAAGGGATTTTAAAAGTTCAAACGTTTTATTTCATGATTGCTGCTGTTGGACGTCTGTCTCTCGGTCTGTCCGTGAACGTTCTCCGCCTCGTGTTGCTTTGAGAGCCTTTCCTCAGGGTTACAGCGTTTGAAACCATCAACAGGAGTTCAGATGCTTTAAGATTCATCCAGGATTCCTTCATAGACAAAGCAGCGGCGGTCCTGTCCAGTGGAATTTGAAGCGGCAGACGGTCAGGATCGGTTTAAATCGAGGATCGCTGGACGTTCTACTCTTTTCTTTGACTGCTCTAAACTCTGAAGCTTCACAGGAACTTTGTAGAAACACGCAAGTTTCTGTTTTTCTGCAAACACTGAAAAACATGAAACTGTTTCCACACGAAAGGCTTCAGTGTCTCCGTCAGAGCTCGCCTGCTCCAGGATGCTCTGAGGAGCATGAAGCCACGCCTCCACGCCTGAACTCTGCTGATGATTGGCTGCTGGCCGTCTGGCTCTCTATGTTCTTTGTGCTGCTGATTCATTTCCTGGAAGGGAAAGAATTTCATCCCACAGATGATGAATGATGTTCTGTGCTGAAGCTCCTCCCCCTGATGGAGTGAAGTCCAGATGAAGCTTCAGTTTTCAAACTGAGGTTTCTAAAGGTTTCTGTGGAGCATCAGGCTCCGACTGGTTGAGGAGGATCTCTCAGATGAGAACAAACTGAAGTTCAGTTGTGTTTCTTCACTCATGAATCTTTCAGGTGTTTTTCCACATTGAATTCTAAAATATTTCAGTTTGTTTTCCTGAGGAACGTCATGTTTGTTCTCCAAACGCTGTGGTGTTCCTGCAGCAGGGTTTTCTTCTCTCCTGGAACATGCAGAGCCTTCATCCATGAGTGTTCAGTGGTTCTGGGCCGCGGCCTTTTCAGGCGCTGACATCATCTTCTGCTGTCTTCCTGCAGGTGTCCCCAAACCTCGCGCCGCCGCCGAGCGAGCGCTGCAGAGCCCCACAGCTCCTGTACCCAAACCAGCAGCCAATCAGCAGTCAGCAGGTCGACCTCCCGCCTCCAAGCTTCCTGTCAAAGGGTCAAACCCGGTGGGGGGCAGTGGGAACAGCGGAGCAGGTCGAGGTGAGGAAGATCTTTTTGATTGACACTTGGAGCATCAGGCCTGAACTTCAGATGTTTTGAAAGTCATGGTTACCATGGTGATTCCATTGTTTATCATTAACTCTGTTGAAACAAAGTAAAATAAAAAGATCTGTAAGCTTTCAGAGAACTTTCTCACACAATAGAGGCTGAGGTCACGGTCGTCATGGTAACCAGCTTTGGTTGTGCCTCCCTGTTACCATGGTAACACTAAAGATCCTCTTGGAGACAACACTCTGTTCTCTGTCAGGCCGAGGGACCCATGTTTAGGACCCAACATGAGCTGAAGGATGAAGATGATGATGAAGATGAGACTGGTGGAGCTTGGTGTTCACTTCCGGCAGCGTTTGTGTCATTTCATCAAAACAGTCACAGATTTCTGACTAAACTCTTTGAGTCTCTTTTAAACGTGTTCACTTTTGTGCCCAAATAAGTGACTGCTGTATGAAGCCCCGCCCATTTCCCTGTTCCCCTTCCAGGATGTTTCTCAGTTTCTGTGAGATTAAATCCGTTACTGGAGAAAAACTGATGACATTGAATGGATTCAGAGCTCAGATAGAACCCGTAGAACCATGTGCAGCTTTATTTGATCATTTCATGATGAAAACCTTAAACGCTCTTGCCAACCTTTCAAACGTCTCTTTTGATATTTTCAAAATAAGAGCATGTCTGTTAGCCCTGTAGGCTAACATTTAGCTTAGCCTGAAGAGGTTCCATGACAACTTTATCGACAAACTGTAGAAATGTGAACAAAACCAGGAAAAGGAGATGAGATGAGGACCGTCTCAGCATCAGCACCCGTGGGGGTGACGGTTCGTGGAGCTTCATGCTGCCTTTGTCTTCTGCAGGGTCTGCAGCTGTGAACCAGGCCAACGAGGAACCCGTCAGAACGCTTTCCCCAGAAAACCCCCCCGGCTCTGCTTCCACCAGCACCTCTGGAGCTCCTTGTGAAGCGGCTCCGAGCGCTCCTTCGAGGCCTCCCGTCTCCAGGAGCAGAGCTGTGTCTCTACAGGCCAGAACCCCTGCAACAGGTGAGGAACCCCACATCCTCTCAGCAGGTGAGAACACCTGACAGTCTTTCAGGAGACTTTGCTCACTGATGCTCTGCTGCCCGCAGGACTTAAACCTCCGGCTAACAGCACCACCAAAGCGTCCTCCTCCATCAGCCAGACTGCAGCCAGGGCGCCCCCTGCTGGTGGTGTGTTGCAGACGAAGCAGAGCGCCCCGTTCCAGCGGAGCGGTTCGGCTCGGTTCAGTCGGTCTGCTGGCGCAGGTCCGTATGTTTGGTTGTTTCCTGTCTGTAGGGAGGAGCGGCGGCCGCTCTTCTTTCTCTGCTTGTTGCTCTTAAGTAAAAAAGAACCGTTTTCTTTACATTTGACTCACCATGTGAGGGGCGGAGTCAAATATCCAGGTACTGAGACTGCTCTGATAGCCTGCTGTGAAGCCTTCAGGGATTCGAGTTTTCCATATGTTTGGCTTTACTTCTGATTGGCTGCCGTCCCCGTCAGTGGATGGAGGTTGACCTGTTGACCTCCTGGTCATGCTGGTGCAGATGCTGCAGCCGTCAGAAAAACACGTGAAGCAAACTGCAAACATGCTCTGAAGACGGAGTGCAGAGCAACATATTAAAGTCACGGTTAACGCCAGAGGACTTTGTTTTTTCCTGCACAAGTCCTTCAAGCAACCGAGGGGCAGAGGCAGAGGGGTTTGCCTATGATTGGAAGATCATAGATTCGATTCCCGCCTTGCCCCTCATGTCTAAGTGTTGTTGGGGAGGAAACCGAACCCCACATTGCCTCTGGTGGTTAAAGGCTGGCGCCAGTGTTTGGCAGAGGTGCCTCCGTCAGTGTGTTTATGGGTGAGTGTTCAATTATTTATTGGTGGCAGATGAACCCCTGAAAGAGGGCAGGCTGCCACCTGCTGGATGGGGGGAGTAAAGCGCTAGGGTTCACGTCTGGACGGGTGAAGAGTCTCGTCGGGGTGTAAACGTCTCTCTAAGAGACAACTGGCATTTTTTTCAAGATACAGTTGCCGCCATGCTGGAGTCAGACGAGGCTAAATAAACAGTGGTTGGTCAGGGTTTCTATGACAACCACTTTGACCAATCAGGAGTGACCTTGTTGGAAGGCCACACCCAGTGCTTTAAGTGGCCGACAAGAGGTAGCGGTTGCTCTCTTTTATGGTCGAAATACAAAATGCAGAGAATCTTGAATGTAAATATTGATCAATAAAAAGACGTTTTTTTTCTTTTCGTCATAATATGAAAGAAGAAAGGAGCTCAGGTCAAGTCTATGTTGACCTGAATGCTAAAATTTACATAAAAATCAAAGCCTTAGTTTACTGTCATTTTTCTGTAACATAGAATATTCAAAACAATTTCTAAGTAAATGTCTTCTGTCCTGTAACAGTGTGAAAAATGAACCAGACCATGCCAAATAAAACAGCAAATACAAGAACAGACATTGTTCTAGGTCTTTCTTTTCAGAAAAGGCTCCAACAGGGTCTTAGGGTCCACTTTCTTACACTTGGGGTTTCACAAGTGAACTTTGAAAGACAGCAATAAACACAAAACCACAGATCATTTGTGATTCCTGTACTTACAGGTTCCTTTTGTTGCTTTAATGTAAATGTCTGTCTGATGTTGAGCATTAAAACCTAAATGATTATCAGTAGATAAAATATAATAACTAAATGTTTCAAGTCAAATCATTTCTAATGATCCCATTCTATACAACCATGAGTGAGATGGAAGTAGAGGATGATGACCACTTGTGTTATTGACCGTTAGACAGACCTTTAGATAAAACCATAGCGCTGGCCTGGTTCTGGTTTTGTTCTGGCCTGGTTCTGGTCTGGTTCTGGTCTGGTTCTGGTCTGGTCCAGGGCGCCGGCTTGCCTCCGTCCCATCGTGACCTTTTCTGGAGCTGTTTTCTGAGGATTCACATGGTTGGCTCAGGCGTGCACGTGCACATGCACAGTAAGGTTGGCGCTCTTTTCAAACGTCTCAATATGAGGTTGTGATGTCATTGATGACTCCGCCCCCTGTGTCATGTGGCCTTAACAACTGCACACCTCCCCCCCCGGAAGCTAGCCTAGCGTTCGACCTGACCATCAGGTGGACGTGTTTGTCACTTTAGTCATAAAAATCTTCTCGTGTGGGCGGAGCCTCTGACTTGACCTGCG